>VWZY01000262.1:297032-315725 GCA_013399075.1 Chloroceryle aenea
GGGGGGGGAAGGAGAGGGGATGTGTCACAATTCAGCTTTCCGTGATTGAAGGAGCAAAGTATCATTTTTTTTAAGTCCATTTTATTTTTAAATATATATTTGGCAAAATTTTCTATCTATAAAGTGCCTTTGAATAATTTTCTAGTAGTATGGGCTATGGTCTTGCCTCCCACCACTTGCTTTCAACATACGGTGCTATAACTGTCACACTGAGGAGGGCTAACCATCTACACCTTTCCAGCTGGGTATTTAGAGGATCCCTGCTCTCTGCTTTGTTTTTTTAATACCTTCACAAGCAAATTCCAAAATGTGTCTGACAGCAAGCAGCTACATACTGTTGTAAGGACAAATTCCTGATCACATTACACCTAAGAAGCTGTTTGCAAGGATAGCAGCTTGACTGCAGCCACAATTGGAAGCTTAACTCAAAAGGTGAGTAGAGGAGGAGAGAGAGTGTGGAGAGACTTGGTTAAAGAAATTTTAACACAAGTATGGAGGAATTTGTTCCCCACGTGTTTTTGCCCTCTCCCTGTTTATGGGAGAATATGCTTTAGAGGCAGCAGCCATCTACCGTATTCAAGAAGTGGTTTGAAAGCCTCCAAGAATCAGTTTTTGCATTTTTCCCAATTTGTTGGGGCTTCCTGAAGCCAGCCAAAGGAAGATGCAGTAGAGCGTGGGCAGGGACTGTGTGGACCCTCCCCAGCAGGCAGCTACACCCATGCAACTGAGAACAGAAATTGGGTCCAATACAAAAAAATTTACCTGTCCTTGAGAAAAGCATAATATTTGGTAAAATTGGACTCCTCTCCCCATCACTGCTCCTCCTGCCCCAGCTCTTCTAAATACTGGGCTGCAGGATTGTGGGGCAAAAAGGCAGCAGGCAGCTGGGATGAGGTGCCTCCACATGAAGTGGAGACCATGAACAGATGTTCACAGCAGGCAAGTAAAGCTGTTCAACTTTTACTAAGGAATATTGTGTCAAGACCAAAAACTATGGGGACAGTGGAATCCGGAGAAAGAAAATTAAGTTCAGCTTTTTCCAAGGTTTGGAAAGGAGCAGAAAATGTGGGCAATGTCAAAACAAAGTATTTCTGAGATTCCAGTCATGGAACAAAAATATCTATTTTGAAATTACCTTTCAAAAAGACTCTTCATCAAAAGAAATAAAGGCCAAAATAAAACTCGTAGGCTTACATTTAGTCTTTGAAAGTAAATGTTACATAGTGCTTTAGTCCCAGTTCAGGAAAATACAACTTTGAACTGGGGAAACTTCCTGCCACTCCACTTCTGATGCTCCTGCGTAAAAAGGTGGCTGTTGGCTGCAAGGAAGAGCTAGTTAGAGGAGTGGAACAATGTACAGTTAACACACAAAAGTGCTTCAGCAACCTCAATCACCTTTTTTTTTTAAACTGAATTTATTAATGCCTTATATCACTATACAGAAGATCAGTTTGTCAGATACACAATAAGAGTCCCTATGCAGTCTTTTTTTAAAGAAACCTTCTTGCTCAACTCCTGTAACCCTGTTAGGTGGTGATGTTGGAGAGCACCTTCTTTGCCTGTGTGGTAATAATGTTTGCCTTCCTTTCACGTTGATTGTATCCCAAATCAAACCAGTTGTGTGGCAGAACAAATTAAACAATGCTAATGTGGAAATATCTTAAAGCAATAGTGTCTGTCAGGAAAATACTTAACATTTGTATCTTTATACGTTTTGCCTTTATGTATAAAATGTTCAGAAGTAATGCTGTGAACTAAACTATTAGTGCATGATTTTATTTTTCAGTGGTCAAGACAACATTAATTTAAAAATCTGTGTCTCAAATAAATTTGGATACAAGTTTCCAGTGCCCAGCTCTTAAATTCAGCGAGTTGCTCTGAAAAGTTTACTGGGGCTTGTTTTACAGCTTCCTTCAAACGAGAAGATGGTGTTGTACATTACTGTCTCAAAAATAAATCTCCACTTGGTTGAGCAGAATCTAAAAATTGCATCTTCCACCATTTTCAACAGCCAACTCACAACGCTAAGTGGCGTCTGATGGTGTCTCCCCCCCGCGTCACTGAGCTGTCAGGGGCCTTCATTTTTAGTGTGGAGGCAAGAATCTGCGCTGCAGGAGCTGCGCCTCGCTGGCTGGCACAGCTGCTCACAGCTGCAGCTCGGTACCTGAACTGAACAAACTGCTTCACACGGCACATACGGAAAGAAAAGGGATCAGGAAAAATCCACCTACGCACACTGCTATACGCCTGACAAGCTACTTCCACCACCATGGACAATGGATATTGGATCACAAGGAACTTAAAATATTTTAACACAATAATATTAAACTTGCCTCAAGAAAGCAAAATACCGATATTATTTTAGGTCTATAAGCTTTATTGATACTTGGGGTTTTGGGGGGTTTTTTGCCTTTTTTTTTTTTTCTTTGTTTGTTACATTTCACAATGCATTCCACAGACTTAGTTCAATACAGCTTAAACTGCAAGTGTATAAATTGTCACTTATTTCTCGCATAACAAGGTTTTAAGGTTTCCAAACAACATTTGCAGCATTAGATATTCGGTCCACAGATATCAGAGTCTGAGAGACTGTAGAATTATTTGCTCAAAATCAATGACTGTTTGTCTGTGCAACAAAGTGTGTATGCTGTAATTTTCTATTAATATGTGTGGAGGTTCCTTTGTTCATTTCTCTGCTGTTGTTTTAAACAGATGCTAGTGTTTACAGAGACATTTTAGTTTCTCAAGCTTGTGTGCTATGGAGCTAGTCCAGAAACCAGTCAATTCTCTGAAATATCAAGCACTGTGGAGCTGCTGAAAGATCTAAGCTTTGTGAAACACAGATATATATATATATATATTGGCAATTGATAAAACAATAAAATCACAATACAGCTATACTCATACCAAAAGGCAAGATTTTTCAAAACTTGCTAAGATGGTATATTCTTCTAAAACATCTCATTTTAGAAAATCTGCATCAATCTACACAGACCGTACACAGTGCACAAACTGGGAAGTGTGACCCTTCGCTCCACCTGCACTACCTCTTCTGGGATGCAGCAGGGACTACCGCTGATGAAGCAAAATGTACAGCTTTTTCTCAAATCTTTTGTATTAGCCAGTGCTGCACACAGGATAAAGAAAGATGATTAGTTTTTAGATCCATACATAGCAGCTTACAATACTTAAGATGATGAAACACATGGCAGTCAAAACAGTTATTTTTCCTCAAACACTGCGTTGCTAAAAAATAAAAGATCTGTGAAATTGCACTGCAATGTCAAGGGCTTTGCTATTCTCTGACCCTCCCCATGTAAATCCAAATGAGTATTTTTTTTCCCCCTTAAAAGATGAACTTCCTATCAGTAAGTTGCTTCAGGCTTTTTATTCAGTTTTGCGCTTCAACCCAGGGATCTTTGCTTGGATCCTGTAAGAGGGACAGGAGAGGAAAAAGAAAGAGCAGCGTTTGAATAACAAAACAAAAAAAGAATATTTAAACTCAGTCTTAAAAACAGTGACAACATCATGACAACACAAAGCTATTACACTCAGAAAACAATGAAATTACTGAATTTTTCATTCAGCCCACAATTGCAACTGCTGATGGCCTCAGGTTTCACCAATCCTTTCCAATACAGATTTCTACCAAAATAATACAGGATTCATCAGCAAGAAAGAACCCGATTTCATAACCATTCCCAACGTAAGCAAAGGACTCTGTCCTCCTAGGACTAGCGCATGCAACACATGCATGTGTTAGATACAGGAGTACCACACAGACCAAGAGCTCTAGACATTATTTATGAAGGGAGAGAAAAAAGAACCCAAACTCACTTAGCCATTGCATCTTTGACGTTCTTGTTCACAAGTCCCAAATAATGGTCAATTTGGGCCTGAAAGGGAAGATGACAGATCTTACTGACCAGCTCTTACAAAGAGCTACTTTACTGCCTGGAAAGAAGAGGATCACCCCTGTTTATTTCCCAGTTTGCTGCCAGAGGTCCTGTGGCTTCAGCCACAGCACACGCTGCTCTTTGCCTCCAGGAACACAGATAACAGCAGAGACTAAAGGGTAAGTACCCAAATAAATTAATCCCTGGCTTCTGCCAGGGTCCCTAGTGCATCCCCCGCCTCTTCTCCAGGTCACCCCCAACACAAAGGCACACAACCAGGGCCCTCGATGAGGGGTAGTGGGTGCCTCTGGGCATGGTGGGGAAGGAAAGCAGCTTAGGTGGGCTGGGCCTGTTAAACAGCTTACGCCTTCAGAGAGCAGCCTGCAGCTCACCAAGAGGATTGAGGAGCCTGGGTTAAGCCACACAAATGGCCCATCATCCTTCCTCAGGGCTGCGAGATTTCCTTTCACTGCAGAGTACTTTGTTCTCTCCTAGGAGCTCCAAGAGGAGCCCAGGAGGCTCTGCCATCTGCTCTGTGCCTTCCGTCCTCCCTTCCCAAGTCCCAGGCTGGCCTCCATGCGCGACATGATTTTTGAAAGATGAGAAGGAACTGCTAAGCTGGAGCTGGCTACTCCCTCCAGCACTATGACCTGCTGAAGGCAGTCCCCGCTCAAGCTCAGCTATAATTTATCCCTATGCATTTTACTTTGGCTCCTTCTCACCGCTCTCTTCTACATTAGCCTCTCTGCAGAAGCACCAGACTGTGCTGAGTGTCTCCTACCTCCCGATTCTGCCAGGGCTACAAAGTCCACAAGGAGTTTGTAGGACACAGATCCTGAGTATCAGCTCCAAAGAGGTTTCTTCAGAAACTTCTAAGAGTACTTACATCAGGATCAACACACCATGCCTACTGCTGCTTTAGTCCTGACCAAATCTGGGTCAGTAGAGGGAAGGCCTCCAGGGTAACAGGGCCTTTTTTCTAACTTTGCTGGGGAAGCCATCTCAGAATTCTCCAAAAGAAGAGGGTGAAAGCACATGCAGTCTGAGCTTCACAGTGAACTTTATTTTCTGCACTCTGGCATTGACTCCTGGTTGTGTTTTAAAAGCTTTGAAGATTGAAATGAATTTTGGCTTTATTTGCTTGTGTTTTTTTTCAACAGAACTACTTTTATAAAGCATTTAGGGAATCACACTAAGCACTCACCTGATGTCTCTCATAAATAACAGGAACACTGAAGAGCGAAATCAAAGCTGGAAAAAAGCACATCAAATGTGTAAATATTAAGAAAATGGGTGGTGTTCAGCTAAAAATAATGACTGGTTTCCACACCTTGACATTTCTTTAAAAATGGGTAAGGAAAAGAAATAACTAAGCCACATACAAAAATTGTTGGCCAGTAATTTAAATAATCCCTATGAAGGAGAAGCTGTGCTGTTCTCCATGTCTCATTGAAGGTACATTAAGTCTAGTCACAGTTCACTTTTTCACTGTTATACAAATTGTTCAAAAAGGATCCTTAGGCTTCTGCCAATATCAGTTTTCTGACACCTGATGCCAGCATGCTCTGAGATACAAGAAATAAAAGTATCTGCACAAAAGTATCACACAGCCAGGGCCGATTCTGTAGCTACTCCAAAGTCATGCTACAGCGATAATGTTCAAAGTCACACTAATCCTGACATGGACAAGCATGACAGAACATGCTTTTAAATGATACGATGTCTGGAAAAATCAGAAATCTCAAGGAATTCAACAATGCAATTCAAAACAATCTGTTCTTCAGTGTTATTGACATCCCGAGAGAAGAACACACAACTGATAACACCTGGCTACACTCTGAAGAGCACAGTAGAAGAGCCTCACAACATCAAGCAGACTTCAGTGCTCTTCCAGGGTTATTTTGTATGGCAGGTGTTGAACATAATTTAAAACACTTACCCAAGATCAGTAATGTCAGACCATTAAACAAGGCACCAACATAAGTGAACACCCACATCAACACTGCAAACTAAAAGGGAAAAAAAACAGCATGTCAGCCCACAGTCTGTCTTACTGGAACGTACTAGTTAAAGAACTTCTCCAAACACACACACAAAAATAAAACGCCCCAAACTCCACTTCACCCTTCTACATCTCATGTAATTATAGATGAGTGACAAGATGGCTGAAGGGTTCAGTAATAGGATATGTGGCCTCTTGCATCTATGTCATGGGGCTGAATTCAGCACAAGTCACCGGTGACCAAAAGCTGTTAATACTCAGTGGTTGCTCAATGCCCTCTGTGTTTATAAAGCACTTCAAATTCCACGTTTCCTAACCATGGGCAAATAGCATTCCCACCTCACACCCTTTAAAGGGGCAGAACAAGCCAGACAAGTGAGAGGTTAAAGGGGCTGGCACATGAAGCAGCACTTGGTGAGAGCGCCAGTAGAAAAGCAGGTTGGTTGTGTGTGTGTCAGCCCAGCAGCCAACACAGAGGCACATCCACGCCAGAGCTTTGGCACAAACAGCAGCACTGAACTATCACAATAGCTCTTCAGATCAACAAAGGTCTCAGTGAACCGTTGGCTACACTACGCAGAGGGTGCTGTCACAGTGGGGGAAAAGCCTGTCTGGAAGGTAATGTGGCAAAGGTGGCTTAATTTATCCCTAAAAAATAAAACATGAGCTTTGGATGCTAAAAGATTCAGGAAAGACATAAGTCAACAGTGCCATAAAATGGAAGCAGGCTCTAAGTCAGGGACAAAAGCAGAAGCAAATACGTCCCTTCCGTTAACAGACACCTAAACCCTCACATGGCCCTGATTTCTAGTTTCATACCCCAGCCCCTAACTTGTACGCAGCACCCGGTTCCTTTCCCACCACCACCCTGCCAACTGCACTTGAAGTGGGCTCTGCTCCACTTCACTAGCTTTACAGAAAGATCTGCAGAACTTAAATCCCCTCAGCAATCTGCCAGGTGGAGAGTGTCCCAAGTACACCTCTGACCTATGCTGGGGTGGGAGGGGGCCAAAGGCTGCCAGCTCTATTTCTGTGTAAGATTCCTCCCCAAGGAAAAAACAGCCTGTTTCTTCTAGTGTTGCATAAGGAGCTGAGCAGCAGCCAGGAGCTGGAAGTCAGACATGGTGGATTTACCAGCACTTATTTCTTGCTAACAACTGACTTATGCTTTGCACTGTGCAGAGCACACAGGGGAGACCCCCAGCCCTTTAATCAATTGAGCACATCTTTTTATTTGCTGCACAAGACACTGCAAAACACCAAAGAACCTGCCAGACACAGTGGGGAAGCTGCTTCTGGCATATGGGAGAGAAGAACTGGGCATGGTTAACAACTGATAGTGAAGTAGTCTGATAAAAGCAGGAGACACGTGCAAGGTAAACATGGGTACAAAGCACTGGGAAGAAAAAAAAAATGCACGCTGAAGAAGTGTGGGTAGGATCTAGTCTGCAGCCAAATTATCCAAACATCCATTTATAGCTTATCCTAAGATGCAAAATATCCAAACCAAACAAAATCAGCAGCCAACAGTAAGATAAGGGCATGACAATCAATGTGAGTGTAATCACATGACCTCTACGCTGAAATAATAATAAATCACTCAAAACCAATCCCATTAAAAACTCAGTAGGATTAGTTACTAATGATGCAGCTCTTTATCTGTCAGTTCTTTCTACATGTGAGGCAAGCAGCACTAGATGCAGAGAGTTAACCCTCAGACAAGGCTGCAACGTTACCATCAACCACATTCCCAGTGAAAGATTTTGGCAGGTTTATCAAGAAAAATAAAGCAGATTTCCCTAAACTCCCTCATGATTCATTCCAACCTTGGCTCAGTTCTGCTCTCCAAGATGCCAGGGTGAGAGCTGGCTGCCAGCCCCTTTGCACAAAGCATTTTAATGGGGCATACGCTTTCCTTCCAGAGCAAGTCTGTACACGCACCACATCCCCCTCCCTAGCAAAGGGAAGAACATCAACAACTAACCACTGCAAAAAGCCCCCAAGTTTGTGATTGTTCAGGATGATTCTCTTGCAGGCTGTGTGTTTCCTGAAGTAAATATGCCACCTTCAAGCACAAACAGCAAAGCATCCTGACAGCTAAGATCTCTGCATGAACACAATCACTGAAGCAGAGCACCAGGTGAACATTCAGTAATGTTGCTGAAGACTATGACCAAGTAAGAAAACAGGATTTTATGTTAAGTAGGGGGGTATGTGATGTGATCTATCTGGACTCTGCAAGGCCTTTGACACAGTCCTCCACAACATCCTACTCACCAGTTTGGAGAGATATGGATTTGATGGGTGGCCTGTTCAGTGGATAAGGAATTGACTGGATGGCTGCATCCAGAGGATAGTGGTCAGTGGCTCAAAGTCCAGATGGAGAGCAATGACAAGTGGTGTCCCTCAGGGGTCCATACTGGGGCCTGTCTTGTTTAACATCTTTATCAATGATATAGAGAGTGGGATCGAGTGCACCATCAGCAAGTTTGCAGATGACACCAAGCTGAGTGATGCTGTCAATACACCAGAGGGACAGGATGTCATCCAGAGGGACCTGGACAAGCTGGAGAGGTGGGCCCAGGTGAACCTCATGAGGTTCAACAAGAGCAAGTGCAGGGTCCTGCACCTGGGCCAGAACAATCCCCACTATCAGTACAGGCTGGGGGAAGAGGCAATAGAGAGCAGCCCTGCAGAAAAGGACTTGGGGTGCTGGTAGACAAGAAGCTGGACAAGAGCAGCCCCTGTGTGCTTGCAGCCCAGAAGGCCAATTGCATCCTGGGCTGCAGCAAAGGAAGTGTGGCCAGCAGATCCAGAGAGGTGATTCTGTCACTCTACTCTGCTCTGGTCAGACCTCACCTGGAATACTGTGTCCAGCTCTGGAGCCCTCAGCACAGGAGCGACATGGACCTGTTGGAGTGGATCCAGAGGAGGCCACAAGGATGATCAGGGGACTGGAACACCTCTCCTGTGAAGACAGACTGAGGGAGCTGGGATTGTTCAGTATGGAAAAGAGAAGGCTCCAGGGAGACCTAATAGCCACCTTCCAGTACCTGAAGGGAGCTTACAAAAAGACTGGAGAGGACCTGTTTACAAAGGCCTGGAGTGAAAGGACGAGGGGGAATGGTTTTAAATTAGAAAGGAGTGGATTTAGATTGGATGTAAGGAGGAAGTTCTTTACCATGAGAGTGGTGGAGCACTGGAACAGGTTGCCCAGGGAGGTGTTTGAGGCCCCATCCCTGGAGACATTCAAGGTGGGGCTTGACAGAGCTCTGAGCAATCTGCTCTAGTTGAGGATGTCCCTGCTCTCAGCAGGGGGGTTGGACTGGATGACCTCTAGAGGCCCCTTCCAACCCAGACATTTCTATGTTTCTATGTAACAGACAGTAATCAATCCCAAAGTCCAACTATCAGAACTATCCAATCTTACCTAGTGAGCATTGAATTTATGGCCCAAGGAAGATCAAAATCCAAGAGTTAACATTTGACTAACATAGGCTTTCCTCCTCAAAAAATCTGTCCAGAGTAGCACCAGAGTCTAACAACAAACTGTGATTGCATGATTTTGTGAGGTTGTTAAGCCGCTTATCAATACTGGGTGGTAAAGGAAACCACTCTTTTCTTTTTCCTTAGTAAAAAGAGACAGACACCTCCAAAAGGCTTACCTGAAACACCTCTAAAGTGCTAAGACAGGAAAAAGAAAAAAAAAAAAAAGCAGAAGGCAACCTGGGAATGACCTACAAAGATAATACTGCTCTTTCCACACACTCAGGACAAGAGGAAAGCACAGAGCCTCAGCTCAGCCTGGATGTTACAGTGAGATGTAAACCAGTAAAAAAACCACAGTGCATCTGAGGGACCGAACTGAGTTTCTCATTCCTATGATTAATGACTCCCAGTACCCAAAGCATACCACAGTTTAATGGCAAATCCACAAACGTTCATGTCTCTGGTTCTTTACTACAAAATAGTTCAAATACAGCAGAGAGCTCTGTTTCCTCAGACATCAGCTGAGCGATGACAAACTGAAAGCCACTGTGCCCCACTGTGAAGACAGCTGCCACTGTGATGTGCATTAGGACACAGTGCAGGTTCTCCTGGGACTCTCTGGCAAGGGCTCCTCTGGAACTGCTCTTTAAGAGCTCTGAGGAACTTCCCCTTGTGCTGTGTAAATATTTAGAGTCCATTTTAAGACCTCCATGACTGAATCATTGTTTAATGAAAAAAAAAAAAAAATCTTAACAAGACAGATTTTACAGCCAGAACTATTACACAAAATAAACTGACCTGCAGACATTTTCTGCATTACAGCTCTCTAACTTTCATTATAAACAAACATGCCATTTCCTATAGTCAAGATGTTTAAACTAAAGAGCCAAGATTTTTTTTTTTTTAAACCTGGGACATTATATTACATAAACCCCCAGCATCTTAATGTATTCCTCAAGCAAAAACTCTTCAAAATCAGTAACACACACTTGTGAACTGTCCTGACATTCACTGTTCCCAACTACCATAAACTAAGACTAATTAACCTCCATAAAATCTTTTCAAGTGTCAGCAAAAGAGAGGGGAAATGAATTAGTTCAGCTGAATAAACTCATCTTTCCTATATACGATAGTATTCTAAAAGCAGGCAATGCCTTGAAGACATTCAGACTCTAATTCCACTTTAACACTATTTCTCTGAAAGGCTTTATTTTTAAAACAGTGTTAACTGAAACAGCAGTTGGCTGTTCATGGTTTCCTTTTGCTTTACTACAAGGGATTGGGATCTCTAGACAAGTGGTGGGGATTCTTGTAACTCAGATGAAGGAAGGAACACATCACAAAGGGCTTAATTATTAAAGAAAAACAAGTGACCTTGTGACTACAAGTTTTTCTGCTGTTGTTTAATCATATCCAAACATGACTTTAAACAAAATAACTTTTCTTTGAACACTGGAACTCAATGCCCTTGAAAAACACAATAAACAAAGAGTATGTGCCTTTCCTCTCTCGCACACCATGTTTAAGTTTTCAAAATGTAACTGTAGCCATGAACAGGAATCTCTTTTGGTCAGAGCTGTGGCCAAGAGATGCTGCAGAGACAAATTTTAAATACTTAGTGACTTAGGCATGAAGGACAGGCACAGCTCTTTACAGACCTAACCATGAGCAGTGAGTGGCGAGGGGAGTTAACCATCAAAATGCAAAGCCTGTGTGGAAACACTGGCAAGGCATAGACAAGAAGGACCTTATTTAAGCCATTTTGCCATAAAATCATTGCAGCATATCAATCACGTCCAGAAAAATTACCATAAGATAAGAATGCACAGCTACCTCGTAAAAAACCCCTTCCACTTCTAGGAGCAGGAATATTATTACAAAAAAGCCTCGGGCTAATATCCCAATTCCTCTTTCTCTTCTGATGAAATGGATCTTTACCATGAGCAGCAGACACCAGGTAAGAACCTGGCAGCCTCATAACCTTTCCCTCCTCTAAAGAGAAAGGAATCTTACCACAGGAGACTTGCACGCATCAGATGCAGTTTTTCCAGCACAAACTCTTGTGTTTAAATTGGAGCATAATGAGAAGCTGGTTCTAGAAACTCTTGGTAAGATCCTGAGATCTGCCTCCAGTTTCTATTCCACAAATATAACAAAGCCTTTTACAGCTTTCCTATTTTTTTTCTCAGGTTTCACTAGAAACCCCTCCTGACAACCCCACAACAGCTCAAAGGGTTTTACAAAGCACCAAGGGATTTACTGGAGGATAAATGCACCTTTATTTCAAGAAGATTAAGCAAACTGAAAAAGAAATGGACAACATGTTGTACTCAGTAAAGGAAACAATTGTTTGAAAAATGAAGAAAGAAGGTTAGACTGAAAGGAGAGAGTACAATTCTCAGAACAAAACTGAAGCCTTTTCAGCCTTTTTATTATTATTATTCTTTACTGTCAGATTTGCTCTCTCACCTTCACTAAATGCCATTAAACACTACTTGGACGTATTCAAGGTATCTGTTCAGCAGCATTGCATGCTTCAGGTAGAGTAACTTGAAAACCTTCCTTCAATAATTCCTATCACTAAATGCAGTGGCTATTCCCACCCAAATCCAGGGACAGAAACAAGTGTCCACCTTCCTCACGAAACAAGGGCATCGTTCAGTCCCTACTCTTCCAATGAAAAAGCAGACACAAGGGCTCCCACTGTTTAAAGCAAGTAACTGTACACTAACCACCTGCTGGTCCACGCACAGAATAAAACAATCCAAAAAAACCCACAAAAAAAAAACAAAAACCAAACAACCCACAGAGCTGACTGTGCCAGTCTAGCTCCAAACACAGATTTTTCAAGAGGAACCAATGTATGTTAGTGACATATTCTGAATGCCCATACTGTAGCAGCACCTTGCTCTCTGAAAAGGTTTCTGTTGTTTCTAAGCACAGCAAGGAGGTGCAACAGCTGAACTGCATGCAGCCAGAGCTTATTTCAGTTTTCCATTCATTTCTATTACACTGTCAAAATGAAGTGCAGATAAAGCTACCCACCTTTACTGCACACAGTGTTTTAAGTTCACCTCAGCGTGGCCAACAGAAAGCTATTTCTTGAAAAATAAAAAGGCTTATTCCTTCCAACAAGCAAACTAAACCTCATGATGTACTTACACAGAGCCAGGGATGCTATTGTTCATTCATGTTTAGAAGGACTAGTGGGCTTTGCTAACCTGGGTCAGCAAGGAATCCATTTAAAGCAGGCTGTTGTATCCACAGCTGAAGCAAGCTTACCTTCAGAGAATCAACTAAGTCATCGACTAGGAAAAGACGTCTCAGCTCTTTGACTGTGCCATTAATGTGACCAAGCACAACGTTACTGTATTTCTGAATAAGCTCTTCAGACACAGCTACATCAGACTCCAAGTAAGCCCTGCAAGAAAGAGGAGCTTATGAAACTTCACTGTAAGAGTACTGCCAAATGGTATGAACATGTTACATAGATACACTACATTACATACACTCTTTTTATGTTACAGAGAAAAACCTCATCATATGAGGAATGTATATGTGTGTGAGCCAACAAGGCTGGCATAACAGTGCCCAGCACCACTGCTTGGTTTAGGAAGTCTTTTCCTACTTCTCAGCATATGCTGTAATCTAGCACGCTAAGAAAGCCAACGTGTATTTAAAACAATGAAACACAGACAGGCTAAGGGGGTGTGGGAGGTGTGTCGTTCTCAGATTCTGCTACTGTACTGGGCAGCCCAATATTCTACCACATTTGAGAATCCTTCATTTCTCAAACAGAAAAAAATCCTACAAAAGCAACACATCAATTCATACATCCAGAAGGCACTTCTGAAGCACCATTAAGCTGTAACAAAGCACACTCAGGCATGGTAAAAAGAGCACGTTTTTCATCATTTGCTAAAAAAAATTCCTTATGGTTAGTGACAGTAGAAAGATCTAAGGCTCCCAACTCCAAGGTTTTCTTTCCACTACACTGTGACTTCTGTTGGTAGTTGCAGTGGCTATGGCAATTTAGACTATCTCAATAGAGAATAATTTGTCTAATTTGCATGTTGGAGGGAGAAGGAGCTGTGCAGCACATCCCTAACAGGGCATTCATTTTACAGTTACTACAGTTGTTAAACCTTTCCTTTCATTTGAGGGGTGATTCTGCTCCAGAGTGGTTTTGTTTGACTTATTTTTTTAAATTTTTTCCAAATTAAAAAACCGCCCAGCGGAGGCTTCTCTGTCTGTCATTTAAGGCACAGCCTTGCAGCAAGTCCAAAACAAATCACATTACTTTAAACGGTAACTACAGCTGGCGGCCATTTCAAGGCTACATTGTGCTATCCACACATGGCTCAACTCTGCACACCCTTCTCAACTCGTCAGCAAGATACTCTGTACCTGAAGCAAATATTAAATTGAGCTCATGGATATGCTCTTCACTAGCAAGCAAAATTCACCTAAAAACATCTTCCCTTTAGTCAAAGCTATAGAGATAGTAAGTAAGCAACTTGATATGTTGGACGAGAATGTCTGGAAGCTTCTTATATGTATTAGTATTTTTAGAAATAAGCTGCAGAAAGAGGACAAGTAGAACAGGTTTGCCTTGTCTTGATAAGTAATACTTGAACTGGTAAACTTGGAAATGATGTTTGGATACTGAAGAGCAAGTACTACTGGGTAGACAAACAGGATTTCAGCTGGGAATTATTCATCCTCACTAGGGCCATACAAGGCTTTGATAGTTAAAAACAAACAAAAAAAAAAGTAGGCTAACAAAAGATAGATATAGCATATTACTATACTCAATATTGTTGCCAAATGTTCTGATGTATTTTTTAACATCAGATCTAAGCTTGAAAGCAAATACTCTTTTTTTTTTTTCCCTCCAAAGTTTTGTCCCACAGCTGTTGTAGGCACAGATTGGTTCTACTGGGTAACTGCGCCATAGCACAGTCAGGGAAGAATGGAGGTAAACCTGAAGAAACATTTTACTTTGCCTTACTGAAGATGAGGGTCAGAGAACAAGAATAACTGGAAACCCTGCAAAATCAGTGAGAGAGCTGTAAAGAGGAGGGCAAGCAGGAGTTTCTGAAAGCTGCAAGGGAAGCTGAGATTGAACCACTTCACTGATTAGTAAAAGGCA
Source organism: Chloroceryle aenea (assembly GCA_013399075.1). Classification (NCBI taxonomy): domain Eukaryota; kingdom Metazoa; phylum Chordata; class Aves; order Coraciiformes; family Cerylidae; genus Chloroceryle; species Chloroceryle aenea. Next base: position 311,572 of record VWZY01000262.1, read on the forward strand.
AGAAGCAAGCCTGAGAGCCGTGTGGGACAGGGCTGGTATGGAACAAGAAATACACACTCTTTGTCATTACTCTAAAACATGATGAAGTTTTTCTTTCTCTTAAGATGCAGCTTTGCAATAATGGGTCCCACTGTACTTCCACACAGGAAAAGATGAATACACAGATCCTGTATTCCCACACTGCTGGGAAGCGCACACACAGCATGCCCCAATGCTCATCACTTAGAGCAAACAGCTCGGTGGTCTTTTTTGAGGACCTACATTAATCCTATGATTCAACTCCTCAAGTCTTAGAATTCAGTGTCCAAGTTTCTGGTTTTCTGACCTGGGCAGGCTGCAATGAACCTGGACTCCGCTGATGACAAGGCAACCTTGCACATGGAGAACACAGCAATGCTGCTACGTACTAAAACACAAATTTGAGGAGCAGTCTTAAAAAGAAGTTTCAAAAATATGAAAAGTTTCCCCATGCTACATTCATTCTGATTTTTTGCTAAATATATTGCATTGAAAGTGCTGCATCTCCTGAGTATTCTTTGCATTTTGTACATCATCTGCCACCAGTTCACATTCTGAAAATGACACCATTCTAAAATGCAGGTATTACTCCATTAGATTTAAGGTTATTTGTTTAGGGCTTTTTTTTTTAATGTTTTTGAATGATACTCTACCATTCCCAGGGAAATCCCCTGTACCAAGTGCTCAGTTGATGTTCTTTAATGTTGTGTATGCCTACTCAGAAAAACAGAAAGAAAAGTAGTCATGGACTGGGTAACAGATTTTTCAGCAGAGACTGTTTACATTATTATGCAACGTATTACATCATATGTAATCTACTGCTTCTAACAGCACCAATGTGTTCCCCAAAACAACACACTTTCTCTTAACTAAAAGAAATTTCTCACCTAAACGGGTGGCCTTCATCAGACTTCTGGATGGCCTGGATAACTCCCTTGTATATCCTAAAGCTGATGGTCACAGAAAGCAGGGCCAAGGCGATGTAAGCTGTCACACTCACAATGCTGAACACTGTCAATGAAAGCAGCAGGAACAAGCTGGCACCAAACACCACTCCTGTCTTCTTAATGTCTCGCCAGTAAAGGAGGTCAACAACTAGAATTTAAAAAAGGTAAGAAATTAGAACAAGGTACCTTTTGCATCCACATGAAAACAGCAAAACACGATTCACTTGACTGCTGAGAAAACATCCATCAAGGATGAAACTTCCGATCTCACTGTGAAACCAGAACTAGAATTAGCTTATTTTTGGATAAAATATTCGGATGAAATTACAGCTAGAAATAGTTTATTTTAGCACTGATTCTGCACCGGCACTTCAGATTATTTGGATTATTGTTATTAGGATTACCTCAAATGTAATTGCTAAAATTTAAGAATAATTCTGCCCTTAAGCAATGTCAGAATTAATCTCTTCAACTCTTATGCTGTGTCCTGCACCAGAACCACACCAGTTTATCCTTAATTTCATTTTGGTTTTGTGCATTTTGTGGAGGTCCCCCACTGAAGAGGCTGATTACAATTCCCTGTGAGGACAAATGACAAGACCACCAGATCTTCACACCTTTACATCTTTCCAAGTCTGGCAGAGGCAAAGGCACTGCTCAAGACTCATTAACAGTTCATTTTTTTTCCCTCTAACTGAAGACATTCCCATGGGAGTTGATTATGGGTGACTGATGGAGCCATCAAGAAGAAATAATGTCACTGGAATTTCAATCCAAGTATATCTGCTCTGCCCCAATGCCAAATACTTCATTTGTAAACCAAGTTAACTTTTTCCTTAAGCAACTTTCATGAGAGAACACAGTATTATGCCATTTTTAGCATCACTGCTTAGAGTAAACTATGCCCTTGGCCAAATCAGACATAATGGCTTCATAGGTCCACCGTAGATTTGTTTTGAGGTGCTGTGGCATCCAGATGATCACCTTCCTGAACTCATGAAATATGGCTAACATCACCCTCCAGTGCCAAGTACAGAATTGGGCAGGGGCATCTAGTCTAGGTTTATATTTCATAATGAGACATACAGTAAAACTTACTCTTTATGATTTCTATTTCAACAGCTGAATAGATTTTCACAAGAACAAATTCCTCTTCTGCCTCAAAACTGCTTGTTAATAGCAATAAATGTATTAGATACAAAATTCAAGGTAAATTACAGAAAAAAATAGTACCATTACAGCACAAGTTTAGTCATCCTATCTCATCCGAAACATCACCAAAGTTAATTGTAAAATTATCACAATTCAGAACAGGTTCTCTACTCTGACTGTAAAAGAAAAACTGACATTTGATTACTATTATCACAGGATGAAGGTAAGGTAATGCACCAACATTACTTAGTAGCCTCTGCAGGGCAGACTTTGCATGGTCCCTTTGTTAGGAGAATAGGAAAATGCCACTGGGGCTTATGGTGTAATTGCAGTGTTTCAGAAGCTGAAGTCTTTTTCTAATTATTTCCATAGGGAAACCGTGCCGAGCAGCAGGCACTGGAACAATGAGAAACCTGTTCAGAAACTTAAAAGCCACCATTTCCATAATGCCAATTATCTGATCCAAATATTTAATTCATGTTTCAGTAGAAAGTTCCCTAAGTGCTGCAGACAGAACTAGGTTACACTTGCACAAACATCATCCATTTATTACAAACCAAAACTGCTGTGGAAAGAAACAGGCTCACCCCTCCACCACCACTCAATCCCAGTCCTTTCCTCTGTTTTGTCACACACAGAACCAGGCTGGGTTTCTGTACTCTACTAACAACTACTGCACCAANAAAAACCCAACCCACACAAAAACAAACAAAACCAACAACAAACCAACCAACCAACCAAAAAAACCTAAGAAGCCAGCCAGATCAGATTCTGGTTGTGGTTCACCATGTGACTCCACAAACATATGGGGTGAAAGATAGAGCAGCTAACTCAAGGAGGTGGCACTTCTGCTCTGAGAACAGCACCCATCTGAAGTCCTCAACATATTGTGGCCCAACCTATCCGTGCAGCCTGCTGACCTGCTGGGTCTCTCCATGTTACAAAGGTGCACTTCCTTACCCTGTCAAACAAATTAAGCTCTAAGCAAGACAGCTTTTCTTTAGTATTTGTAAAAATCAAAACATCAAATCATCATAGAATTCCTTTTTTTATGGGCTATAATCTCTAAGTATTTTTCTTTGCTTTCTTTGGCTTTACTTCTAATCACAAAAGCACTTACTAGCATCTCCATACACCTTATGTTAAGCAAGATTAGCATGTAAATGGAGCTTAAAACAAAATTGTGAGTTTGACCTAAAAATGGCTGTAAACTATAAATTTAAATTGCGCTGCAAGTATCTGTAGCACCTGGGTAAAATTTTCACAACTGGTCTTGCTAAAAAAGGTTGGTGGATTTTGTGCTCCTAAATCATGCAAGAAAACTCGGAAAAAAAAAAAATTCCTTTCTGAGTATGTGTTTCAAAGACTGAAACTATATTTATTTTTAAATGCTGCAATTTGAGCATCCATACATTCAAGCTTGGGTGCTGCTCCATATCGTGTGACACACGAAGTATGAGCCCTACTCCTCTCCACTTGCAGGTAGCATTAGTTCTGTAAATGAGATCCTCTCTCCTCTGTAACACAGTTTTAAAGCGTCTCCATTTATTCTGACTGCTTCATAGGAAATGACTTCTTACAAGCAGTAACACTGCCTGGAATTAAAGCGTACAACAAATGCCAAATGGCCCCTAGCAACTCATTTTTGAGTTTTTTGTTCTTAGCAATTGATAAGAAAAATCCCCAAGCTGGGACCCCTCCTAAACCAGAATTAAGTGGCACACAAAGCATGTTTTCCTCACTGTCTCGTCTCCATTTGGAAAGCTAACAAATCAGATGCAGCTTAATGACATACATATCTGGTTTCATTGTAAATTCCTCCAAGGGAATTCAGTGTTAGGAGCCACTGAAAAATTAACTTGTAATTTTCAGTTCAAGAGAGTACATGAGGAAATTGTTTTCTATTCTCCAGCTGATCAGAAACAGGTATTTGCATTTCTTTCTATAGTAAAATATTGAAGGCACTACTAGGAGCAGCTTTCTGGCTTTAACTTACACATGGGCTATTCAAGGCAGATTAAAAAAAAAAAACACACA
>VWZY01000262.1:317000-345268 GCA_013399075.1 Chloroceryle aenea
ACTGAATGGTTCATATTGTTCATAAAAATGAGTGGTTGAATACATTTAACTTGATAATACTTAAAAAACAGCAACAACAACAAATAAAAAGCCACCACCCAAAAAAACCCCAAAACAAAAACACAAAAAAACCCCAAACAAACAACAAAAAAAACAAACACACCAGCCCTGAACCAACCCTCACTTTTTTTAGAAAGAGAAATTAAAACCATCAAGTTCTACAAGCGGGTTTAATTCATATCTACAAAAGAAAACCGAGAAAGAGGGACTAACCCATTTTGGCATCCATCTTGCGCGTGCCTGCCTGCACCCAGACCTCGCACAGCTGANCTATCCAGTGTGCAGAAACAAAACAAAACAAGGGGATTTCAGTGCCAAAGAAAGGCTGCTTGTGTAAAAGGAGAAGGAAGGCTAAAAAAAATGCAAACAGTGTATGATTTACAAACGCTGTATGAACAACAGCCATTACACTAGAATCTTTCTGTAATTTGAAAGGTAAGCAGAAATTCTTTGTAATAGTAAAAATAGTGTAGAAGCACAACCAAGAGCCTTTTCTGGATCAAATTAAGAATGGCCAGCGTTGTACTGACACAAAAATGTGTACTAACGAGGAAGTGTTGAGAATGAACAGCCTTCAAATGCATCTGAAGCGCACAGTGACCACTGTCACCATAGCACCACACAGACTGAAGAAAATTAACCAGCAAAAAACCAGTACATGGCCACAAATAGGTAAACTGCTGTTAATTTCTGTTTAGAAAGACATTTTCCAGTTACGCTAAACAAACTTCATATTTACACTTGACAGTGATCTTCAGGGTTTCCACTAATCTTAAAGCAGCGTATCAAGCAAGCAACTTCAGCGAAGCAGTTTCACTTTCACATAGCACCTGGTGTGGGGCAGTCCCAGCTGGGAGAAGCCCCAAGGAGAAGCCACCATCCCATCAGGCAGTCAAAGACTGCCAAACACACACCATTCATAGACTGGGATTTGACATTTTCAAGCTTTCCTCCATCAGAATGACCATCTAAAATCACTGTTGACATCCTAAGCAGCAGCAGTCATAGACGGCAACACGAAATTCAAACCTCCCTTTACTCTGCTCAGACACACTGGAATCCAGTTTGGTCCTTGATTGCCTTGCTGCAAGTCAGTAACAATAAAATAACCCCAGGCCAGTGAAACTGTGTGGTTATGGCATGACTGCACGTGGTGTCAAGCACGTGGAGTTGACTTCAACCAACAGAGCTTTCCCTGTCATGGAGTCAGACATTATAAAGGAGTGGCATGTCCACTGGGACTGACAGGCCTGTCTAACTGGATCTCAAAGGTCAGAAAACAAGTCTGCCGTGGTTCGCATTGCACACTTGGCACATCTGCCCCATAACCCCTAGCAAAAAAAAAGTGATACAGATTTCACAAGTACATGCTACAATGAAAGGAAGTCTGACACTAACACACTGTCCCCCAAAATGCAAATACTATCATACAATTATTAAAGAATCAAAGCAGTATTTTTCTTTAATTTCTACTTAAATCATATTCCTGTGCATGTGTACGTAATGGATAAACTGGGAAAACCGCTCCAAAGCCCCATAACTCACAATAAAAATTTAAAAACTTCATGGCACACAGGTTGCACAAGCCTATGCAACCTTTCCCACCATTTAACTCATCAGAACCAGAGTTCAGGTAGATTTTCAGCACATGAATAAAAGAAAAAATAAGCCTGGGAGTGTAACAGTGCTGTTCATCCTACCATTAGCATTATTCAGCTATTAAAATTTGACAATTCATTAAAATAATTAAATATTAAAGAAATAAGATTTACATTTTAGTACCAATTACAATTTAGTACCACAGGGGCCTGTCTTTAAAAGTGCTAAAAATAAAAGTCATGCCATCCCCAGGGCTAACCTATTTCATCCTGCCTATCTAGATGATCAATACCACAGGTTGTACCACTTTCACTATGCTAGTTCCTCAACTACTACAGCTGTAGCACAAGAAATATGTATACCAAAGCTAAATTTATGATTATATCAATTAGAAAGTAGTGCTTTAGATGGGATGTATAACTATTAACCATACTTTTGGCCCTTCTCTAGCTTTACATTTGATCATGAGTTTTCTTTTTTTAAAGGCCATTTTTTAGCATGTAAAGAAGCATGTTGCAATATTTGCTTCTGTATTTATTTTGGGGCAAGATGAATAGTGACATCAGTCCTTGAACTTTACCCACCATTTTCCATGCCACTGGAGCTTGACCTAATGAAGGAAGAACATACGAACCGAGGCATCTTCACCTCATTAAAAACAAATACTATCAGAAATCACGCTAAACCAGGCTTCCAGAACAGTTACAAAGGAGAGGAACCAGACTCTTCTGCTTCCCCAGAAAACCACCCTCTTGCTCTGCTTCCATTTTCTTCTAGACCATATCTCTACAAGTTAAATTGTAATTAAACCTCAAGGCAGCAGGGACTTCCTTAGAAGGAGAAACATGTACTAAACCAGCTTCCTCCATCTGAGGGAAGGCCACTGTAAAAACAATAGGAGGGAGGAAGAGGAATCTAAAACACTGCTCGAACCAGTTATACCAGCACAAATAAGACGGTTATACCAGTACTATACCCGTAGGATGGGTCCCGGTTTGCTATGTCCATTTGATGACAGTTCCATTACATGCTAGTCGGGTCTACATGTTGCAAAAAAGCCAAGCACACAGACTCGAGGCCTCCAATTCTAGGCTCCAAAATGTCTGCTTTCGGTTGCAGTGAGGGACAGACCATCACCAACCCTGCTTATTGGGCTGCAAAAAAAAAAACCTGAAAATTGGGTCTGAAGACCCAAAGGTATTCCAATTTTACAAAAACCTCTGACCTTGTCCTTTCCTGTTTGTTTGATTGGTTTTTTTTAAACCCCGAGAACTTCAAGACTGACATATGGAGTGATGAACATTTAAATTACTTATTCAAGAAGAACATACTACTAAACACTGCAGGATAGTTTTTCCTAATATTTTTCAGCCCTTTAATGAAAGATAAGAAATTTTAGAAACTTGTTTTGCAGGGGCAAAGTTTTCTCCCCATAGGATTTTTTTTTGCTACATATTTAGGTTCTGATAGAGCATTCTATAGTTTCTAGACAGCTGGCAATTTTCTCCAAGTGGAAAAAACCCACTGATTTTGAACAACGGTTATAAACAAACATACACACAAAAGGAAAACTTCACAAGTATAAGCATAACAAAGCCCTTTCAGAAGATAATTAAGTATCCAGAGATAATTACAATTTTTCAAAGCTTGTCTTGTTGATAAAGTTTGAAGATTAGGTATTCAAATAAGGCTTAAACTCTTACACACTGAGCACTAATATAATGATCCACAGAGATTTACACTGGCTATCTCCCATTGGTGGCTGCAGGAACAAAGGTCAGAACCACATTAATTTAAGGTTAACTATTTCCTTACCTAAAGCAATTTGATAATATAGCTGCAAATTCTGAAAAATCAGTTTTACCTAGAATCCAACAGATTTGTGAGAAATATAAAGCAAACATGATTAAAGGTAAATTCGAAACCTGCTATACCAAACAGAAAAACACAAACCACCACCCTGCTGTAGTCTGCATGCAATTTCTCCTCGTAAAATTATTAAACTACATGATCTGAAGACACTAAATTCTTTCAAGGTAATGGTTAGCATTGCTAGGATTATTAATAATCCAGAAATTTCAAATGAATATCAACTGAATCTGGACTATACTGGTATTTGTGCAGTGCAAACCAAAACAAGCAAAACAAAATACGCTCTGTAGGACTGAAAAAGATCTGCAGCGTCACACAAGCTATTTCACCTACATAAATAATTGATTCTTCTGCGTTGCTCATATTTACCCATTTTAAGCTACAGCCTTTACAATTTTGCACACAGTACAAATAAATGTTACATCCTCAGACACATTTCACAATCAAACACAAGCTACAAACACCATTTGCTAAAAATAACCCACAGCATCTTTAGCTTTAAATATAAAAAAGGAGAAAAAGGTGAAAGAACAAATACCCTTATCCTTCCAACTGCTCGGCTGACTGTCCATCTCTCCACAAACGATCTACCCTCCAGCTGTGATTATCAATTATGCATACCCAGAGAAGAGCTGCAAAAGAAGAAATCTGTAGCTTTCACAGCCCAGGATGGCAAACATGGGCTTTCCCAGCAGCGTCTGCAGTCTGCTGCTACTGCACTGCTGCTGCAGGAGGCCGGTCAGCTGACGGCGCGGGGTGTGGAGCACGACTGACGCAGTGCGAGCTGTAACCAGGCTGCTAAAGCTCCGCCACCGAATCGAAAATGCAATCCCCCGGCAGGGCAGCCATTTCCTTCTTACTGCTCGCCAACAGGACCCGAGAGACGCTGAGGCAGAGAAAGGTATCACTGGCATGAAGGTAGATGGATTCTCCCTGCTGAGCGGCACCAGCGCACTGGGAAAGGCCAGTGCAGCCAGGCTCAGGGCAGGCGGGCAAGAGCCGAACCGTACAAAGTGGCTCTCCCAGCTGAGGGCAGCTGAAAGGAGTCTCCAGAGAACCCTTAAACAGACTGCTTTTCAAAGAATGGCTAAAACACATCGACAGACCTCCTAGATAGATAAACGTCTTCCTGACTTTTTTTTTCCCTAAACGATGTCTGATGGTCTAGAAGGCTAACAAAGACATGTTCGTAACACCTCCCTCTTTAAAACACATCTTGAAGGAAACAGCAGAGGACCCTTTCCGTGCCTTTAATAAAGGCAACAGGCTCAAAAAGCACAAAAGTCTTTCTGCCGGTATCTTTAGAACTTAGGAACTGCTCAGACATATTTATTCATTTTAGTTAAGACTCAAGAAGAAGAGTTGTCTACCTAATTCCTATAACCAAACGCCTTCCCTTTTTTTATTTGACATCAGCATCCTATGTTGTCAGCTGCAGATCTGACAATTAAACTTTCCCTTTGTTTAAACAAAACAAGAACCTGAAAGATTACACTACTAACATATAGCAAATAACACAGAAGATACTATATGGACATGAAGAGCACGAACTGGAAAATCAAAACCTACAAGACAAGAGCTGTGAAAACAATGCTCTCATTCTGTTTTCTACTGAAAAGAAAAAAAAAAAGGACAAAAAAAGGACTATTCTTCTAGTTTGGAGACTCTTCTTAAGATCTAGAACTGACAATAAAATGCTAAAAATTCCCCAGCATTGCTCCAAAGGTTCTTAAAATTTCAATACACTGTTTTCTAAAGCCCTAGAAAAGGACATTCACACATTTCCAAAAAAATACCATCGGGCAGCTGGGAAGGAGATCCCGATTCAGTCCTTAAATAGACAATTTACCTTTCATTAGAACAGGCAATCTTAAATGGAGAAAGTAACTGTAACAGTAACCAACAGTTACCTGAAAGCCCTGTTTATTGCTTTAATGCCTACAAAAATTTAAGGCCTCCTTTAACAGGAAGAACAGTTATCTATATTTTAACATACGTAAAGATGTGCATTTCACTCACAATTTCAATAGGTAAATCAAAACATACTACAGGTAGGGATGAAACATTCAAAAATGATAGCGCAAGAAGATTTGTAAAGTTGTGCTATACAAAAAAAAAGTACAAAACACATCTGAAAAACTGCTTTGAGCTGAGATTCTTAAGATCAACTAGAAAGCACCAAAATCTGTGGGTTTCTCCCCACATTTGCTTGAGTGACTGCATTGTATCTAAATTAATTAGAAACATGATGCTTTCAGGAAGTTCCTTCGGCTGTCAAATTTCTAAATACAAACAAAGCTGCTTCATTTCTTCTTCACATCCTTTGTATTATATACTTAAAACAGTACATTTCTGCAACACATTTTTGAAGTCATTTTGTTGCAGCCATACATGCAGCCACAGCAAATCCGCAGCAGTCAAAGCATGAACAAGCAGGCAGTGCTACCAGTCCCTATCCTCCCATCTCAAATGGGCCACCAACTCCCTCCACAGCAGCTTCTCCCTGCCCTCCAGATCCTCCTCTTCGCATATTTGGTGTTGGCCCTTAGCACTCCAGGCAAACAATACGGTACCAAAAGTGAAGTCTGTCTCCCTCTGTGCTCACATCTCTTACTTCAGGCAAGAGACATTCACATAACCTTATTCTACATATAAAGTCAGTCAGTACCAGCACTATCAGCAAACTTCAGTATAAGCTTTATTGTTTCATTAGGGAAACTGCATGCCTGTTTCTACACCAACACTTAAACAAAAAATACCCAATTACGAGGCTACTTACAAGACGGCATTATCAAGTCACCCACACCCCTACAACAGATGCAATCAATTCTAAATGTGTTGTTCTACCTATGTTCAAAGGGACTGCCTGCTTGCAAGGTGAGTACTTTATTCACTGCAAAGGCATTAAATCGCCCTGAGAGGTGGACTGACAGCAGCACTTTTGTACTGAAGAGTGTTTCTGAATTACCACAGAAGAGCATTTTGGATGGCTACTCAATTCTGCTCGCACCTATGACCTCATTTTATGCTGGGTACCTATCACTGCTTTTGGGAAAGCTGATAACTTACCCCAAATGCTCTGTTTTCTCCATAATTCTGCCACTCTTGCAAGTAAATTCCCGAAGGCCTTACTCTGTTAGTGGCCTTAGCTATAAAATCCTTTGCCTCTCAATAGGGGTGAAAGGAAAGCTGTAATGAAACATGGCAGGTTTAGGTCTTTCCTTCAGAAAAATTTCATGCAAGATTGTCTGAGGTTTTTTTCCTCATTCCTCCTACTCCAAAAATTCTCCACCCTGGGACAAAAGTCTCCAGTTATTATAATTAACCTAGTAGCATAAAGATATGAACAATTAAAGAATCTATTAATACAATCGGGTGAAATTGTCAAGATTTTATATTGAAGTAAATGATATTTTCCAAATAATCTGCTCCTGAAAGAAACTCCAGAGGCACTCCAAAGTATTTTTCCCCCGGTGAATAACAACAAACTAACCCAAACCAAACACTTCCCATCTGCCGAATAGCTCTATTTAACTAACTACAAATGGAGAAACTAACAGAAATGAACTGAACGGGTACACTGCCTGTGGAAGAGGCAGCATTTCTGGTTTCTAAGACCCCAGTAACTGTAACGACCCATTTTGCTGTTACAGAATCATAAGAAGTACTTTATTTCTGCCCCCATGATTTGGGAGCAAAGAAAAAAGCTTCATCTTTAGCACCACTCAGCTCCCCTTATCAAAGCACATTTCCCACTTGAACTTCACCTTTTGTCTCCTCCAGAAACTCCAGAAAATATACAGTATTAATAATTAGCTACATTTCTGTAATTCAACTACAGAGTATCATGTAGTGGACACGAAAACAAGAGCTCTGTAAACCAGTGCGTTTAACATAAAGTGAATGCCTACAGAGCCTGCTCTTCAAAACCACCATGAAACAAGGGTGTCCTATAAAACTGGCTGCCTTTGAAGTAAAGATCTGAACACCACTTTCAAATATCCTTGCTGTACTGGGAAATTTAAACTGCTAACACGGTTACATTTTGGTACACAACTTTCCGTCAGGATCAGAGGTTTAAGATTTTTTTTTTGTGAGGTTCCATAACATACTTTGAATTTGTAATCTGATAATATAAAATCCCCCTTATCTCACTGATCAAAAGGTTTATGGGAAGTGTGGTTTTCTAGGCTATTTACAGTGATTTCTATCCAAAAGTAAATAAGAGGTTACCAGAGAGGAAACTGTAAAGCAGAAGAGCGAAGATATGTAATATGCGTATTTAGGTTTCCATTCTCCACGGTACTCGGTTCAGAGTCTCTAAACACGGGGGATGCAGTGCATGGCGAGGCAGACACCCCTTTCCAACACCAGAGGGCACCACAGCTCTTCTAGGCGTGCGCCTTCAAACCGGACTGCCCCGTCCCGGCTGCACCGCCCCCGTGTGCTCCCCAGCACAAGCGGGAGCTGCCCCGGCTGCGGCACAGGGCAGCAGCCGCCGCATACGCGAGAAACGGCCGCTGAAGTCCTATCTTGATAAGCAGTATTTGTGTGCAGATAAAAAAAAAGTTTATTTTGAAGGCTGGCGAGCACGAGAGTGAAGCAGCAGGGTTATGTGCTAGGAAGCAAAATACAGCACATGGTGAGAAGTGGAAAAAAAAAAAAAAGGAAAAAATCATTATCCAAGACGATACAAATTGCTTGGATTGCAGGGAGGTAGTTGCTATTAAAATTGTTATAGATAGGAATTTCTTACAAGAAGAAGGGTTTCTTTATAGCTAACTACTGTTCTGAATTTGTTTGGAGATGTCTTGGTTTTTAAATCTGTACTTTATAGCTACACAAGGTCCCTGTGGTCTGATACCATTACAAAATAAAACAAACCTCATTCCACCCAGGAAGCTGTTCAAAACTTTACTGTAGTGGTGGGTTTTCTTAAAAAAAGTAACCCTTTTAGAGTTAGCTCCCCACAGTCAGCTGGGACTGGTGGAAGTTACACTTTGAGGTACATAAAGACATACTGGCATTTAGGTTAGCTTTCAAAGAATGAGAGCTCAAGTAAGAGTTCAAGAACCTTAAATTAAGTGCACCAGTAAGGCAGTTCAGATCCATGTTTCAAATATAAGTCACCCAACCACGCCAACTGATCTCCAGAAGTCTTCAGGCACAGTAAAAACATCTATTTTGGCTCCCCTGATGGGAAGACAGAAAAGAAACAAACCCCGCACCATGGAGGCAAGCTCAAAAGGCCAGAAAAATGCATAGATCCACGTCTTGGCCTTGTGATGAATTACTCCTCTTGTTGCAAGATTATGTGTTAGGTCTTTGATGATACTTTGAAATTGTACTTATATAGTGTGGTATTAAGAACAGACAACTGATTTTGTTTACAGCTTGTCAAACTCTTTGGTCAGGTCTCAGAAGTCCAATTCTGTAATGCCACAGAATTGTGCAAAACAAACAGCACAGATTGTGGGGGGGAAAAAAACCCACCAACATTCCAAACAACTAGAAAAAAAAATGGACCATGTCTGAATTAGTGTTCATCTAGAGTAAAGAAAAAAACAAAACAAAACAAAAACCACCACCACCCCTATTTTTCTTCCCAAACATAGCATGTCTAAAAGTAAAATAGCAACTGCCGTGTAGTGAGCACAACACTGACAAAGAATGGAGACGGCTCCAAGCTTCCCACACACCCAGCCCCCAGCTAAAACCAATGCTGGACAGATGTGTGCCATGTCCTAGCATGGTGCCACTAAATGCAAGAACAAAGACACTGTTCAACTCTCTTCTCTCCTGCTATGGCAACTGGTTTTATGTGCAGCTACTCCAGCAGCTTCCCATAGACAGAAGAGCAGCAGCTGTGCCCTTGTCAGACCCAAAGTAAGAATCTGTCTTCCCAAGGCAGTGTTTGCCACTCCCAGTCTGCTACACCTATGCGAGGATTAAAGATACCTTTGCAAAAAAGCTGCCTGTTAAAAGAACTAACCAAAAAACTTTTTGGGGTGGTGGGGTTTTTGGATTTTTGTTGGTTTTAGGGGATTTTTGTTTGAGGTTTGATTTTCTTTGGTAATCTGATGTCTAAACAATGCTTTAGCACAAAGAGTAAGACACAACAGCTGTTCTCTAAACAGTATATGCTGGAAATTTGAACAACAGAAGTCTTCACAGAACACAAGCTGTCTTAACAGTGCAGGTATCATGGAAATTTCGTCACATTGGAAAAGGAGAAACTCTCATTTCAGCCAACCTGTATGTATAGAAGAGATGAGACAGGAGGAATGGCAACTATCACGCAAAGTTAAACAAAAAACTAGAAATGGTACCTTATTTTCTAAACCCTATTTCACATTCCCCTCAACATACATCTGTTATTCCCTTCCAAGCCACATTTGATGTAGAACACATACATTAGGAATGTAGTATTACATGAACTACAGTTCATACAGCTACTATACAAATATTCTACTGCTGAGTCAAACCAGTATTTGCTTTTCTATTTATAAGAGTCATTGTGCTTTCTGAAGTACCTGGTTTTTAGAAGGAATGCTTCTGATGCAAGACTTATATAGCAGCAGAGCACTGGATATCAAAAAGCAAAGTCCTCCTCTAGTCTAAAAGACATGGAACTCCATGAAGTATTCAGTTTACAAAACAGAATATGACAGTTTTATCCTTCCCTTAACTTTAAACTACTTTAACTACACATTATCTGAAGAAAAAAAACTAACTACTCTGAAGTGCAAGCCCCACCTGAAAAGAAAAATGGAGATTATCATCTGTGCTGTGTATAAGAATGTTAATGTTTGCAGGATACTTGACTTAATGTACACGTTCTTAGTAACCTGCATATTAAGTTCTCTTGTGTACTATTTGTTTTAAACCACTAGCCTTGATCTAATGCAAGCTACAAGTCATCAGTGGAGTGGAGATGCGCAGGTTCTTTTCCAGATTCCAGACACATGCAGCAGCAGGAAGTTTATTTCCCCAGGTTTCAGTCTGATGTCCGAGCTGTGTATGAAAATAAATGCCTCTTCAAATCAGGTACATGCAGCACACTGAAATACCATCCTTGGCTTGCTACCACATACTAAGTTTGGAATGCCACCTAATGCCAAGCCTGTAGACAATCACAGAAGAGCTCACAGAGAGCAGTGATTTGTTTCTGTAACAATGGATCCCCAGCAGAACTGAAGGAAAAAAATTGAGACAGTAAGTCCACCCCAATAACCAGGAAAAAAAGTACTAAGGCAATCAGAACATGAAAAAGGCATGAAAAAGGTAAGTGTGCACTAATATCTTGTTACCCTCAGCCTACAGAGAGAGGTTCACAGAAGTGACTTAAAGAGACTAAGTCATGACATGCTTAAATTTAGCTAAAGAATTATGCAGATGTCACCAAGACGGCATACACAGATTACCTGAAGATTTATTCAGCTTTGTTGAAAATACAGCGGCAGGTTTCTCCTTTTCTTTAACAGAAGCAGCTTCTCGCTCAGCTTCTTTCTCAAAAGCTTCTGGTTTTACTACCCTGACTATTTCTTTTTCAGCAGATAAAGGTGAGGTATCTGTGACTGGTAAGGGCATCATGGATACTTCAGGCACTTCTCTGTCCATATCATGTGATGACTTTTTCAAGGCATTACCATCTTCCTCAGCTTTTGCCTCTACATTCTTTATAGAGAGATCACAGGGTAGCTCTGGGCAAGGCAACTGCCTCTTCTCATCTTTGATCACTTTACCAATCTCTTCACTTTCATCTTTGTACATTACTTCTCTGTCAGTAGCTTCTGCCACAAACTCAGGAACAGTTTTAGGGTAAGCTAACATCACAAAGTCTTCTTCCACTGGGACTGGGGAAGAATCCATGGACAAGAAACCTTTGCTGTCTCCTGTTTTTGGTTCTGTAGCAATATCAGCTGAGTAAGCCATAGCATTCAGCTCTTCCATTTGAAGAGAAATCTTCTCTGCCTTGTCTATTTTTGTAGGTGTTGGCTCAGATGGCAGAGCAGCACCAATTTTGGAAGAGTCTGGTTCGGGCTGGAAAGACTCCAGATAAGGCTTGCCTGTAGCAGCCACTGAATCTACTAGACTTTCCTCATCTTCATCATCAGTTACAATATTCTCAGCTGATTTACCCTTTGAGATGAGAGATGGATCTTCGGTCACTTTCTCAGTAAAGTCGGGTATCACCTGGCTATTAAACAAGTCAGATTTTCCAAACTGCAGAGATAGTTTTTCAGCAGGTTCCTTGTGTTCAGGCACATCCTGAGAAATGCATTCTGTTACTAGTGTCTTGGAATAATTTGGAGAAGCAGATTCACCAGAGACCTTTGTTTCCTTAATTAAATCACATGCAATAGATATATATGGAGTCTCTATATCTTCAGGACTGGTGCTAGTCTCATGATCAGGTTTTTTAAACACTGATGCCTCTTTCGCTTCTTGGGCCTGTGTTGGTGATACATTCACTGCCTCTTGGTACAAGGGAAGTTTGTCAGTCTCTTCTTTTACATTCTCATAATGCTCAGTAGGAATAAATGTTTCTAATGGGGAAGCTTCGAGCTGCGTAGCAGAAGCTTCTGCAACAGCAGTCCCAGTGCTCAGTGGGGCTTCCATAACAATATCTGGCAGTATTGGTGATGGAGAAGCTTCCAACCCTTCAAAGGAGGGACAGATTTGGGTTACAGGTTTTAGAGTCTCTTGTACTGACTCAGATGTTTGAACTAAATCAATCTTTGTTTCATAAGCAAGTTTTGTACATGCCACATCATGCATTTCACTTTCATATGCTTCTTGGACTAGATCAGGAGTAAGACCTTCAGGCATACTTGCTACAGTGTCAGATGGCACTGTTGATACACTCTCTGTTTTAGCATAGTCAGCTTCCCGGCCTTCCTGCTTGCCAACTGCTCGAGTGCTAAAATCACCTTGTTCTGTGCTCATCTGAGCTTTCATTTCTGCAATTTTTTTCTCATCATCAGTTCTATTTTCTGAAGTGCCTTCCTCTAGCGGAGAAAGAGATTTGACTTTGTTACCATCAGGACTTGCAGAGGATTCAAATTTAGTACAAGTGATATAAGTCTGTGACGGTTCTTTTACAGCTTCCGGGGTACTTGGGAAAGAGTGATCTTCAGTGCTGCCTTCACTCTCTCTTTCATAATCCTTCTGCACATTCAGCTTATCTACACCATATTTCTCATCTAAACTGCTTTCTAGTTTGGTATCTATCTTACTTCCAACATCCTCTCTCCCACTGCTCAGTCCATGACTGACACCTCTAACTTCCCATATTGGCTCAAATGGTTTGAAGTCTGCATATTCTTCCCTCCTAAAAGGGTCTTCTTTCACTGCCCCTTTTTCACCATGATCACTACCTTTGTATTTGTTATAAAAGAGATCTTCCTCATTTTTCTCAGACAAATCTTGAGGAGTTTCTGGAGAGATAGTCAGCTGCTCTGCAGGCATTTTCTCCAGATTAGGCAATACTTTAGGGCCCTCTAGCTGTGTTTCTTCTTTAGCTTGAGATAAAATGGCTGCCTCTGCTTTAGCAAATGGGGGTTCCGAGTATTTACTTTCTGAAATGTCTTTTTCATTCCCCTCTGCAAGAAATTGATTTCTTGAACGTTCTGTAGTTTCTTTATAAACCTCACTTGCATTTTCTTTGTAAATGCCTCTTTCAGTTAATCCATCTGAGTGTGTATCAAAGGCTGTGTGCTCTTTAAAGGGATCAGCTGAGATAGGAGAGAAGGAGGGGAGAGAAGAAGTAGTATCAAGTGGGACTGCAGTAAAATCCTCTTGACCAAGCGACTTAGTGCTACCTGGCTGCTCCTGCAAGTCCATAACTTTTGCTGTGACCGTGGACAGAAAGGAAAGTTAGAGAATGCAAGTAGTCTTAAAAGTCAATGCAAACTTTCATGACAGGTTCATATGATGTTAGTTATTAAGAGGGTCTTCCAAGTTTTATCATAAATATTTATTACCCATTAAAACAAAATATCAGTTAAAGTATACTATTTATTTCACCTCTTCTAGCAGAGAAGTATGCAAAGGACTAGAGAAGCAGCAAACTTTATGCAGCAAAAAGATCACAGTAAAGCTGAAGATGCCAGACAAGTACAGAGCATCCTAGTACAGCAGTCAATATTAACAAAGTGAGAAAGGGAGGGTGGGGTGGCAAGGTCAGACAGACAGAGATGTGTGTATGCTTGCACATATAAACATATGCGCAAACACGTGTGCCACTAAGAAGTCTTTGACTTTTTCTTTTTCAATGATAATTTGGTGGACAGTGTAGATAAAAAAAACACTAAATAAATACAAATTTTACTTAAGTAAAATACTGCAGAAAGTTATTACGGATTAAATCTTTCTGCTCAATCAGTAGAGCAACTATGCTTTCATGTATTAACCCATTAATAGCATTACCTTCTTTCCTACATCAAGGGTCCAAGAATTCACAGATGACCATAGCTTGCTTATAAAACAGTTTATCATGTAAAGAAATGAGTGGGTACTAAAATATTGAACAGATCAAGTGAAAAGTCAAAACTGAAAAATGCAATGGAAGCTATTCTTGGACCCATGCTGACTTTTAGTAATGGTGGACTAACTGGAAAGGGTTACATGAGATCAGATGAGAAATGCAGAATGTATTCAGACAAAGGTGAGCAGAAAGAACTTGCCTGCAGAGGAGTGCATCAGAGGCGCAGATGTAGCAGGAAGAGCAAAAAGGGTCTCATCTGAAAAACAAACAAATAACCTCAGCAGAAATAAAGGCTAGGTTGAAGAGGGCAGAAAGCACGCGAGTAGTCAGTTCCCACTAAATCAAACAAATTCACAGCCAACATCAACACCCACACAGAGCCAGAGAACTAGATACAAGCCGGGAAATTTGAAAGAGACAATGCTCAGATGTCTCCATTTACGATGGTATTCTTACTGAGGGAACTGAGGGATCTCCATCCTCCGAGCAAGAGACCAACATTGGGTCATACACCACAGTAGCCGTTCTTCTTTTTCATTCTCCAAACTTCCACACTACTGAGCAGCTACAACATCTATAGCACCAGAAAAAACACCTGCCACCGACAGTGACGCAGTGCCCTGTAACACAGCTCACTTTGTCAAAGGTTTCCTAATACCAACTAACATGTGAGAACAGCAGCAATGAGAGGACTTAAAAATTGTAGAGTTCACATGACTAAGGCAAGCTTTGAAACTTCCCACAAACAGAACACCGATCAGGCACATTGATGCTGACTGAGCTGGTAACAGTACTAGCA
Organism: Chloroceryle aenea; assembly: GCA_013399075.1. Lineage (NCBI taxonomy): Eukaryota > Metazoa > Chordata > Aves > Coraciiformes > Cerylidae > Chloroceryle > Chloroceryle aenea. Next base: position 331,820 of record VWZY01000262.1, read on the forward strand.
GCAGTAATATCAGCCATCACTATTAGGAACCATGCACATCAAACTCAGTCCTCCTCTGGATTTCTGTCAGCAGTAGTGTTTTTCCCCAGGTCCATCACAGTCCATTGGCATTATGATCAGGTTAAAAAAGTAATGTTTCAGTAAATATATTTAATTCTGAAAATTGCAATAAATTTTCAAATTAAGTCTCTTAAAGAATATTTGCAATTTCCACCTATTTTATTAGTAGAGTGCAACGTTAATATAATATTCAATTATTTCAATTAGATTTTGACTTTTCAAATGTCAGTAATCTTTAGTTTTGCTATTTGCCTGGAAAAAATCAAGTACTGAAAAAGTTGAGAACTTGGGGTTGGTTTGTTGTTTTTTTTTTTAGTTTATTTAAGCAAAGAAAAAATAGAATCAATTTATTTTAAAAGACAAAAATGGAGTAATATGGCAGACCCAGCAGCACATAACAATCCAGTAAAGCAAGGCATTAAGGTAATTTTCATTCTGGCATTGAACCATGACTTTCTGCAAAAGCAATGCCACTTCAAGATATGGACAATCTGGCTGGCTTCCTCAAACTAATCCCACCAGCAATTTTCTGAAAGTCAAGTCTCCTCACACCCTACATTTCCTGTCATGATATACAGCTGGTTGGTTTTGTTTCTCAGAACACTTATCTTCAAGTGATGCTTGGAATCCACAAAATATAGCAAGATCTAAGAATACAAAGTTGGAGTATATGACTTAGTATTTAGAGGCTTCCTCAACTCCTGACAGGTCAAAGGGATTTCTGTTCAGTACTCTAGAAGTTAAATTTACCTATTAAGGATCACACAGAAAGAAACATCAAATCCCAATTTAGAACACATTAAAACAGTGTTACAATTTAGTAGTGGCAAAATCTTTTAAGGACAAAAACCACACTGGAGAAGAACTGATCAATATGTGACATTAAGTCACAGAACGGCAAACTGCTAGGTACTATCATAAGCCCTTTATTGTGGGAGATGCTCGACCCTACATGCCCTGGCTCACTGGGATCTCTTCCACAAGCAGACTCCTCACAAGGGGCCCACCATCTCAGGAGACAACTTTGTAAGTCACCTGGGTTTGGAGAATGAAACAAGGGGCTTGGGAGTGCAACTTTCAACTCATCAGTCCAGACAGCTGCTCTGCCTTGACCAAAATAAGGCTTTTAGCAGTAACATGAGAGGTTTATTTCTTCTGTTTCTAGTGTGCCTGATACATCAGGCATTACTGCTGAACTTTACGTTTTAGACTAGTAAGTCTTAGTGTTTGCACCAAACTGGAGCACATACTCTTTTTCTCTCAACGTTATGTCTAGATGGACAGCCCAACAGAAAAGGATCTCTCGGGGATATCAGGAACAACTCAACGGAGCAGAGGTGCTGAAAATGTGGAAGTGAAAGGGCAAAGACAGAGTCCACAGGGGTAAGGAGGCATATAAGAAAATGCACGTCCCTGAAGGTGCACTGCAATCACTATCAACAATTCTAGACTTAAAGTATTTTTAATAAAGAGATAAAGGTTTCTGTTTCTGGTGAGCAGCCCTTGTTTTAGGAGCATGGCCACTGATTTTTTTCAGTGCTCCATTAAGACAGCACAATGCAGAAACTCCTGAGGTTTGTCTTCCATTTACTCAACACAGAAACACACAATAGCTGTGGCAGTCACTGAATTCCCAGGTTCTCTTAATGGAAGGGTATTATGCCCACACCCAACGTTTATTTTCCACACATAGCTGCAGTGTGAAGAGTGATTACATAAAAGCAGTATTTCCTAAGGAGCCAAGAACCACCCACTTTCCCTCCACCCACATCAGAACGGCATTTTTTTTCCCTGATGAAAGGAAGATGACACAAGGGCTTTTTCCTGATGCAGGCCCCTATGTAACACCTCCAGGCAAGTAGGGAGAACAGAGTAGGATTTCTACAACTCCCACATCGGCATGATTGCTAACTGAAGCAATTATTCTCTTCAGATTGTAATTCAAATGACATGTTGAAAGGAATGGTGCTTTTTCCAGCAATGACATTTGCACTGAAGAATTCTTACCTCCAGTGTTGAAAGTAGGAAACTTTTTTGAAACAGAACCATGTGGGTACTTCAGCAGATGAAGAGAAAAAAAACAAAACACGTACACAAAAAACAAACCCACAAACGACACACACAAAAACGAACAAAAAAAACCCAAAAACAACACAACACATCAAGCAGGATCTATCAGACCTGGCATACAGCAGCAACACTGAAGCTCAAAGACCCTTCAGTCAACATTTGCAGAACACATTTGCTGTACCAGCTGTCCCCACCCATTTCTCAAATGGTAGGGCTGGTAAAAGTTGACAAAGGCTTGTAATAAAGTACTTTTAGTGGAAAAACTCCAGTTTTAAAAGAAGTGTGAGGAGGATAGATCACTCAGGGTGGCTTTTCCTATTTGCATATCAATTGCAGAAATTAGGTGATTGAAACAAAGTTGTACACTACTACTAGAATCAAGTAAACAAATTAGCCCTTCCCTACAGCAAAGCTTCACACAAAGATGTAAAGGCAACTTTACAACTTTAATAGGCTTTACTTTTTACTAATCATAACTAAAAAAAGTTTCAATAAGATTAACTGCTTGATTACTGTTTCCATCAGAAGGCAGAGTTTGTTTCCAGAAACACAGAAGTACAAGACCTCAAAATGAGCACATCTCATTACTGCACACATTGCCTTAGTTGACCAATTAACGCATGGTAGATACCTGCCAAAAATACACAGTGATGCAGGCTAGAAAACTATCTTCAGCGTTACAGTTAAGAGAAACACGGAGCTCCTGCCTGTGAATTGTATTACGTTAAATCAGTTACTGAAGTAGTCCAGCTAATGGGCTTTAAAGAGAAATTTATAGACAGACTCAACCTTGCACAGGTGATTTTACAGCATTCAGTACAATACCAATATTGTATTCAAACATACACAGCCACACGTTGCCAAACCATGACTGCTGTTTGCCTAATAAGAAACAGTAGCATGCATTTCTCTTTTTTTAAAATCCACATATCTTCATATATCTCCGTAATGTGAAAAGTGTTTAAGGAATAACAGAACAAAGTGATGCACTAAGTGATTCACTCTGATTGCATTCTTACTTGTAGCCAAAAACATCCTGCAAATTTTACCTTGGTTTTCTGAAAAAAAAAACACACAAACACACAAACAAACAAAAAACTAACCATGAACAACACTGTAGCTTCCTTCATTAGCATGAACTCATACTTTACAACTACAATTTCAGCTAAAACATAAGCTTAACCAGCAAAAATAGATTTCAGTTTCATTTAAAAATAAAAAGCCTGACATCAGCATAACAGAGGTCATTTTAAACTCTTAATTCTTGCTGATTGCCTACTAACTGGAGTTGTTACAAGATACTGATTTTATCAGCATAACATTTTACACAGATATTGTCTTGAATAAAAAGCAGAAAAATGGAGAGATATCCCAGACAACTAAGAGAGAGAATGTAGTTAGCTGCTAAGATTTCTCCAGAAAAAGAGAACGTTAAAAAACAACCAAAAATCCCCCACCAAACACACGCATCAAAAAAAAAAAAAAAGAGACAAACAAAAAGACAACAAACAAAACCAAAACCACACCACAACCACCAAACAAAACCAAACTGACAATTCCAAGAAAAGCATTTTATTTAAAAACTGTATTTCCATCCAGGTGCATCGTGTCCCTTCCCCAACACGGATCTTGCCAACAGAAAGCAAAGGACTTAAGTCTAGTCACAGAAAATAAGAACACAACAAGAACGTGTTCTGTCCCCTGTTGTTGCATTTCTGGTGACCCTCCCTTCTGCTCTGACATGTGGCTCCTTCCAGGCGTCGGCAGCAGGTCTGTGGTATGGTAGGCTGATTGCTCCGGTACTTGTTTTTATATACGAGATCAGCATTAGGCAAAAAACACTTTCTACATATAAACACTAAGTAAACTTCATCCTGATGCACAGATTGCCTTTGGTAAAGGACTGCTAGGTGGAAGTTAAAAAAAAAAATCCCATCTTAGCTGCCTGAAGAAAGTACACCATTCTTAAAAAACACACACAAAAACCACACCGCAAATCATCTGGCAAGAATGGAGTTCAAGAATCCACTTCTCTGCATGCTTAGAAAATGACCAAAATGCCTAGCTAACAAGACAAGGATTGTGTTTATCTTACAGACCTACCCCAAAGGGACAGTAATTTTGAAGGGCCTCTTATTAATACAAATATTTAACAATAAAAGAAGAAGGCAAAATTAACACTCAAAGGAATGGCACCTGTGCCATGACTCATACGTGGTGTAAAAGTTGTATTTGCAACAACCCCTCTATGGCTGGCATGAAAGAAAAATTGTCTACAACTTCAATGCACAAAGCTGTTAATCCATCCACCGGGAAGACTTCCCCAAGCAGCACTCCTGATCACAAACCATTACCTAAGCAAAACACACATATGGAGTACTGCAATGAAATCTTCCTCTTTCACAGATTCAAAACTACCAAACCTTCAAAATGATTCTGGAGATCAGTGCAGTACCCTCACACTTGAGAGGTACACAAATTAACTACTGGGTTTGTTGTGGATTCCTCCCCCCCACCCCCCTTCTTCTTTCTCCTACATGCACTGATGTTTAATTATTATGAGTAAATTGTTATCTCTTGGCATAAAGTAACAGAGACAACATACCTGGCCATTTAAAAGTTAAATTATTTCCAGGAGAGTTAAGTTCTTGGATGCCTAATTTCCTTCTGCAGAATAAACAAGGGCACACAACTTCACAAGAATTTCCTGAGAAAAGCAACTGCCTACACCAACTCCATTTAAATCATCTCCTGTTATGATGGAATTGTTCTAAATATGGTATTTCACCAAATATTTAAGGGATTCGGGATAAAGAACATTAGCTATTAATAGAGTATTTTCACATTGTTAGATCAAGTTGCGAAGCCCCAGCAAACAATTAGGTTCTCATTTGGCTCTTTCTAGTTACATGTGTAAATTCATAAGAAGCTTCCAGTTTAGATTAACTCAGACTATAAACTGGACATTTTTGAGGAAAGTATACAAATCTGCTGCAGAAGATGGGAGATTGCTGAAGATCTAAGTGAAAACAAGAGCTCCATTTTTAACATCATGAGGATATCAGAGCCAGGATCACAAAAGGATTCAAGTTTTGACTGTTAAGAAGGGCAGCTGTAGGTAGTCAGAGGTCTTCATGAAAACAACTACAAAATGCACTCACAGAGCGAGTTTTACTATTACACTGCACAAGAGATTTCTCATTTCATGTTATTTCAAATAAAGTACAAACCAAGCATTTCAAATAATGGTTGCTGCTTTAAATATTCTGTTTATGGAAACACAAGTCTCCAGCACGTGTCCTCTTATTGTTGAAGTAGAAATCTACAACCAAAATCATTTAAGCCAAGTTGTTGTTTGGCATGGTTTGCATTTTTGATTTGTTTAGTTTGTTGGGATGGTTTGGGGTTTTTTGGGTTTGTTTTTTTTTCTTTTGGTTGTTGTTTCACAGGGTTTTGTGTTTGCTGTGGTATTTGGGTTTTTGTTTGTTTGGGTTTTTTAAATATTTTATTTTCACATATTTTTTCAGGGTCCAACCTGGGTAAACTTTTTCTCTTTTGGAAAAATTGCATTTGAGTTGAGTTGCTGAGCAGCATAATGACAGAGGTAAGGTATATGCAACTTCATCTTCCTTTGATAAGCTAGAGTGAAAAGCAAGAGAGAAAGCATCACTCCCCTGCAATACCCAACTGTCAACAAAAGCAAGAACAGATGGACAAGGAGAATACTTTCATTCTGGCTCTATCACAATTCCTTACATTACAACTCCAAGACTGCCAAGATAAGCACCCAATACAAGTGAGTTTTTAACAGCCCATTAACTATTTGAGACAAAATTGCCAGCCTCACCTCACTCTCAAAACCAAGGCTATGGACAGAACTCAAGCAGCATTTCAGAGGAGGGTTCTATAATGCCACTTCCTATTAGAAGTCCCTCATCCACATGAGTGTCACCATATCTATCTCCTCAGAGCAGGGACTAAATGTTATTCGGTGTATTTTGTTATTAAAATTAGGCAAACAACAAAAAGTCAGAGGTCTGATGAAAAGTGTTCTTTAAGCTTTCTTATACTAAGTATAACAGAAGAATAAAGAATTCTCAGAAGGAGGATGCACATACCTATCACAGACCAGCAATCCACCATGGGTCACAATTAGGGAAGTCAAATCCTCTGAAGAACCAAGATAAACTATTTGGCATCTGAGCATAAATTGAGTTTATGGACAAGTAAATTCCACAAAGATTAACTGTGCCCTGAAGGTTGGTGCCCTCTCACCAAAATGTATCAACTGACCCAGACATAAACCCTGCCTGCTTACAATTAGCATCAGGTGGAGGGTAAACACCTCCCATAATTAAGTCAGGTGGCCACGATAATCAACTGATGTCCTGAAATAATTCAAAAATCACAACTGTATTTCATATATAAATCACAAATATATTTAAAGCAAAGTTTAGAATGTTCATATCTGAGATTGTTCCAAGTTCATTCACAGATCCAGCTTTTGTAGTAACCAAATTTAAATTCTCCTATTTAATTAGAAAGAAACAATCTAGCCAACTGCAGCCACATGTGTCCAGCTAGACTAGGCTTTAGAGACATGGATTATGTCCCTTCTCCCTGCAGGGGGGTTGGACTAGATGACCTTGAAAGGTCCCTTCCCTTCCAATCCAAACCACTCTGTGATAACAGTCTTTGGCAATTTGTGTAAAAAAACAAAACAAAACCACAAACACCCCCACCACCACCACACATACACACACACGGAGACCCCAAAACTTAGGTAATTCATCTAAAAGCTAGTAACTCCTCCTTAAGATACAGTCTCTAAGCATATGTTGAAGTAAAACAAATTTGAGTTCTGGCAGTGCCACAAAGCAGAAAAATATCATAATTATATCAGAACTTATTCAAAGGCAGGAGGTCCAGAGAGCCATGCAAATCCTATAATTATGCAGACATTATCCAATTTAATTTTAGAGATTATACCAATCATTAAGATTCCCTTTCACCAGCTTGTACAGATGGAATTTCTCCCTGCTTTCCCCACAATTACACAAATTAAACAGTATTTAGATTAGCAACTTTATAATTGTGGAAGAATATATTTATTAGCTAATCTTTAAAGAATGGAGAAGAGATGCTACTGATTTCTTTTAGCATCTATTCCCAACACATTACCTTGCATCACAAGCCTCTGACATAAGATCTTATAGTCTGTAAAATAAAACACAAATTAATGCATAAGATAGCTTCTTCTTGAATGAGGGAAAAGAACATGGATATTCATTAGAGGATTCATTATAGCCATTAGCATTTGTATAATAATATCCTTTAATGGTATGGATAAAGCAGTGTGAAGACTATACACTGTCCTGACATCCTCATCCTTAAAGGGGATTGGCCATCAAAAAAGCACTGCCCTCCCTGGGTTGCAATAGCTTTTTATCAATACAGGTTTTAGCTTCTTCCACTTCAGTTTTTTGTCAGACACAATGCACGCACATACATGGGAAAAGTTACCTTATGTAACAATGTGATCATTTAAATAAAATGTGGTTTAACACGCTAGACATTCATCCCTTTGAACAGCACTTCAAGCTGATGCCATGAGTACTTGAAGACCTATCTGAAGGCCAGGAATGAAGCAACCTTTCTTCCACCACTACCACATGCATTTTTCCACTCTCTCCAGATCCTGCTTGTTCCTTTCAGTTCTGCAGCTAATACTTGTTTCTGAAGGCCTCACACATACTCTTTCATCTGCTTGACTCAGCATTCATTTCCTTACCAAACACAAAGGACAGGCATTAAGGAATTCTATTTTCTGTCAGAAGAGAAGGAATAGCAGAGTTCAAAAAATCCTGTCACAAACCAGTACCAGCTGGATAAGCAAGATCTTGACATTAGACCAACAGTATCTAAGACTGAGAACATTTTTAATTGGCATCAGAGAAGTTTATATTTATCTCAATCTTGTGCCTTAGACACCTTAATTAACATTTTTCTAGATGATGAACTTGATGACGTGATTGCCCTGTTCATTAAAAAGCTACAAGTAAAAGTTCACAGTACACTCCTAAGACAAAGCAAGCCTTCCAGCAAACCTGAGGGGAGGGGGTGAGGTGTGCAGGTGTCAAACTGGTATTCCTAACACTTCTACACAAAGTGGGAAAAATAAAATTACGAGTATTTTTTCTTTAAACATCACGAAGCAATAAACTGAGACAAACTCATTAAAAACCATGGGGAAAAGCAGTAAAAGACATCTCAGCTTAATCTTCATATTGTGACAGCTACAGTTAGCAGGAGATTATTTCCACTTGAAAGATACAAACAGTCTGAAATAATTTTATTTTCTCAGACTTAACAAGGCCATTATTTTATTGCTATTGTAATAGTTCTTATTGATGGGAATGCCAGTTAAAAGCTGTCCAAACTTATGTCATATGGCTGTAGTTCAGTGATCTCAGTGCTAGCTGTACTGGGCTGCCCTAAAAAGTCTTCAGAAGTAAAAAACACTATGCAGTATTTTCAAAGCATTACAGGAGTAATTTCTATTTTAGATCACAAAACAAGAAATAAAAGATCTACATTAAAACAAACCTGGCTGTTGTTCTTAGAATAGGTCTCACAGTTCACTACTTGGTAATAATAGCTTTTTGTTTGTTTGTTTCTCATACAGCTTGGTAGTTACACAATTTTCCTCCTACTTCATCCACTAGTGTTTCTGAACACCTCGTGAGAATTTATCTGTCAACTACACACTGCTTTACAATTTCTTGGTCTTTTTCTGGCTAGAAAAAATTCCTTGCTTACAACATATCTAGAATGTGAAGGGCAGTTTCAGATTGAACTAAGCATTGCTAATTTTTGTATCCGAGTTTCACAGTTACTATAGTAACACAACAGCTTAACAAAAATGTTATTTTATTCAAAATATTAACAGAAAACAAAGAAACCTAACTCAAGCACGCCAAGACATGCTTCAAGTTGCAGGTTAACTCCTTTGTTATTCTAAAGCAGTCCCAGCACACAAAGGTCAGGCTAATCTGATCCGAGCAACCAAGCAGTTGGGTTTGGCAAAATAGACATTGCAAGGGGTAGTCAAAGCCACTAACCTCCCTCCAAATCAGGTGGCAAGCAGGAAGCCCTCATAGGATTCTAAGACCATGGGAAAAATAGTCACCAGGGTTAGAGTTGGAACAACACCTGTATGCCTTCTGCTAAGTAGCCAGGCTCCCAGACTGAGTGTTCCCCAAAATCCTCATCCCCTCCATCCTGGGCACTGGAGGAGGAGCAGCAGAAGGATGAAAACAACCTCCTCACAAGTCACCAGCCAGAAAATTATACTAGAAAAACAATCAAATTACTGAAATTGCACAAGATGCATCTGCAAGCCACTTAATCATATTTTTCCAATCACAGATCTCCTTTAAGATTGTCTGTTCGCCATGCCCATTGCCAGCCACCACATCTTATTTCTCTCCTTGTGAGCTGCAAAGTTCAAGTGTCTTGACCTTTATATTCCAAAAACCACTCATTGTTAACCCATCCGTAGATCAGCTCTTGTAAAACGACTTGACACTTTCCTAGCAACTTTGTACCAGTCAGCAGGAGACAACCATTTAGGAGTTTTAAATGTTGTCCTCAAATTATAATAGTCATGTTAGTTATCCAAGATAAGAGGTTCACTGCTCACCAGCAGTGACAGAACAGGGTGAACAAGATAGCACTCTGTAGACATGCTGCAAATTTCCTTAAGTAAAGCTAGAGAGGAAGGGAAAAAAGGGTAACCAAACAGCAGTTATTCACTGTCTCCTAACTTGTGGCTTGTAGGATTTCACCTCCATGAGGAAAACCCCCAGTGCAATTCAAAACTTCCCTGAGGGCAATATCATTGTATAGTTGGTGGAAACTGGAAAGCAAGTCAAAGGATACACATATGAAGCAAATATACTATCAAACATGTCAGGACTATCCTTGCACATACTTCTGATTAATAGAAGAAACATCAGTTTTGCTTTAGAAACTCTTATACCAGCTGAATTACAGAAGCAGGCCCCACTGTGTCAGATACTGCACATGACAACAAATAAAACTGAGTAAATAAAACCATCTCTTGTTCAACTCACCTAGATGTGAATACCAAACACAAAATGAAGATACTAGTTTTACTACACCAGTCAGAGCGAGGGTTTCTCTCCTCACATGTCACTGTAATGGAAACTGTGTAATGCAAGAAAAAAAATAATAATAAAAATCACATTCCATCTTTGAGATACCTGGGTTATAACCTCCTCCCTTACAGGTTTACTCACTACATTTGGGAAGAGAAACAGTTTGCATCTCAAAGAAACACTAAAGATCAGTGGGAACATATCTTAATAAATGAAGGGCGTGGGACAAAGTCACCAGTGTGATTATTCAAAAGACAGCTATAATTTCTCCAAGTCATGCTGCATTCCATCGAAATCTACACAACTCCTCTGTATGTGTCTATGCACACAGAGCAGCACACCAGAAAACCCAGAAACACTGAAAAAAACCCAAACAAACACATAATATATGGTGCTTTAGATTTTGTATAAAATGTAAATTACATGATTAGCACATCCCCACACTCAATAGAGCAAGCAGAAGCAGGTATAGATGCCTCCATTTGACCACCACCTACTGCAGCTGGGGTTAGCATGGTGAGGCTGAACTCCAGTACACAACAGTTTGTGTGCTCCTGGTACAGCTTGAGGCATCCGACTGACCTCTGCTTGATACTGTCTAACACGTAAGCAAACTGTTCACAATGCTTCTCCTCAACACCAATGAATTAAAACTAAATGGAAAAACAATAATAATACACTGTATGTAAATATCAGTAATCAAAATATTTAAGTAATCATCTCTAAAGAAGAATGGTATATTTTGCTACTCCCATAACAGTAAGAAGAAAAAGAAAAACAAAAAAAAAACCACCCCCCCAAAAAAGTGTCCAGGACAGCATAAGTTTTTCTGCAGTCCTCTTGCTTAATTTCTTGTCCAGCTAACCTTTAATATCAGGTCTGAAGAAGGCAGGCTGACGATATAAAGCCAGGGACTTTCACTGCATATAATTATGTCACAGTCTTTTCGAATAATGATACTGAATACTCCTAACAGCAATTACAAAGATTTACTTTTTTAAACACCTCCCTATATATATGAGCCATCAAGCAGTCCACCCGTTTTCTCCATTGTTATACTGACAAAAAGCAGCTCCATGGCCTATTTTTGCAGATAAAAGAATCCATACTATTCTTTCCATATTTGCTACAGGAAATGCTACTTTTTTCCTTCTCTTGGAAATAGGATTTCAAAGTTAATTGCCTCAAATCCTCACTTAAATAAAAACCCTTAAAAGTAAGAAGCGAATAGAGTATTTTCAAAATTTCTGTATTATGAACTGATTTTTTTTGTTATACTTTAAACTCACACAACAGAGCTGAAAGCAAATGAAAGCAACTCTCCAGCAGAGCGGGAACCATCAGACACACGGCTATCCACACCAGTTACCCTGCCACAAGTTGTGGGCATCAAAATGGTTTTGCCAATTTCAGAGATAAACTGAAAACGAACAAATTTGAGCATAAGTGAAATATTTTGACTGGGATAGTTTTAACACCAGCTTCTAAATGCAAAAATAATAAAAAAAAAAACAACAACCCTCGATTGTTAAAAGGATAACACGTTCACACTTAAGTACTCTTGCATCTGAGAAGACCAAAGTATTTCTAACTAGGCAATGCTTTTACCAAAACAATTTTTTCTCATCTCATCTAGTAGTTTCAAGTGCTTAAGACATAGGCTCTAATATTCCAACCCATAAATAGATAAGCATTTTGTGTTACACCACCATGTCTTTGGAAACCAGGCCTCCCAGAGACTCCAGTCCTCATTTCACAGCTCTACATTAATCATCACCGACAAATTACAATAACTCTTTGACACCACTTCTCAGCTACACTACCCAATTTTCACACAGTTAGGTCTCCTCTACGGTAATAAAGAACAAATGTTTCAGGAATTACTGTGCTCTTTCTTACCCTTCAGGGGTCAGAGTAGAAAACTAAATCAGCTCTAGAAATCAGGCATTTATTCTTACTTTTCTAAGCAGCAACAAGATTCTGTTTATGCTATTCCTTCCCTTCTGTTCTGCTCAAACCTTCCAGAGCTCCACTCAAAGAACCTGCCTAGAAAAAAAAAATTATATTCACCCATCACATAAGATTCCTTGTCTTAGCTCTGTTGCAAGTTTTTATCATCAGCTTTCCTCCAAATGGTGGAAATTAAAATAAATAGAAAAATCTCTTTTGGCATACTGCTACAGCTACCAGAAAAACAACAACAAAAAAGCAGGCTTCATGAATAACAACAGGACAACTAACCATAAACTCCTGTCACGCATGCAAATAAAAAGCATTGTGAAAACACACACACACAAAAAAATCAGGTTTAAAAAAGCACCTTTTTTTGTTATAATTTCTGACACTTTTTTTATTGTCTTGAGTATCATGCCCCCCTCATAACCATATAAGGTCAAATTATTATTGAAATCCGTCATCTTAAAACATATATAATGTTCCAATAAAGCAACAGCAGTGAAGAATGCACCATCATAAGGCACCTGCATTTGTTCATTTTCACTGTTTTAATGGCCTCAAGTCAGCTCTTGTATTTTGAACTAAGCAAAATCAGAGCCAAGGCACAATCGCAAACCACATTCATTAGTCATGCTGGGTCAGGTCCTGGATTAGACCCTGCAAAGCTTCTGGCACTCCGGCGGCTGTAGTAATTGCTCAGAGGGCGGCACGCCCTCCACTACAGCAGTTCTGAACTCCGGAGTGCCCCAACATTAAGGAGTGACCCCTTCACAAACTCCAAGTGACAGCTATGGCTAGCTCCGGCCATCCCGAAGGCACACACGGGACGCGAGTTTGACAGTTTTCTTCCATCACTGCCACACCTACAACAGCGAGCAGCCTGTACGCCTTTCGTTGCTTCTTCAAAGAGTGCTTTGTTACATAGTTTACTTTCCCTTTCGGTGCTTAAGGTCTATTGTTTGAAGGCGGAGAACAGCGTTTTCCACAAAGGGCTGCTGGCCGCAGGGCTGCCCGCTTTGCCAGGCCCGCGGAGACGCTAACCACCTCTCACCTTCCTCCTATCTCCGTGAGGATGGTTTAGGAAAGGAGACAGCGCTGTTCCTTAATTCCTCTCCCTCGCCCCTCCCAGCGAAGAGATTTATTTAAAATGAGTAAGATTAAAAGCATCGGTATGTCCCTCCTC
>VWZY01000262.1:346173-362944 GCA_013399075.1 Chloroceryle aenea
ATCATGGAGGCTCTCCGGAGACCTGCGCTGCAGGCACCAATCGACCGTAACCCGGTTTCTCTCACCCTGGATGTGACGGGAGGGTTCCGCTGCATCCCGGGCGAGTCCGCAGTGCGGGTCCGGGAGCGGGGGAGGNAGCGGGGGAGGCCCTTTCCCCATCCCGCTTCTTCTCCTCGTGCATCGCGCAGGCAGGAACGTCACCCCCGGGATGATCAGCGCCTTCCTCCGAGAGGAATGGAAGTTTTAACCAAAACACAATGCAAAAAACTTGCCGTGTCTGAAAAAATAGAGACAAGACATTTTCAGAAGAGATACACTTGTTTAACCACTCGTATCCTTTTAAGTCAGCCATCTGAGCAGATCTAACCATCTCTTTAAAATTTGAATTATCCACTTGTTCGCAATGCAAAACTTGGTGTCTAATCTCTGTGTTAGGTTCTGGGGTGGGGTTTGGTGTTTTTGTTTGTTTGGGGTTTTTGTTTGTTTGGTTGGTTTGTTTGTTGGTTTTTTTTTTTTTTTTTTTTTTTTTTTCTTCTCTGCTCAGCGATGGAATATTGGCCAAAGCTCTTAGGGTAACAATTTAAATAAAATGGAATATGTTTGGATACAATTTCCACCCACACAGGTACCGCAGTCAGACCAAAAGGACTCACAATTCTATATTTAATACTATTCCAACATTCTTACGGATTTTTAACCCGTATATCATTTATTCTTCCACATGTGCCTGTATAAAGAGATTAATTCAGGGAAACATTCAGAACAAGCAAACTGAATTCAGTGAGACACAAGAACTTAAAGAGAAGAAACAACAGCTCTCCTGTTACTTCCATTCTGTAGGATGCAGTGTAGGCAGAGATGGCTACTCAGGTGAGTGGTGCCATTATGCAGAAGGACTGATGCCCTGTGACACATCAGGAGATGCTCCCAAGTGGGTTCTGTTTAGTGTTCTTAAAGGTGTGAGGAAGCAGCTACATTTCCTACTGCAGAGGGAAGAGTCTCAAGCATAACAATGGGGTTAGATCTCCATCACTCAGTGCCTTTCTGAAAAACAGGATGGCAATACATGCATGGCGGGGCTCGGAGGAGTGCCAGCACTGAGCTCTCTCATGCTTCAGAAAAACATTGTATTCTTTGCATTAACTGTTTGAACATTTGAGCATGGGCTGCATTATTGCTGCTACATGTATTGGGAAGGCTATTCTAAAATACTTAATTTTCTAAATAACTACAGACCTCCTTCTAACTTGCAGTCTTAATTTGCTCAAGGCCAATCTAAGTAATTTTCTCTTTAAATAGTTCTTTTCTTTGAATTTTATTTTCTAACCTTCTTAAAAGAATACAGTTTGTTGAGCCCTTTCTTTCCTAGGCTAAAGCTAGAGAAGCCACGCTGCCACCCTCTCCCTTGCTTTTCGAAGAAGCCTTTACCTGCACCCGGTCCAGACTCAGTTCAGGCACAAGAAGTTCCAGATGAGAATTTTTCTGAAGAATGTACAAAGACATCAATATTCCCTATCTCTACCAGAAATGATTGGAAAGAATGTGAAAAGTATTTTTATAAACAAAGTGAAGGAAACACTTATCCCGATGGAGATCAAAATTTCACAGTGGGTGAATAACCACCAAGCCACTTGTGAGATCTCTAGATGTGATTCTTTTCCCCTAAGATTTTGTATCTCCCCTTGACAAATTATCCCTGTATATTTTCAAGTCAGCCCTTTTTACGTTGATAAAAAGGATGTTAAAGGATGTTCACATCTCTTGGTAAAACAAGAAAATGGAATTTTAACATTCCATTAAAGTAAACCCTAAGTCAACAAGGTAGGTTTTGTTGTTGTTGTGTTTTTGTTTGTTTGTTTGTTTTTCTTTAATTCTGAATACAGACAGTGCTGAAACTAATTTTAACATATCTAACTGCAGCGATTTTTGGTCATCTACAAGTAGGAAAGAATCTGTATAGAATTCAACTGATTTTATCAGAATTCTTGAATGAGAATCCATCATCAGTTAAAGACAAGTGAAAGGTTTTTTTTATTTAGAGAAAGGAAGTGACTAAAGGTCTTGGAGGGAAACAGGAAGGGAGTTCCAGATAGCCTGAGCAAGTCAAATTAACAACTGAGAGGAAAACACATCTCTACAGTACTGAAACTATACTCTTGCTTTTAGCTTCTTAGAAAAAATATTTTAAAATCTTAGATGAAGATTGTCGATGACTAGGAGTACTTTGCAAACACTCAGCAAATTAATTTACAAATTAGTTTTTGTGAGGTGTTTTCATATAGCGAACTTAAGAAGAAAAGCATTCACATGTGAAAGAGAAACACCAGTTGGTATGTTTCTGAATTTCAGCAGCAGTGCTAACAATGGCTGTGTATTGGTTGGATTTCTTTTCTGTCCACTGTGACCTTCTGCTTGATCTTGCACAGCAGTAATATGATACCACATCATATTGTGGACTAGGAAAATAATTGTGGTGGGACAAATGCAGTATTATCACTTCACAGAAGGATCAAAAAGAAAAAAAACAAGCTACAACATTTGGTCTCAGCAGTTTAAAATGGAGTTAAAATTGCAAGGATGGTTGGATTGTTGCCCTTCCTTTTAAGCTCAATGTACAATCTTCCAGGTTTCAGCCATCACATCTATTTCTGCATGGCTAAAACTCTGCAATTCTTTTGTTTTCAGATTATGCCTGTGCTGCAGTGCCTTGGGCATCAAGTATATTTACCTAGCAGGTTTTGAACACCTGCAGTACTTCTTTTCAAGATCAGTAGTGGGATACTGTGACAAAATCTCTACCTAGTTTATTCATACAAATGCAGCGTATGGAAGGAAAAAGTGTTAAAGCAATAACGAATTATCTTCTGTTGATGGTAATTGAGTCAGGTGGAGCTTTATCAGAATCTTCTGTGAGGCCTGATTTTCAGCAATAATTTGTATTTTCTGTTATAATTAACATTTCTTCACTTTTTTATCCTCCCAACATCATCTTGATAAATCAAAACAGTCCATTTCTACAGTAAATGTCCTAATAACCATGTCAATATACAGTATTCTGATTTGGATCTGTCACAAAACATTCTTTAAAGCTTCTTTCAGCCAGCCAGCTGGGTGCTGATTCAGGCATCTTCATAAATGAGAGTGTTCTAAGGACAACTCTAAATTACACCAACTGCCACGAATGCAGATTTGCCATTAGCTGTAGCTTTACATTCCTACATCCAGGTAATTTCTTCCTAGGCCACAACTTGGTCTATTTAAGCTTTCATTCAAAGAAACCAAAGCTGATGCATATCATTAAAAATGTCAAAACAGTGAACAAGAAACTATTTGCTCACCATTAAAATATACCAGCCCTTGAAGTGAATCAAAGCATCAACCATGCTCTCCAGCAAATAAGACAATGGCATGAGAAATTCGCCTCACTAAAACTGCACAGGAATCCACTGTTAATTTAGATTTTAGTCTGACTAGTCTTTTCCTTAGGTCTTAAAACACAAAACACAGTTCAGGTACTAATTTTATCTCATACTGATGTATTGGACCCTAAGCAGTGGGGTCCTTCCACAACCAAAGAAGACTTTGTTCACCCTGAAGAGAGATAAAACTTCTGTGCAAAAACCTCAAACATTCCCTGTAGTACTTCTACCTTCCTGGAGAACCTCCTGTCTAAGCCTTGACCCCAGCAAAGGCTGCTTAACTTGTAGGACTAATAAATTCCCAATAACCAGGTAGTGTGCATTTAAAATTAATATTTTCCTTTAAGTCCTTTCCTCTACCTAGTCAGTGGAGTGAAGGTTGGACACTCAGGGATCATTCAGTCACCAGAAAAGTCCTGAAGTGAGAAAAAAAAAAAAAAAAAAACTAAAGACTTACCTTTCATTATTATGATGATGCAATATATTAATAACAAAATTGAATCAAATGTGTCTATTCACACATTAATAATAGTGCATTAGGAAAACAAAGCCATGAGCAGTTGGCAGAGTGACGTACACTAAATGATTGCTAATACCACTTTCTAAATTCATCAGGCCACTACAGAAAATGTAAACATGAAAGAATGTGAAGTCTTCTGAGACTCTGTGAGCACTCCTAAAATGTTTTAAGGCATAAGAATGAGTAGTGAACATTTTGCAGATGGCCCAGAATATAAGTAATTCCCCAATTTAGGTTTAATATTTCTACTCTTCAGCCCCTCGCACTTAAAAGAAATAAAAATAAATTATTCACTTACCAGCTTGGTCATGATGCTTTGCACTCCCGAGGGACATAGAGACCACCGGCTTCACTGGACTTTAATACCAAAATCCATGCTCTATTAATACCCCTTCAAACAGATTATGGTAATACCATAACTACTTTTTCTGATTCATTTTCCGCCCCCCGCTTCTAATTTAAACATGAATGCTTAAAATCAATATCAAATTTAGAGCTTGGCATTCCTTAGTCTGTACCTGTGAACATGTCTAAATCCAAATTAATAATTTTCCATCCTGAATACTTAGGTGTCTTGGTTTGGTTTTTATTTGCTGTCTGCCTGTTTTTTATGGTTTTATTCTAGTTCTTCTCTCTTTTATGTGAACATCCCCCACACTGTAATTAAAAGAATGAGCAAGCAGTGTTTGTTCCCTGTGTGCCTGGGCGTTCAATGGAGGACACTGATGTCCAGTACCTTTCAGGTCATTTGGACTGACATATTTGTGGCATTCAATTCCCAGAGTGTGAAGAAAGGAGGATCTACTCATTACATCACAGATTAGAACATGGACAGGACAGTTTTTACAAGTTACAGGTGTAGTTTTAGAGCACGAAGAAAATTTGGATGATATGCTGCAGGGTCAGAATATGTAACCTCTCTCGAAATCAGGGATGCTCAACCTCTGATTTCTTAACTTGGAATATACAAGAGATTAAACTGAATAAGATGAACAAACAATATTCAGCTGAACAATATTCAGGGGAAGGTGCAGGTGGAAAGAGCTGATCTGGCAGCTTCACCATTCTGATTCCAGATGCTGAGCTAGTGATGCTACTAGCCCAGTGACTGGAATTTGCAACTCCCAACAACAACGAGCTATCTGAAATCACAGTATTTTATCTACGTTACTTTAATAGCTTATTTTAAACTTAGAAATTAATGAAAGTTATAACAATTTGACATTTAAATTAGTTTGCTTTTTAAAAGGAAAGTGCATAAAATTTAAATTAGAAATCAATTTTTGCTCTTTTTCAGCATTGTTATTTACCCACTTAGGAAAGAAACAGCCTGGTAAGCAACATTCCCTTGGCTGCCAAATATGCTTGAGGAGTAAACAGCCTGATATTAGCAACATTTTCACCATTACTGCAGACAAGGTTAAGAAACTTAAATATACAGGCAAAGATTGTACTTGGAGCAATAGTACTGATTTTAAATGGCTCACATTTGAAAGGTACCAGCCTATCACCTTCTAGCACTTTGGTTAATAATTTGTCCCTTTTAGCAGCTTTTAGCAGACTACGGCAGCTGCAGTCTTCACTTGAGTTTTGGTAGTGTTTTAAGATCACAGTGCCTCTGACTTCTGAAGACAGAAGAGATGGCAACTCTGCGAGACACCACTAAGACTGACTGATGCTGCTTTCTTAGGAGCATTTAGGGAGCTCTTCCTTTTATCTGGGTCAGACAAAGATAGGACAGCTAAAAAAATGTTCAACATGACTACCCTGCTTTCTCAGTATCACATCAAGCTGATCGTATCCTGAAGCCCGTTCTGTCCCTCACTCTTCCCCACACCAAACATATAGCTTTTGAACACTTTGGACAATTTCAGTTAACTATGGCAGTGGGAGAAGATTCAGGGTATGAAATTCCTGATAGTTCTGTAAAAAACAGCAGCTGCCTAAATTACAGAAAGCTGTGGAGAGGGAGCCAGGAGAACTTGCTTGTTGTCCACACCATTTGGGAGCTGGGAGCCATCAGTAAGTAGTTTGTACAAGCCTGTCTGTCTTTTACCCAGATGGCAAAATCAAAAAGGAAGATAAGAGATGTGAAAACAACTGAGGGTATCCCAGGATAGAGAGGTAAACAGTGTAAGACCTGAAGCTATAGGAAACCTGAATTTGCTAGTTTTACTGGTTTGGAACTAGTTGGTGACTGTTGTAGATAGAGATGTGGTTTAGGTGAGTCATACCATTAGAACTGTGGTGAAGACTAGCTAGGTGTTACCAGTAGCCATTTTTTTTGCTACCAGATTTGGCAAGGACA
The DNA here is from genome assembly GCA_013399075.1 of Chloroceryle aenea. NCBI lineage: Eukaryota > Metazoa > Chordata > Aves > Coraciiformes > Cerylidae > Chloroceryle > Chloroceryle aenea. The sequence continues at coordinate 352,421 of VWZY01000262.1, forward strand.
GAAGTTTAAAAAAAAAAAAGAGATAAATCTTGTAGGCTGAATTCTCTCTGTGAAAAGCAGCAGAAACCAAAGGGAAAGATTTTTGAAAAACAGCATATGAAAAATAAGTTACTTAGGGCTACTTTATTTTCCAAAGAAAATCAATATTCTTCAGAATATCTAGAGCATGAAGTTTAGCAGGTATCATTCTAAGATATCGTCAAATGCCTTTTTTTTTTTTTTTCAGTGCAAATAGAGTTTTTAGTCTTCTCATTATAATTTGTGAAAACCTAACTTTTTTTTCACTAAAAAATGACTACTTGAATACCATGTAACATCTGCTCAAATTACAACTTCAGCACAGGCTATTAGCTAATATTAACTGGTTTTGTTCTATCAGGTAGAATCCAGTTGCTAAATACTGCATATTTTAATGTATGACCCTGGAAATAACTGTAACTTGACCATATCCCGGGCAGAAATACTTGGGTAAATTGAGGGAAAAAAAAAAACAACAACAAAAAGTTGGCTTTAGAGGTAGTTGACTATATGTTATTCACTTCTCATTCAAATCTTCCCCACTTTAAGCTTTAGAAAATACAGTCAGAATTTAGAACTATCATTCTTTAAGATTTTTTCAACTACATTGAGTCAGCAGAGTTCTTGTATATTTTGCATTATGCTATTGTAATGTTGAACTGGTCTCTCTAATGGTTTCAGAAATTTACGTCATTCTCCATTACCCTTTGCTTTCAATTTTTATTTTCACCTAATTCACCCATTCACTCAGAATTATTTTTTTTTTAATGCAAATAATTACTTCCTGATGTTTTAATCACATACCCCCCCCTCAAACTGTCACCTGGCAAAAAAGTTTCAAATGACTGTTGCTAAAAGAATAAAATCATATAATGCTTCAACTATGTGTTCTGCTGTAAAACCAGCCTCTCTGAGTAATGATGAGCAGATTTTTGATGCTACACCAGTAGTGATTTCTTTTACCTAGACTGTAATCTAGAGGAGGAAGTGCCATGCTTACCTGTTACTCTGTGGCTGCCCTAGGATGCTGAACTAATTTAATAAAAGTAATTTATGTATCCCACTGTGAGACAAGAGGAAAGACAGCTGGGAGCAGACAAAAAGGGATGCTAAAAAGGACTAGACCTCCAGCTGCTGACCCACAGAATAGAAAGATCAGCCCTAGCAGCTGGCACAATCTAAAACTATTACCTTTAGTTCCATCAGACTAAAACAGCCCAGGACTGTTTAATTCTTACTTCTTCATATAGCATCCATCTAACTACAACCAAATAAAAATAAACATATTATTCCTAGTACAGGCTATCATTTCTTGTATTTTTCTGAAATAGCAAGTGCTATTTGAATTGCTTTAACAGTGAACTCAGGTGCCCCCATATAAATACATAGTATATGATACATCAGTTCCATTTTAGATCATTTAATGGCAACTGATTGCCATTTAAATTTTTTTTGCATTCCTACCAACACAGATTTTTTTAAACACACTGTTTTAGGGATTTTGGCTTCCTCTCTGCCTGGAAATTTCAGTTCAAATTATGGATATTTCTTCATCCTAAGTATTTATGCATTTAGAGTTGTGTGTGGCATATATATGTATGTATAAGTGCATATACAAAATGTGAACCAAAAAAGCAAAACATTTTGTCTCTGCCCAGACCGGCTGTTTGGCTTTAATTAGGTTCATGTTTACCCTATGGAGTGCTTAGGCCTCCCAGTCAACTACCAAGGCTTACTGGGTTACGCAATGTGCTGGCATGTTCAGAAGTCAATTCCTCCTACACACAGTTCAGAAAACACAATACAACAGGTGGATGAAAGACATGTTGTGTGGGGGTGTTTTGGAAAACTGAGGTAACAACAAGCCAAAGAGGTCAGTGGAAAAAGAGCAGTCAGTTTGATACTTACCATTATTGGTTAGGTGATTTCTCTCACAGATGTTTTGGATTTGCTTGGATTTGAAAGACGGATCTAGAAGCCAGTGAGGAAATACACATGTGAATTGAGAAAAAAAAAATCTTCATTGAGCTAAGACTAGCATCCCATAATAATATATTTAGATGCATAAACACACCAGAATACGACAGATAGCATATACAGGCACTATATAGTATAGCTAATTGCACATGCTTCTGTGAGTTCTCCTCAGCTGTGAGCTTCTAAGGCAAAGACTACACAATCTCTTGTTTACAGACACACAACACAGCCCCCGTATGCTACACAGATATTATAAATGCCTCCTCCAGGATGGGCAGTCAGATTTCCCACGACCCTGCAGACAGGCCAAACATGTCAGCTGAAGCACTGATGAACCAGGTGCTGGTAACTCATGCTGCAGAAGTTCAGAAGCATCATTATGCCCAGGAAGTTAATGGTACCATATGATGAGCAATTTAATTTCCATTTATTCTGCTTCATGCCAGCACACGACTGATTTATTTTAAAATCCCGAGTATTGGCAATGCACAGGTGGGCAGGATACATGTATGCAATGTTTGTAGCCATGTCACCTGGGGCAACATCACGTGGGACTTGACAAGATAGGCGGGATTGGGGTTTGGCAATACTGGGACAAGGAACCCATATGATTACTGCAGGAGCTAATGTTGGGTACTTGTGTTCTCACTGCAGCTACACAGAAACTCTGACACTGCCATAAGCTGCATGGTACTCTTCCAAAAATAATGGCCATCTAATGTAGCAAGCATGAAGAATGACTGGCTGTTCCTGTCCATGTGTCTGTCTGAATGATGTCATCTGCTTAGGGAGAGCAGTGCAATACTGAAGCTAGGAGGTTTGGGGCTTGTCAAGCAAGGATTGCGTGGGGCAGAAACTGAAATGGCAAGTGAGAAAGGTGGGATTTGGGGGCAGAAACCAGGGATGATAGCTGACCAAGCTCCCCGTGCTTTACAGCCTGGGTGGGAGGAGAAGCCAAGCAACGTCAGGCAGCAGCAGCTGAAGAAGAAAGAAAATAGGCAGAACAAAATGGAATCTGTATCCCTAAGTTTTTCAAAGAGTGGCCTGTGGCCAGACATGAGACGGTTAGGAGAAAAAGTGAAACAAAAAATGAGCCCAACATACAGAAATTTTAAAAGGGAAAGGAAGGGCAAGAAAACCCCTTTTCTATCACAAGAATAGATGAGGCAGAGAAACAGTGAAAAATGTATTTTCAGGTTACCTTGCTGCACTGAATGTATTGATAGTTTGTTTCAGTTCTGTTATCTGAAATGAAGACAGAAGAAAGGAAAGGGTATAAAATCCTCCTTACAAGCAGAAAAACAGATGAGGCGGAAAAACAACACAAAAATCTAATTTCAAGTTACCTTGCTGCACTGAATCTACTTATAGTTTGACTCAGTTCATTCAGTTATTTTAGATATACATTTAAGCTTACATTATTCTTTACTCCCCCTTCTCATTCAGAATTTATTTTTAAGGAACAGTTTTTCTCTCAGGCATGTGCATTTAAGTGTTACTACGGTAAAATGAAGTTGTTTATGGGTATCTGAAGGCAAGAGGACTAAAATCTGCTGCAAGTCAAGAGACAGTTGTTATAGTGTTTTTAGTATGACAAGGACTGACTTTACAGCCTGTTCCTCCATTCTGCGTGTTCCAGTTGTATAAAGATTTTAAAATAGGAAGGTGTTACCCTAAGTTAGGCAATATTCTGAAATAATAATGCATTCATTTAATAAATAATAACAAATGTGAGTCTGTATTTATGAATACTGCTGGGTTTCAACTTCTTGTAGACTAAGAATTTATCCTCAAATAACTATTAAGAAAAAAAAAATCCACAAATGAAAGCTGAGACGACATTTGAATAATAGTAATAAGAAAAGCTGTTACTATGATTAAACTTTTAATGTGATTAAAGCATTTTGGAGGGATTACACCTAAAACCTGGAAAAGCACAGCAAAGCTGGGGAAAGAAATCCAAAGGTATTCAAACTTGGAAATGAACAATTCAAGGGATGGAGCTAACTCATCACTTCTTCAGCTGAAGTAATATGACTCCAGTATAGCCACTTAAAAACCAGAGACGGGTGTGATGAAGTGAGGAGCGCAAGTGAGCTGAACTGATCAGAGTTTAGGAAAGCAACATGAACCACAGCTAGCAGTGGAAAAAAGGACACTTAAAAAGAAGTTGGTGCTGTCCTAACATAAGTTACCGATAGTACTATAATCCTCAGTGCTTGTGGACGTGTGAAATACTGCAAGAATAGATCTGACATGTTGCTACATCAGTTTGAGGCATGCAGCAGCCCTGCTTTTTAGGCATGCAGCAGCCCTGCAGAAATCATCTCCCCCTTGCTTCTCCAGAGGGTGGGTTTTGTTTGTTTTTTTTTTCTACACAGCTCTGCAGTATAAGGAGCACAGCCTCATCCTAAGACTATCACAGCACTCTGACACAGTTTACATGTTAGTGACATTGGCAGACTACAGTATTTTCAAAAGATAGCCCCAGGTTATCAACCCCAGGATGTTGTAGCAAGGCTGGTGTTGGTCTCTTCTCCCTAATTACTAATGATAAAATGAGAGGAAATGGTCTCAAGTTGCATCAGGGGAGGTTTAGATTGGATATTAGGAAGAAATTCTTAGGCACTGGAACAGACTGCCCAGGGAGGTGGTGGAGTCATTATCCCTGGAGGTGTTTAAAAGTGGATGTAACACTTGAGACTATGGTTTAATGGACAGATAGGTGTTAGGATGAAGGTTGGACCTGATGATCCTAGAGGTCCTTTCCAACCCTAATGGTTCTGTGATTCTATGAAATGTGTGAAATTGTGCAGATGTATGGTTGCTTCTGGGAAAAGTGAAATGATCCTTAATTTTTACCAACCTGGGTAAAGATTACCTCTAGAGAGTTCATATGATGTATTTAAGAGAATTGTCACTAAAATCAGATCCAGCCTTCTTAGGCAAAGAGCTATTGGATTAGATCCTCAGCTTCTATAGATTCAGGCTGCTTTATTGAAATCAACATGCTTTTGGGAATTAGCATTAGCTAAGAATCAGGCTTGCAACAGTCAGGCTTTAGAGGTTCAACATCAACTATATGAAACGTTTACATGAGAAACACAGTATCAGAAGACAAACTCTGTGTAGAATAACACTCCAAGCTAAAGTCTGATACCAAATTCACCATACCTCACAGAAACATGGAAGTGGGTGAGAACATCTGATTCTCAAAGTTTGTCTTCCTAATGTTTAGTCCAGAGAGGTCAAAAGATCATCCACTTTTCAAATACCTGTATACCACAAGCTAAAAAATACTTCAAACTTTCAGCCCATAGCAAAGACTAAAAAGCACTTTTTTTTTTTTTCTTCTTTTTTTTCTGTTTTGGTGGTGGTGGTGGGTTGGATTTTGGTGGTGGTGGTGTTTGTTTGTTTTCATGAATGAATGACAGTAGGTCTCTTCAGAGATAAATTGCAGAAATACTCTACCTGCAAAATTCTGTTTCCTGTTGTCTTTAATAATCAGCAGTCATTCTCTGCACATTGGAAAAAAAAGAAACCCAAACTGGGAATACTGCTATTCTTCAAACTTGAGCCCATATTCCCACTACTTTAGGAAGACAGTTTCTATTTGGAATAGCATACAACACTGACACCAAAGAAATGAAGATGGATTTAGTACTGTGATCTCAGCCTGATAAAGAAGACATAAAAGGCCTCTGCTACACCTAAGAAAAAAAAAAAAAACAACAACAAAAGAAACTAAAAAAAAACCCAAGAAAACAAACAAACAAAAAAACCACAACTAAATCTTTAAAGCTGCTGTTGTTTATAATCTCTTTTTTTAGAACTGTACACTAGGTTTTGTGCAACATGGGTTTCTAATGATATCTGGGTTAATTGTGTCTTTGAGCATAAGTGAATGTTGCCACTCCCTGTATCTTTCAGAAATTAATTGAATGTGATGTGCCCATAAAATGACCTTTAACTGCACCAATTTTCTTGTATATGAAGATTTCACTTAATCATTGTACTTGATTCTAAGGTGAAGATTCTCCTGAATAGAGTCCACATATTTCTAAGAACAAGCAGTTCAGATATTTCTGTTATAGTTACGACCATACCACAAGAACTGAAATAGCATCAATTAAAATTGTCATTGACCTCTTACAGAGAACTGATATAAGTGCCATTCTCCCTGTGTCCCAGCTGCTTTTTATACAACGGAGTATTTGATTTCCTCTGAACATCTGATAGAAAGATTAAGCTGTCCAATGTTTCTAATTAAAAAAAGTTTGTGTTCTACAGTGGATTTAGCTACTTCATTAAATCACCTATTAAGGATCTCCTCACAGCATTATTTTCAGTTCTTTCCTTCAATCTGTACATTTTTCACTTATGGCTCTAATAGAATCATCATGAAGTTTAAATATCATTCCTATGCCAAGTATCACAAAGATGTAATTAAAAATCATTACCACTATTCCATCTGCCACTTCTATGCATTGTCAGTGCACCTGACTCCTCTGTAAGCAGAGCATTAAGTAATCTTCAAATTAATGTGGTGTGAACAGTGAAAGTGTCCAGTTACCTAGACACAGTTTAAAATCTGTACTTATTTTACGTCATGTCATACTGCTCTTTTTCAATACTAGGAGTCTCTGGTCCAGCGCACAACCTGTGTGCCTTCATGGGAGTGAAATGTTTTTCCTTTCTTTTTTGGGAATGTTGCCAATACGCTTCCTTGCCTTTCTCAGATGCAACTGTCCTTCTTTGTGTCTGTTTTGTTCTGTTTAACTTGGTGTAATGTCAGACCTTTTCTGTTGTATGTGTATGCATGCAGAATTAATGGACTTCATCTACTACAAAAAGATATTGGCAAGGGTTTGGTTGGCAGCAGACAAAAGTAAGAACATAACTCTCTTAGTGGCTTAGTTACCCTGGTTGTCAGCCATATTCAATAATGGCCTCAAGGTGCTTCCTTTCAACCTTTAAAGCCTTGTGGAATCTTGACCCGAGCACTTTCTCCAAGTTCAATTCCCTCACCTTCCCTAGTGCCATACAGGCTTGCCTTGAGTCTTTCCTGCCTCACCAACAGGTATACAAATGTGCCCACCTAACTAGCAAATTGACTGCATCATGTTTCTCCCACAGAAATCTCCATCCTGTGATCTCCAAAGTTACACAGAGATCGTATTGAAGTTTTTTTTTTCCTTTCACCCCTTCCCCCCAAATGCAGGTTTGGCATCCAACGTTCTTTATTTTTATGTAAATGCCATATGTCATTGTTATAAATTAAAATACAAATTAAAGTTGTTAATCTTGGTCACACCATTCCCTTAAAAACATTAATACTGAGCTTTAAGAAGTAGGTGAGAAGCATAAGAAACAGGTGACAAGCATTACTTGAGCCCCATGGCAATTCATACATCTGGATGAAAGACTAAAAATAGTGAGCTCTCTTTAGTATAAATCAAGGCACATAATCTACATTTCCTTCCATCCAGTAAAAATTGTAATAATTAAATCATGATTGCATGCCATAGGTAACACCAATTCAATTTCTGATTCTTGTAACCCCCCACATCCATGAATAAACCCATAAGCACTCTCATTTGTGTATATACCAAGAGGTCTTGATTCTGCAGTGCTTGTATACACCCGTTCCTCTTCAGAATCACAATCTGCCCTAGCTACTATCCAAAACTGCTTAGTAGCAAAGTATTTGCTGGACTGGACCTAAGAGCAGGATTTATATTTAAAATAATTTACTTGAAGAAAATAAGGTTATATTCTGAAAATAAAACATGATTTAAAATAATTTACTTCTAGCTTTTGTGGGGGAGAGATCCAGATTATGTTAAAGATGCAGTAGTTACCTGAATATTCTTTCTGCCTTCTGACCCCTTTGGTTTTTATGACACTTGCCTCAGTGCTGCCAGTAGTAACAAAACATAACAAGCAATAAAGTTTGTGTCTATAGTCGTAAATGCATCTTCAAAACAATTGCCTGCAATGTAGTCACAATTGCATTTGAAATTAGCAGTTTAAACACCAAACTCAAACTAACTGAAAGGACTGTTTAAATAATAGTTAATAAATATGTTCACTAAAATCAGAATATTTTCATTCTTTTTTATTTACTTTGCAGGGGATTTGCACATCAGTCCTCTCACAAAAATGGTTTTCATAGATAAAAAACAGTCCATATTTAGCTTCCCAGTAAAAGTTCATCTTTTCCAAATATCACCTCTTGGGGAAAAATTTTGCAAGCACTGTTTCCAGAGTAACACATAGTTTTGTTCGAATGGAGGGCACAGCTTCTGTTTCTTAAATCCTGGTTATACTAAACAAAGTACTGACACAGGCCTGCATTGCAGAAGGCTTATTTCAGAGCATTAGAAGGCAGCATAAACCAAGAAAGCTGACTCTGGCCTCTTTTCATCTTATTGGAAAGGCTGGCTCAACTCCAGTCTTCCCTCAGTTTAGGGAGCAGTTAAAAAACTACTTGTCAGTATAACAAAACAAAATTACTCATCCACTTTACCTTTCTGGAATCATTTTCCATGAGGTCTGTTTCCTAGTCTTATTCCATCTGCCAGGGCTTTCTGTGAGAGTCGGACATTAACATAAGGTGGATGTGATAAAAAACGCAAGCAATACCTTCGCTGTAAGGGCTGCCACAGGTATGCTGTAATTGCTACAAATAAGCAATCATTTTTATCGTAGTAAAAGAAGGTGTGGTTTGGTTTGCACTTGTCAGAGGGTCTGTAGGAGTTTTCACAACAGAGAATCAACACTGCTTTTATTTTAGCAACAAGAGCTGTTCAAGCGATGGCATTTAAGGAATGAGGTCACATATTCAAGCTGTTTAGATACAACAGTGTTCAAAGATGTCAGTCAGGCTCCAAGTAGATAAGGAGTGCATTGGTTTATCAGCCAGGCATTTCTAGTGCTGGTGTGCTTCCCACATTTAATAAAGCAAGGCATGCAAAGTGAACTCCATCCTGGCACAGAAAGATGCTTCTGAAGCCCTTTGCACTACACAGCACAGTTAGAAAATACAAGTTACAAGACCTGATGCCTGTTTCTGAATGCCTGCAATTCAATGGTTTGAGGAAAAAAAAGGGGGGGGGGGGGTTTTAAAAAAAAATAATTAAAAGAAATCACTGTTCTTACCTGAATCTGTAGTTTTCCTCTGTGTTAGGCAAGGTTTCAGGAGGGCGGATGTTGTAGCAGGAAGTCCTAGATAACCAAATGCACTTCAGTTACTATATCGGTGAAACTAACCCAGTAGTGTAAAGTACTATTCTGGCTTTATAACTTCATCCAGATATGTTTAACTAACATGGAAAATTATTGGCTGATGGCAGATCAACAAATTGTGGATAGTCAAGTAGTACAAACCTGATATACCACATGCAATTTAATTGAAATCAACAGGATTATAAACAAAGATACCAGATATTTGGCCCACAACTTTTACAATAAATTTTTTTTCAAATGTAGTAAGTTAAAACATAAACCTCCCTTTTTGTGAATACATGTAGCATGATTATACAGAGAAATTGATCTGAAAAATTTAAATTTGATTTCTCAACATATATAAATCCAATGTTTTTACACTCCTGTAAATTTCTTAATGGTTAATAAGTGGTATGTCCTTAAAAAAACATTTTAGAAAGAGTATTTGGTACTGAGGTTTTAATAAATATATTTCTGATGCATTTAAATTATCATATTTGTTACAAAAGAGCCAAAAAATAGGAATTATACTAGCTTCTCTGAAGAATTTACACTGACCAGGACTCCACACTGAAAAGTATTTACATGCATGAGATCAATAAAGTATTCACATATATAAAATAATACATGTGTATAAATGTTGCAGACTTCAGCCAAAAATATAATAGCAGTCAGTACAAATCTACTAGAATAGTCTTCAATGTATATAGGATAAACCAGGCTGTCAAGCAGTGACCTATGTTGAATTTTTATGAAACAGTTTATACCAGCTATATTGCCTCTGACTAAATAAATGCCAAAGAGTTTATTTCCAGGCCTCACACATGTAACAGATACTTACATTAGGCTTGAGTAATTTATATCATTACACAGATACCAAGATTGGGCCTTTACACTAGTAAGTATTTAAATAAATTACAGAATCATTGAAATGTCTGGGTTGGAAGGGACCTCTCAGAGCCTTGTCAAGTCCCACCTTGAATGTCTCCAGGGATGGGGCCTCAAAACACCTCCCTGGGCAACCTTCTCCAGTGTTCTACCACCCTCATGGTAAAGAGCTCCTTCCTAACATCCAATCTAAATCCTCTCCTTTCTAATTTAAAACCATTCCCCCTCCTCCTTTCACTCCAGGCCTTTGTAAACAGGCTCTCCCCAGTCTTTTTATAAACTCCCTTCAGGTACTGGAAGGTGGCTATTAGGTCTCCCTGGAGCCTTCTCTTCTCAAGGCTGAACAATCCCAGCTCCCTCAGCCTGTCCTCATAGGAGAGGTGTTCCAGTCCCCTGATCATCTTTATGGCCCTC
>VWZY01000262.1:363178-396697 GCA_013399075.1 Chloroceryle aenea
TTTTCTGCAAGGCTGCTCTCTATTGCCTCTTCCCCCAGCCTGTATTGATAGTGGGGATTGTTCTGGCCCAGGTGCAGGACCCTGCACTTGTTCTTGTTGAACCTCATGAGGTTCACCTGGGCTCACCTCTCCAGCTTGTCCCGGTCCCTCTGGATGATATCCCATTCCTATGGCCTATCAACAGCACCATTCAGCTTGATATCATCTGCAAACTTGCTGATGGTGTACTTGATCTCACTGTCTATGTAACTGATAAAAATATTAAACAGTACAAGTCCCAGTATGGACCCTTAAGGGAAAATATCAAGCAGTGACTTAAGCAGAGAATTATATCACTAAATTCTGACCAAATAAAATGAACAATTCAGTGACTATTGCTTTCCAACTTTTAACCTGGACAGCAACCATCTGAACAGTATTCAGAATTTATTTCTAGACAGAAAGAAGAAATGTGGAGTGTCCAACTGTAGCAATGATCACTGTAAGTATTGCTTTAAAAAGTAAAAGTACTGAAGGGAGGAGCCCATAGATAAACTGAGACATTTAAAACTGTTTTCTGTTTGCAAAAAAACCCAAACCAAACAAAAAACTGAGATGATTAAATTTATTCTTTTTAATTTCCATGCTGTATCAATCATTCTTTCTTTCTTTCCACCCACCAATAGTGGACATGGATAATTTTTGTCCTTTCCTCATTCCAAAATGAAATTAAAGCCTGTTTGAAAAAGACTGACTTTTCTTTCAGGAACTTTCATCTTTCTCTTTTGACACTGTTTGTTGTTCTCTCCTCTGTTTCACATGTCCATGTAGCCTACGTACCTGAATCCACCCCAAAACAAAATTATTCCTTAGGCTAAAACTAGGCAAGCAAATGGTATCTGGACTCCCCGTGTGTTGGAAACATAAATCGCTTATATTCACTGAAAAAGAGGAAAACCTGTTGCTAGCTACTGGAAATCTTCCCAATGGACAAACCTGATTGAAAGATCAAGTCTCACTAGACAGTAAGTCCCTGGACAGTCTCTCTGCTCTCAAAGGCTTCCACTGGAAATTTTCCATCCTGTTTTACTCTCCCCATGGTGGAAGCTGACACAGAGAGGCACAGAGCTCTTCTTAAGGAGCATTTCCATTAACATCGGTCATACACACAAATTTCACTCAAGAAGTCTAATAATAGTTAGTCCTTTAGTTAATGTAAGCTGTTAAGTCAAATCTTTGGCTTGATGTTTTGTGGGTTTTGGTTTTTGTCTTGGTTTTTTTAACAAGCATGATGGCATTACACTGAACATCCATGCTGAGGTATGACAGGTCAGAGGTGAAAACTGCTTGGTTTTTAGTCCTTATTACACAGCATCAAGGCTGCAGTAATAAGGATTCTGACAAGCTTTTTATTTTTCCAAAGTTTTTGAACAAAACTCACTTGTCTGCACAATACAATAACCACCTCAATAACCTCCCAAACAAATAAAACCTATCTTAAGTTGTCCAGTAGGCAGTTTTCAACCACGGTAATTCACTTCCATTATAACCAATTAGTAGGGTGCTAAGTGCATTTTACTACTTTCATTATTTCACGTTATCAAAACACTGGGTGATATACCATGTTCAGTTGTCTCATTTCATGGCTGAACAAAAGCTATCACAGTCATTTTACATATCTGATTCAGAAAATCTGCCATTGTTTCTTACAGATGGACTTCATAGAGGAATGAATGCTTGAGTCTATTTCAGTTGACAGATATAATAGCAAAAAAATACAAGTGTTTCTAATTTTCCATTAATTGAAGGTACATTACAATTCTGCTACACACTGTAGTTATTTTGGCCAGACTGTCAGCTACAATAAACCAGCAAACCTCAATTATATTAATTAACTTGTCTAATTTAGGGCAACTGAATGTAACTGCCTTCAGGATTTTTCTATATTTTTATTCTTGCCCATGTTACTATGCTTGTTTCTTGTGGAGAAGCAGAATTACCGACTGTAAATGCAAACAGAGTCCAGAAGAGTGAGCTTGGAACAGTCTCTTATTTTCTCTACTGTAATCATGTAGGCATCCTTACACAAGATCTTTAAAAAGAAATACACCAAAACTAGAATGTGTTGTAATTTTTCAGTCATCTATTACCTCACAAACTATCCCTCCCTTTGAAAGCCACAGCAGAGCCTTCTTCAGTTTGAGCTTTCACTAGTAGAACTTTGAAATTGGTGTCAGGGAATTGATTTAACCCAGGCACACAATGCTGAGTAACCCTGACCCTCCCTGGGAGTCATTTCTGCTACTGTCACTTCTGAGTCATTATATTTTCTGAAGAACCATCCTCCTCTGCTAGCTCAAACTTTCTTTGCTGCATCAGTGCTGAGTTCTAAGTATGCTTGGCAACTTCCCACAAGTAAACAAAACATCCCATTAAGTGCCTTTGGGGAAGGAACAATAGCTGATCCCTACACACGACTTACTAAATAATTCTGCCTTCTTTTTGCTTCTTTTCTTTACACAGAAGGAGTCAAATTATTTTTTAAAAAGCATACATTCAAATCCTTGAAATGAAAACTTTCCAAAAGTAACTTCTGACTTCACCCCAACTCTCCCTGTCTACATTTCCTTTGGTCCACATCATCTTCCCCGTTTCCTCTATAGCTATTTCCATCTTTCTATGCTTGTTTCCTTCAAACTTTGGCAATATTTTTATGTTTTTTAAGCAAAAACTTTTTTTTTTCTTTGGGGAAATAGTGATAAAATTAATTGCTGAATACTAAAGAGGACACACAGCTTTGAGGTGACAGTAAATCTTGCCCCCCAGCCTTAGACTCCAGACTACCCCAACTCCTTGGAGAATATTTCCATGGAATTCAACAGACATTAAATCCTAGAACCTTGACTCTGCCATCTTACAGACACATACAAGGCACTGTTCTAAACTAGGATATACTTTACTGTTCTCTCTGGCTTACTTCTTAAGTAAGAATTACTTCTTAAGCAGAATTAATTTTCTACTACTTATATTTCTTTGTAAACATAAAATTTGTTCTCTCTATGTTACCTAGTTAAACCAAGTCAATTTACTGTTTATTTTAAGATTGTGGTTTTCTTATTCAATACCAGGAGAAATGATAATGTAAAGTCATAGTGCTCTGTGCACAAAGATACAGCTTGCTTATTTTACAGGCAACTTAAGCCATTGCACAAGCTATAAATAATTCTCTCTGCATGATAAGGTAAGACCACACCATATTACCTAAACTTTTACATGTCACTTGTTCTATATAGGCTGACAACATTTACATTCTTAGACAATGAAGTCTTCAAACCATAAACATTGACATATGAATCCTTTCAAAAATAAAGATATATAAACACAAGCCAAGGAAGAGGCAGGCCTAAGAAGCTTTTTTTCAGCTCCAGAAATACACAGTCATGCTCTGGAGAGTGCTGAAATGACTTTTATTTCCCAACCAATCTATGTAATGCCTTTGCAACACCAGCAAACCACAGACAAGTTTCTGTAACAGCCCCTTTTTAAAACTCCACACATCTGTCAGAGTCCAAGTAGCTGATCGGTGTTGTGCCACTTCAAATTTTGGTCAGGGGAAACTCTCTCACTTGCAGTGTACTCAGAGTTAATCACCTCACTGCAATACAAAACAGTTATTTGGCCTGAGTTTCAAACTGACAAGAAGATTATTACTGACTATTAACAAACAAAGTTTTTTGTTAAAAAAAAAAAATCACACACACACACACCAGGATATCACTGAGCTCTAAGAAACATACTGTGCAATGTTCTCTGAAACATCTCAGGTGTAACAAGCCAAAAACTGTAGCTTAATCTGTCTATACATTTACCCTTCTTTGAAAGCAGGTTTCTCTTTTCCATCCCCCATTATCCTTCACACATTTTCACCTGCTAAAGCATATTTTTCAAACCAGCACTGGGGCAATACCATAGAAACCCTAATTAAATAATCTGCATTCTCTCTTTCACCACAGTGTAGGAGCATAACTATACTGGGATTTTGGAAGTAGATGGCTCCATATGTTTGGGGACTCCATATACTTTGATAAAAGCCCAAATCTTCTCAGTTTCTTCTTGCCTGTATTAAATGCGTTTTCCTTTCCTTCAGCTTCACTGCACTAAAAACATGTCATCAATACATACAGAAGTTTTTTCTAATTGAATTATAAAGGTCTCTCGTTTCTGGTTTTGCTTTTGTTTTTATGATACACACAGCAGTGTTCTCAGTTCATAGACCTCCCTTGCTCTTTTTTCAAGACTTCAAAAGTGAAATATTGACCAAACACACTTCATACAAACACTGTGGCATTGCATATGCCAAGCTTTCTGCAAATATAGTGAAACCACAGGACACCAGGGAACCTACTCCACAGTTTTCCTTGAAATTGAAATTATTTGCTAAACCTGAAGAATAAACTAAAATTTTACATTTCTTAATCTCATCAACAGAAAAGCTGTTTGTTATAAATATTCTAGATCATGAATATCTGGAAACTTGAAGCCTTCTAAAAATGCAGAAGGTGGGCTAAAATGATGTAGAAAATGTGAGGGTTTGCAATATTTCTCTCTCCAAGTTGTTTACACAGCATGTTTGAGTGTGCACAGATGCAGTAGCATAAAGAGGAGCCAGGTAGTCATGATGGCTGAAGAAACTGTGTGTCCTGAGCCTGGCAGGTCACAAGAAGTGAGGCCAGCCATGTCTCATTACTGCCTTAGGGATGAACAGCATTGGAGCAGTTTTCTTCAATAGACACCCCAGTAGGAATTTTCACTTGGGAACTGAAAGATCTCACATGGTTACACTGTGAGAGCTGAGCTCAAACCCCATAGATAATGGCTAATCATCGAAAAAGAGACCGTGCTGATTTTCCCAGTGAAACATAGCAGCTACAGAAAATCCATTTACAGCCTGTCAAGGACGGGTGAAAAAAAGAAAGGAAAATCACAAAGGAGATAATTCTTCATCTTTTTCCTTCTCAGTCATTAGTCAGAGCCCATTAAGCCCAACTATGAGTTCCCTATTAAGGGCAGAAGACCTCTGCAGATATAATGGGGAGTTTGCATGTGAGGAGACCCCTCACAGCAGTCTGTGCACTGCCATCTGCCTATCACCAGCTACTGTTGACAGTGCTTCATTACTGTGAATATCTTCCATTAGGGACCTTGAGTCAGCTGTGCCCTCTTTGTTTGAGTCTTGCACTCTGTCACTGCAGTAATACCAATAGAGCCACACCATTACTCTCAGGTTGCCTGACTAAGCAGCTTTTGACTAAGAAAATCTGTTATTTCACCACTGGGACCAAATTTTTATTTCAGCTCTAATCCTGCAGTCTTGGAACTGCAGAATATGGGAGTTAAGTGTTTCAAAAACTTCCTGCCAAAAAAAATATATTAACTGCTGAAAGGTTACCTCTCAGGGCAGTCAACCTGGTACCTAAAAGTAACTTCTTGTGTGCATGGAAATAACATGACAAACTCTTGCTGACTGACTGCAGATATCTCCCTCTTTACATTCTGCTTAGACTTGGCTCTAATTCTGCATGAGCTGGTTTTGTTTGCAGACGACAGGGTTTCTCAGCAATGCAAGAATGTGAAGTAGAAACAGCATGTGTCAATAAGAACAAAGCAAAAAGTCAGCCTTGATTTCCTCACAAACTGGTAGTTTTCCTTTCATGCATTTCCCCTACTATGCTTTTTGCCTGAAGATTACCCAACAATTTTCAGAGCTCTTCTCAGGTGCACTCCTGCTGTGTACACAAAAATTCCCCAAAAGAAAAGGGGAAATAAAGGGTATAAATATAAGTACAGAGATGCAATGGTTCTGCTTCACATCCAGCTAGACAATACAAATAAACAGAACTAGATCCTATTCTATATTATTGGGTAAACCTCACACTTGATGCAGTTTTAGGTCTGTTGAGAAAAAGAATTGCAACTTCTCAGCTTAGCTCTAATATTCATCCCACCTGGATATTGTGGGTTTTTGAATAATCATACTGGTTTCATACAACCCAAGAGTGGCTAAGTTAAATGATTCTAAAGATCAGTTTTAATCTTCTGGGAATAGGCATACTAGAAAGCCATTTGAAGCTTTTTTCCTTAGTGCTTATGTCTTGGAGTAGAACCGTTGGTCTCTGTGGCCACATTTGACTGCAAATAACATTCCTCGGTACTGATGTCACCACATTAATTAGCTATTAAATGCAGCCCCCTAACTGTTCCTGGGAGCTGCTTCTACACCATCAGTGAAATTAATTATCTTTTGCATCAAGTCTCAATCTGATAGGCAAACAAGGAAAAAAATGCCCCAATGTAGCCAACACCAAAGCGCTCTCTATCGTTTACAAAGCCCATCTTCAGCCTAGGAGAAGAAAGAGCTGTCTTGAAACTCAGCAGTTTTGGGAGGGTCCAGCAAGCTATCTGAACCATATTCACTTACCAGCTCTAGCTTTGTTTGCAGAAGTTGAAACCAAGTGGAAAACAATACCAACAGCTCCTCTTTGCTCAGTTCGATTTGTCCTCTAACAGCTTATCTTGGGTAAGGAAAGAAACTTGTTGCTGGACATCCTCCACACTTTCCCAAAAGAAGTACAATAGAAGGAAAGAAATCATGTCTCTATTTCACTATACCCAGCAGGCTTATGTCCTGTGTACTGTCAATCCAGTACTGAATATTTATATCACTACCAGTCAACAGACTGTGGTCTTTCACAAACTGCCAGCCAAAGTGATTTCTCACAGCCAAGCAGCTGCTATTCTTCTCCGTCCTTTCCAAGGGCTCAACTTCACAGTCACTAGATAGAGAAATATCAGGCTAAACAGAGGGAAAATTCACATGTTCTCAAGTCTCCAAACAAGAGAGCAGTCAGATTCATCCACCGTCACACAGATCAAGGGCACAAGAAGCAATGTTTTGGGTTTTTTTTTTAAATCCAAGATCTTTTGGAAAAGGGGTTGCATTAAGAGAGTCTATAAAAATAATATTAACATTTTGGTAACTATGTCTGTGAAGAGAGTGGTTAGAGCATCACAACAGAGATGACATTTAGCTGGCCACATGCCTGACAGCTTGAAAGGATCAAACACTCTGCCTGATAGAGGAGGTGATGGATTTCAGAACAGTGCAGGAGCCATAACTCAGCACTTCCAAAACGCTGGATGTCACCCTGATTGTTCATCTAACATGTCTGCCACATGACTAAATAAACTGGGATAGAAATTCCTTTTGTCAGTGCCATTCCTCTATTTTGTAATCATTTAGATTACCAGATGACCAGATGGGATAAGTTTTAAGTCTGCAGCATCTGTCCCACATGTTCTTAGCAGGATGTAGGGAATATAACATTTTACTAATAATACTTGAAGAAGTCATCTTGTAAAGAGAGTCACAGACATATTCAGTGACTCATTCATCGGACAAGGGCTAATTCAGCTTGCTTACACTATGGAGCCAGAATCAACTTCTTAGACTGTTTTATTTTCAAAACTTCCCTCTAATTGAGGCAATTTACTTACCCAGGATAATTCCATTTTATTTTAACAAACTGTCTTCTGAAGTTTTTATGTAATTTCCTCATGCTCTGCAGAAGCAGGGTTCTCCTTACTAATACCAAATACAAACCTCAGGATGTTAATATTTATTCCTCTTCTAGGCTGTCCACTGGTTTTGGCAGTGGACTGGACCCAGAGACATTATGACTTAAAGAGAATTAAATTTCATATAAGCACATTCATTTTTCTGTTCATGGTTCACAGATTCATGACGGTGCCATTTTAACAGGAGTGCGGCTCCAAGGTCAATACAGGATCATCTTTGAAATGTGTTCTTTGAAAAAAATAGACATTACATATACTCTTCATTGTTCCCTGAATATTGAAAACCCCATCATTTTGCTAAAACTGAGTGACTAATGTGAAGACTTTGAAATGCTTGTACCATACAGTTCAGAGGAGACTTCCTGGAGTTCCAATAAAAATAAGAAAGAATGAGAAATACGACTCCTAGTATTTTTGTCTTTACCCATCAAGCCTTGCTGCAGCTGAGCACACTGATTTACCCCTGAATGCCATAATTTCCTTCTACCACAATCAGCTAGATCCCCTCTTCTGAGACACAACAAAGATTCTCTAAGAAGAGAGAAGACTCAAGATCCCTTCTGCATTATATGTGTCCCAGGACCCAGAGGCCATGTGCTTGGCATTCGAAGTATTTCCATACCTGCTAGAGCAAGCTGCAACTCGGATGCTGACAGATAACACCACTGCTATGTTCTGTAAGGACTAGAGCTTTGTTCCTGTACAGCATTTAACTATTTGGCTATCATCTTCTGAACCAAATATTTGCTAAACTTCACCCCCATTCCAGGCCTATGATGGACTGCTTTGACAGCATATGTATGCACTGCCTATGATCCCCACCACCGTATCTGTATCTCATCTATCTTTAGGTCTAGAACAATAAATAGAAAAATGTGTTGATGAGAAGATAGAATTATTTTCTCCACCCTTTTTAGAAGCAAGTATTAAGATAGCTTTGTTGCAATAGGCCTTCTGACCATGTTCAGATCAAACAGTTTTAACAAAAAATAGGGAAAAGATAATAGCTACCGACCATACAGCAAACTGTGAGCCCTGTTCAAAGGTGGTAAAAAGAAAAGTCTAGAATATAGACCTTACTTTTTTCCTGTTTCTGAAGAAAAAGGCAGAACAGGAATGGGTTCAACCTACTCCAGTCACTGCTAGATGATGGATGACTTCATTCAAGTTGTAACATTCCCTGAGGTTGCAAAGACTCCGAGGAGACAAAAATTGCTTGTACAAATTGCAGCACAAGTCCCCAGGCTTTGCACCAGAACAAGAGAGGTCTGGCAAAGCCTGGTGTTTCTTTACTTAGGAAGCACTCTGGTGTGTGGCAGAAGGATATTACAGAAACTCTTAAATGGCCAGGTTGACCTTATCAGAATTGGAAACTGTTGGTTCAAAAAAGTATTGAAGCTGTAAAGATGCTTTACTATATTTGGCCAAGTTAATTTCAGACTTGATGGTTAAACCCTGAAACAGATTCCAACAATACATTTTTTCCCAGCTCCCAGGTCCTTCTAGCTTAAGCAGCAGTGCAGTTTTAGGCTTCTGGTGCTTTTATGCAAGGGAAACTTCTGTTATTCTGGTGCTACTGAAATGGAGAACAGTTTCTGCAATCAAAAGAGGAAGAAAGCTGCAGTCACATGCAGTGTCACATGGATGAAGTCATATACTGGCATAACAGCAAGTGCTGTCGGTTGTCAAAGGACATCTGTAGCCAGCAGACTTAAACTGTCATCCTGGAAAAAGATGCAAACAAGCCTAATGGGAGACTACATTATCCTCTCTCTGGCATTCAATCAAATGAAGCTTGTTCTCTGAACAGATATAGGAAACAAAGGGCCACATTCTTTCATTCTTTTTTTTTTTTCCTTTTTTTTTTTTAAAGAAAATAATAATTTTTTTGGCAGTTTATGTATTTTCAAAATGACAGGCAAAACAGGAAGGACCAAAGAACTCCAGAATTGAAGAGTCACATGTCAACTGTGAGTTGTGTGCACTCACTGCTACAGGGAGAGAGGGACTACTCCACTGTTTGCTCTGCAGAATGGACTCATGGGATTTTGATTTAAATCATTTAGCAGTTTGCGATGTAAGGGATTTGACACAGTTATTACTGAACACACTGTGGGGACTGCTGGAAAAGGATACAAAATGAGAGATCCATTCCTTGGAGCAGGACATGGATACACACTTAGACATGTCACTTTAAGTGTTGAGGGCAAGGGCAGTGATGACTCCCCATACAGTCTGTGTATTCCTCCAAATCAACCTGCCACTGTAGACAGGAGGTGTGCTTGGGAAGCGTTGTGCATTCCACCACATGTAGGCCCCAATGACGCAAGCGGGGAAATATTCCTATTAGGTATTCTAGGAGGCAAAGATAAATGTGCTTGGTTGGTTCTAGTGCAGGCAGGCGCCACAGAAGAGAACTACTGAGAACTGCAAAATGAGTCTTGGGATCTGTGCCTGGTACTGATGCAAATGAAGGTGAAACTATACAAACAGCAACACAATCAGACCATTCATCATTCCTTCATTAGCAGCTTTTCTTTGCAACACCACCACCACCAAAAAAAACCCAACAACCTTCCCTCTTTTGAAGAACGACCAAGAGGACTGAAAAGCAAGCTTAATTGGTGAGCATACAGTATGCACACTGTAAGACCATTTGTCATGCTAATAAGATAGCCCTGAATCCATAGGAGGTGTTAGTGTAATTCAATTTACACAGCCTTTGTAAAACCGAAACTTACTGAGTATGTGATATGGAATCTCAGCTTATGGCAAAACAGTTGTCTGCTATGAACAGAAAATCTTCCAGCTGAAGTACTAGGCACATACACATACAAACTCTACATTCCAGATGAAATCAAAGACCTGTTCTCTTGCTCAGATTTACAGGAAAGGTAAATATAAATCTAACACACTAACCTGGCTTACTCACATGAACACAATTTATATTAGTGAAAAATTACTAAACTATTCAAAAACATTTTATGCTCCTTTACCGAAATAAAAGTCTTTAATGTCCTGTTCACTTGCATGATCTAACATTAAGGTTGTTTTCATATGTGTATTACACTCTGGCCTCATAGAATTCCATAGTGTTCATCTGCTTGCCACTACCCATTAAAACATTTTCACTTCAGTTTCTTAAAAACTTTTGCATTGAAATTTTCCATCTCAGCAAGAAATGGTTCAGGTGTTTCCAAGAAATAAGCCAGGGAGAATAATACACTACCACTGCTATATTTAAAAAGAAATCTTTAAAAGAAATCTTAAGAGGGTTGGGATTCTTGTTTAGGTTTTTGTTTGTTTGTTTGTTTTATCTTGAAGAGCATGTAGTTGGTAAGGTGTGCATCTTGATGGCCCTGAAATAAATTTATATATAATCTTTAGAGAATTTCTAACTCATATGTACTTTGAAGAGTTTCTTGAATTTAAAGCTATTAAATTTCGAGAGATCCCAAAGTCTTTTACAACTCTGTATGCTACCCACTGGCAGAGTGTGAGCTCCAGAAACTCACAAGGACTTTCATTTGCAATTGCTGAACCCAGATGCTAGAAAGCAGGCACTGAAATGAGGTCAGGAACCTTCCTGTCCTCTTCCTCAGGGCTGTCTGCCTGGCAGTTGTTTTCTTTAGAGCACACATGGGACACATGGACTGACCCAAGGGCATTATGAAGAAAAGGAGCAGAATAGGATAAGAAATCTTGCCTACACAGCAACAGACAGCTGATTCTACTTATAGAAGTTTCAACCTATTAAAATAAAATAAAGCATCTACCTACAAAAATCACAGATGGGTACTCTGGGCAGCACAGCTTGTTTCTTATTTTCCCTATTTTGTTACAGTTGTAGTATATGTAACACATAATAATGCATCACACTCACTAAACTGTTGGTATAATTGTGCTAGGAAGATGTCTGTGCTCAGTTTCCAATTTTTAACGAGAGAGAGACAGGGAGAAAAGTGGAGACTGTATGTTCTGCTCAGATGCTTTGGAGGAGCACCCCGTATCACATTGAGATACCTCCTCTGGCCTGAAAGAGTAGCACTGATGCAATTCAAAGTATGCTTGCATGTCAGATGAAACAAGAGTGCTGCAGCAGTAGGATTAAGTGAAATTAATCCTTCAAAATGAAAAAGCAACACTACCAATAATCCATAAGTGATGTGAAGGACTCCTTCACGAAAAAGAAGAGAGCGGCAGAAATAGCATTAAATTCTGGGGAAGCACAAGGAGGAACAAAAGAAACTCAAGACAAAAAGGGATTAAGCCTTTGGAAACAGACCAGCAGTCAAGGATTCCTTAGATTTAAGGTCAGCCTTAGCCACTGGCTGCATTGCAGAAATTGTATCTGAACAGATGAGAATAAATGCAGATTTCAGCACTGTGGTGCCTGAGCCTGAATACTTGCCAGCCCTGTCCTTGATGTGACTTATGCTCAACTCTAGGCCAAGTCTGAATAGGACATCAAATCATGACCAATCAAGAAGGATCTTTAAGACATAAGCTACTCTTTTATAAAATATACGATACAGAAAACTGACAGTAGGAGACAGATGAATTCACAGAATGAAACAAAAAAGGTAGATGGGAGTTTTGTTATAGCGGGAGCTTATCTGGTTCATCTGTGCCAAACATAAAAGCCAGAGTAGCTTGATAAAAAGGACCAGGTCCAGAAATTCAGAAGTTGTTCTTCCAAAATACCTTGTCAGTTTGGAAGGAATTAATTCCTTTGAATCAAGAGCTGGGGATGCAAACCAGCAGGAATCAAAACCAGAGAAACCAGTTCAGATGAACTGTCTGTGCTGTTCCTAAAAGATACACAACTTCAAACGTAAAGTTTTAATTCTACCTAAAATTAACTCTGGTGATACTCATCAACCTGGATTTATTTCAGACTCTGGTTTTGCATCTACCTTTACATGAAAATAATATGTCTTCAGAAGAATTTAAAATTCACAGCTGCTGAACCTGGTTAAGCATGACTCAGAATGAAACATGAACTGCACAGTAGGAAAACATAGTCCTTGCCCTGGGACTTTACAGTCCTAGATCTTGATTTTCCATTCCTGGAGCACAGGAGGTTCCACCTCAACATGAGGAGGAGCTTCTTTACTGTAGGAGTCAGGGAGCACTGGAAAGGGCTCCCCAGAGAGGTTGTGGAGTCTCATTCTCTGGAGATTTTCAAAACCTGCCTGGATACGTTCCTGTGTGACCTGTGCTGGATTATATGATCCTGCTCTGGCAGGGAGGTTGGATTCAAAGATCTCCAAGGTCTCTTCCAACCCCTGACATCCTGTGATCCTGTGATTATTCTCACAGCTCTCATTTTACTTCACAAAGACTACTCTTGGGCAATGGCCAATGAGCAAGTAACCATATTGGGGCTTAAAAGGACACAAACTAGGATCAGGAACAGAGCAGGGCGATGAATGCTGGAACATTAGTTCACTTCCTCTACTATTTAAGTCCTTAGAAACTTGAATTATATGCAAGGTGCAACAACTCTTTTGAAAAGACAGGAGAAATGATGAAGACCTTGACCACCCTTAGGTTCAGTTCTGAGAAACAGAATCAGTAAACAGATGATACAAAGCTTCACATGGCCTGGATGGGTGAAGGCCTGGGGAAGAATAAGTCAGTTTGCCCATCTCTATTCTAAATACTTGATTTCATCTTAAAACCCACAAGCTCTAGGCAAGGGTAATAGGGCCTTGTACATTTCTCTGGAGGATCTGCTCACCACCCTGGACAGCACACATGCAGTGACCAAAGGTCACCAAAACCATGTCTTTATAACTGCTTACCATTTCCCTGGGTAAACAATTCTCAACTTTAAAAACTGTGAGATTTACATATTTCAAGTTTACTTGATTTTCCTTTTTAAGTGAAACTTACCCACATTTTGTAGATGATTAACAAACAAATTTTGAGGAATATAAATAAAGGTCATAAAAAAACCTAATTAGTATTTTTGACAGGCATTTCAACCTTAAAGGCCATTTACAGAGAAGTCTGAGAGAACAACATGATCACATTTGCTCTTTGAATTACGAGGCAGTGATAAAGCCAGATGCAAATATAACAGAATTTAAAACTGGATACCTAATTAAACTCTGCAGGTTAGATCAAAAGAATTAAAATTAATATTTTTTATAATTTGTAATTTAATTAATTTAGTTTAGTTATACCAAAATTATTATAGTTATTGCTATTTCAATGCAGTTTCAACATCTTTTTATAAGGAAAAAGGATACCAGTCATGATCCCCTTTTACCTCAGCATGTTTTCTTGCCTAGTTGCTGATACTAGTGCAGCCCTTAAAAAAAATGAGGACTTTCTATAAAAACTACTGGCCCTGACTAGTATTTGTTTTTTGCGACAGACGAAGATTTTACTATAGCACACCTAACATTTTTCCTAGATTAAAGAGGGAAAGCCAGAACTAGATAGATCCTTACTGAAGCCTGAAATACAATATATAGAAATCAAAACAAGTTTTAAAGGATGCCAGCTTGTTTGACTGAGACCCAGAAGCTCTCCAGCTATGGCAACACTGAAGAGAGGCTGCCATGGGCTAATTTTCCCTGTTTCTAGACAGTCAGGTTCAGGGTCAGGCTGGATACCTCTCAGCTACATTGCAGTCTCCAGCACAGACATGTCCTGAGGGAGAAAAACTGTGACCTGCTGACCTGCTGAAGCCCATACATTCAGTCTACAGTCATCAGGACTATACCATTGGGATTACATCACCCCTTGAGTTACCTTTCTTTTTTAAAAACAGTCTTTTGAGATGCTACAGCTCAAAAATAAGAAAAAGAACAGCAACAGAAGTACATTGGATTTCTAGTTTGGCAGCAGTAACTATGGTGAGACAAAAAAGTTCTTATCGACAATTCTTATTTTTATATCCTTAAAAATAAAAAGGAACTTAGTTATTCTTCAAACACCCTTGTGGAGGAACTAATAATGAGTACTGATGGATAATTTTTGTTATTAATATATGCTTGAAGAGGTCCTAGACAGTAGCCAGGATGAACTATTTACAAGCAAGATGTCCTTTTGACTGGGTATTAGTCTGCAAGAAGAAACTGTTTTTAAAGCAAAGGCCCAAAATGACAGTCATATTGATGCACTGAAAAGGGTGGGAAAAAGAAAGGTTAAATAAATCACAGATGCAATTTGTTTATGGCCATATTGTGAATTATGAAAAGGCTGGAAGTGAGTAGCCCAGTGTCTACCTCTTTATTTTGAATGTATATGATTTGCCAAAATCAAGAGGATGCCTTTTCCAGTGGATGTACAATGTGAAGGACAGCAGTGCTTGCCACCTTAGCCAGATACTCTTCACCTATCATAAGAAAGATTAAGATGTATTTTTATTGGATCAACAGTGTCTCAGCACTAGGGAAAGATTAATTCTTCCAGTTTATTCTATGAAAGGTTCAATTATTATTTTAGTTTTACATGGGGGAGAATGGCAACAAAGACAAATCACATCACTTAATTATCATCCACAGAAAACTCGGCAATGTAGTTCTACATTAAACTTGGTTCTCTGAGAAAATACATTTATTCAGTATTTATCTCTGTCTCTAGCCCAGGAAACATGAGCAGCTCAACAGGTATGTTTGGAAATTGCTCCTTCTCTGTATGCGAGGCTTAGTGACTGCAAACGGATGAACTCAACTGGGCAACATAGAGCTATGGCAGGCAGGGCTTCTACATTGCAAATATGTTTTATACAAGGATGTTTTCAGTGACAGTATCATCAAGTCCATTGGGGCACAGCTTTTTACAGATACAAGCAATATTTATATCCACTGACTGCAGGGGGAGACACACTTAGCACCTCAGGGTGCCATGCCTGGAAACTAAGTTTCATTTTCTTGAGCAGCAAATCAAGACTGGTATTTACTGCAGACACCTCTTACAAGGGTTGCATAATGTTAGCAGAGTTCCACGTGCCTGAAACATGCCTACTATCATTAAATATGTGACAAATGTACCTGCAGAGAACTCATTAATTCTAATTCCTATTCCTGTTAGTCTAGAAATATTAGCATATAATTGTTAGTTTCTAAAATATTCTGGCAAACTTTTTTTAACCATAAAACTGTGTCAGCATTTATTTTGGAATACCAGATGAAGTCTGTTCTTTTGTATGCCCCTCAAGTAATGTGTTACAATAACCTCAATTACCTATCAAGAAGTGTTGGAGCATCAGCAAGATGGCTTTCTGCAAGCCTTTAAGGAGGAGCTGTGAAATTTCTTCTCAGTCAGACTAAACAAAGAATCCTTCAGTGTGAAAAGAAAATCCAGAATGGACGATTCGAAAATGAAAACTCAAGCCAATGCGTGTGTGATACAAAACCAGACTGTAAGGCAATCCTACATGCATTTTGAAATTGTATTGCAGTGCCCATCATGGAGCAAAAGGCTGAGTGAAGCAGCAGCCAGTAGCATGCTGCAAGTGCATTGTTAGCTGTAACTGCAGTCTGATATGAAGAAATCCAAAGGAATTTCCATATCTTCTTTTCTTAAAGATTATGCTAGTTGATGAAACACTGAATTTCTCTCTTCTGATGTCTGATGTTTTTTTTTATTCCTCCTGTAAGTCTTGACATCAGTTTATTCTACAAAAACCCAAAGCCTGGAAGTCATATCAATCTAACAAACAGCCATATACAAAAGCTCTGCAGAAGTGAATACATCCATATAACGACAGAAACAGCTCGCATTCACAAACTCTGCTTCCCTAGCAAGCGTGGCAGAGGACCACATGTTGTTCTGTACAATAGCATATGGATACCAGGAAGCTATTCTATGTTTCCCCAGACTGCAGCTTTGGGGACAAAATCTTCTATTGGCCTCTCAGCCTGCTTCTAGAATCTGGTGACTTGAAAGCCTGACAAGGGAAAACTTCATTCAACCACAATGATATCAAAAGATAGGGATGTGCAAACAAAGCACAGCAGTACCTTTGCAAACACTGCATAAGAATACCAACTGTGTATGAGAAACTAGACTGAAAAAGAAACACAGCTTTAACTCTTTTGTAACGCTTAAAATACTGAAATTTGCAGCAATTACAACCCTGGCCAATAGCAAAGTTGTAAGTAAACACAGTGGCCAGTAGATCCTTGCAACAAATAAGCTGTCTAAATATTTAATTATTTTGTGAGGAAGCTAAAGAAATGCATGAAATCGATGTCTGGGAACACAAATGCTTGCAGAGCATGGTATCATGAGTGTGGCCAAGAGACATCATGATGTGGTTTTGCTAAGCTGTTTCCCACAGAATGTGATTACATGATTAAAGGGTATAGAGGAACCCATGTACTAGGGGAATGAACTAAATTTACATAGGCAAATTGGGGCAAATTTCCCTCTCTGCTCATTCATGCATATCTTATTTCTGACTATTTGGTTTTCGTGTCATTGTTCTGTTAATCTGGAAAGTAGATCTGTCTTGCTGAAGCTGAGTGTTGATTTGCTTTATGGAATAACACATTAAAACATATATGCAGCAGAAAGCCTCTTATAGTTACTCCAAAAGCAGCTGCTACTCAAAGTGAGTGTCTTACAAGATTTTTTACACAAGTCTGCACAGTGAGACACAACACTTTGCATAGTATCTGAGATGTTCTACTGCTTCAGTTTTTATTCTAATTCCTACTAAATATTCAAACACCAGACATCTACCTCTGACATCTTTTTGTCTGATTGTTCTTTTTTGAACCAACACAGTGTGGCATCCTACCGTGAATAAGAATTCCCTTTCTGATTAAGTTTTTCAGGCAGATTCCTACAGTATCTCACACTCTGCAATTTCATAGGAAGTCAGAGTCCCAACTGAGTAGGATAAAAGTCTTTGAGATCTATTTCTGAGCAATACTCTCGAGTCTCTAATGATATTTGTACTCTTGACTAGTATCTGTGAAAAATATTCACCAAACCATGTGTTTTCTGTGAAACAAGTCATGGTGCACAAGCAAATAGTATTCTGCATTTCTGAACAACTGATAAGTGAGGAAGCAAACCTTATTAAAGGGTAATATTTCATTACACTGTAGCACCTCTTAGAAAATGCTTTCGATGAGTCTGTGTGATGAACTTCCACTCAGTTGGGCATGTTTTCTTTGTGCCATCCTAAACTATACTGAGAATTATAAAGAGCACTTTTAAAATAAGAGTACACATGGAAGAAGAGAGACAAAGGAGCTAGTAAAGGGTCAATTAGTTTGACAGAAGCCATGGAATAAATGGAAATGATATACACCAATTTTATATTTTCAATCCACATGGAACCTCTGTAGAACAGTGATATGAAATCTATGCTATATATTAAATAAATGCAGATAATTAACACATTACATGCTACAATACCTTGAGAACTATGTGTTTTAAACAACCTATCTCTCATGTACTACACAGGATTTTATCTGTAGGACTAATGAAGGGTATTCATGTTACTCTCTCACAGTCAAGCTATTAGTTTAAATGGGACCAGCTCCTAATGTCACAGACAGCATAATACTAAAAGGTTTAATAGGCTATTTGGCAGGAGACAGACAGAACAGATTCAGCTGCTAAAATTGTGATGCTGACATTTTGCCCTTTGTTACCAGTGTTCTCATCTTTCCCCATAGAAAAATAAGCATTGGATGGTGCAAGCTGTTAGTCTACCGGTTTCTAGTTAGGCTGCACTACAACAGCCCTGCTTCACAATGAGAAAATTATTTCCCAGGAATGCTTGTAATCTGTTGCTATTAAAGGTTCAATTAAATGTAACTTTAAGACACTAATTAACACATAATAATTACATGTTCTGACTATTGTCCACACCCATCATCTAGAAAATACAAAAGAATAAACAAAAACGGGTGCACAAAGTATCTGCATGGCATGGCCTCTCTTCCTTCCCCCTGAATTCAACAATAAAGTTCTGAAATAATCAGGCAGAGAGCACTGCCCTAGAGAATAAGTTGCCTAAAAAGTAAAATTTTGTATCTTTATAAACTGGAATTGCACAAGAGTTTTAGAATTAATTTATGGGTCACAGTTTTATTTCCAGTCCTGCTGACATTCTAAGGCACATAGACTGCACTGAGGAAAGGACATCTGAACAGAACTGTGAAGACACACCAGATACCCTGAAACAATTAAAAAGCAAGACTGGGGCAGGAGCGGTGAGGGTAGGGAAGAACAAGAAGAAAGCTGTAGTTCAGGTAAAAGCCAATATAAATTCTGTGCTTTTCCAAAACAGAAAAGGGCCAGGCAATTTTTTGCATCCTTCACAATTAATAGGCCAGAGCACTGTTTCCAGAGTTCTCTACTCCCTCAAGAATGATTATCTAACCCATTTTAATCCCTCTGTGTGTTTCTCCTGGGCGCTGAGAGCAAGGGAAGAAAGCTCCCACATCTAGGCCTCCCTTCTTATTCTCTCCAGTATTTCTGGGAGTAAAGAAATGCTTGAACATATGTTGCAAAGCATGACTAAGCAAAAAAAAATAATCATTCCTGACATATCATCACTATTACACCCACTCAAGCAATTTTTTAGTTGCAATTAACTAGCCTTCTGCAAGGCTTTTATTTACCATATGTATTTGTTTCTGACAAGTTACTGTGTCTGAAGTAAAGCCACACCTGGAACAAGAGAGTTTTTTTCCTCCTGCTATGGGCATTGCCCTATGTAATACTGCAGTGCTTCTCTTCCCCTATCACTACCACTCTGTGTTCTTGCCACAACCAGCCTTCAGACAGTTTCAAGTTCTTACTCAGAGCAATGGGTCGTTGTTGATTTGACACATTACTTGATGTTCTATGAATTAATTTAGGAAGATATAGTATGTGGAGCTTCTTAAGAGAGGCATATAAAAAAACGCTCTGTAGTACACCAGAGCCAATGATACAAGATCCAAGTGACACTGGTCTTAACTTTCAGTATTCCTGGGTGTCGTCTGCCAGTATTTTATTAATTACTGACACCTCTAACGACAATAAATGCCTGGGTCAAAGTTGAAAGTTTTCTTCCAGAAGGCATTTTCTCTTCCAGAGGTGGAAGTATGTTCACCCACAATTTCCAGTAAAGGTCTGGAACACAGATCTTTCCAGTCTTCCCCTGCTGCTACCCATGGCAGCTAAGGTGGGCCAGGAAAGCCTACACAGCATGGGACGCAACTCAGATGGACGAACTCCAGGTAGCACCTTGGCTTTTCATCACAGGTCTATGATCTGCAGCCAACCTCCCTGTCTCTTACACCCTTGCCCTAGAGGACAGAATTCAGTAATGTCAATCACTGTGCTCAGAAGTTTCCTACCACCAACAGCAAATCATCACAGCACCTGAGTGTGACTTTTTGCCCAAGCTACTAAACCCTACCACATATTCTATTTATACTGTTGTTGTTAACCCAATATATGTCTCACACATTTCCACAACCATTGGTCCTAAGCCACAAAATACTGGGTTTGACTATGAATATGATTCTAAGTCTGCAGTCACTCTGACCAGAAGTGAAGAGTGTGATTCACCTTCTTAATAAGAGCTAAAAGCAGGTATTGTGCCAAGACCTGGACTCAAAACCATGTATCTGCATTTCCCCACAGCTCAGAAATACAAGGATGTAAGATTCCAGCTCATGCCTATTCCCAGTCCAGACATACCCTCTCTGCAGACAACAGCACCACACACTGTTCTAGAAAGAATGAAATGTTGCTTGTAGGGGTCTCTATCATTCAAAACCCAACAGAATCAATACCTGTAATAGTCAGATACTCTCATTCTCACACATTATTCATGTGTGACAAACAGAATCTAAGTTCATAAGCGTATGAATCAAGAAGGGAATTTCCAGAAGCATTTTGGAATGAGAAGACTGTTTAGCTGTCCCTCTTCAAACAAACCTTCTGCCACATGTAGGCTCTGGAATGAGGAAGAAATTAATCTCTAAAATTCTCTACCGATGACACAAAACTCATTTTGGAAACATTAGCTAATGAAAAATAGAAATCTGTTCCTACAACCACAGCTAGGAAGACAAATTGAGTACACTCACTGAATGGAAATTAAAAGTATTTTTAATAGCTGGGCTTAGCAGAAGCAAGTGTACAACTATTAAACCCTGTCATACATTTTTTTGGTCAAAGGGTCAACCCCAAGAATAACTAAACCCATCATTGTAAGTATCTCAATGTAAAGAGGAACTAGACATGTGTAACTAATGAGGGATCTATAAATCCTTATGCATACAAATATTTATTCCCATACTTGGTGCTGAAGGAAAATTCTGAATATAACTACCCTATTCAAATATTCCATGAACAGCTGCCAGTTTCTTATTGCTCTTCAAATCTCAGCCTGGAATACAACTGTTGGGATTCAAATTCATGCAGCATGACTTGATGGTGAGTCTAATTAAAGATACAGACCTGCTGCAAATGTAGGGAAAGTAGTGCTGGTTCAGCTGCACGACACAGCATAGCACTTCTGTGCCACCCATTTCACGTGCACTACATCACCAAGTCACCTTTCTGGGCTCCTGGGCAACCTAGTTTCAAATATCTCAAAGGACAAAATAATAGCTGGGAAAAACAAGTAATGGAGATATTTCTGAGTAAACAGCAGGGAATGCTTAAGAAAGCAACAATGAATTCATTAAAAAAAAAAAAAAAAGATTGAAGGAATGTCAGAAGACAGGCATATTTTTACTTTTTCAGGTAGAAAAGACTGTCATCTTGTGTCTCTTCAGCTGCTGGCTGTATAGAGTTTATACTTTTCACTTTTAATTCCTGTAATGGAGTCTGTCTGGTTTGGTTTGGGATTTTTGTGTACTTCCTTTTCAATGAGCTTTTCAGTAGTAGATACAAAGAATTAATGGAATATGATTTTGATTACCATGCTGCACAAGAGTCCTGATCATAAACAAGACTTCATTTACAGAGTACTATATATAGAACAAAAGACAATCAGTGCTCCAAAGAATTTACTGTCTAAGATGAGACAACATATGTAAATTTTCTAAAGAAAGTAATGAGATAATAATATTGGCTGACATGAGATGTACTAATAATACAGTTGTGATCAAGATCTTTGAAGGCATCACTATAAGAATTCATATCAGAACTTTCCAAAAATTACTACAAAAATGAAGAAGTTGATCCAAACAAAATAATTTGTCACAATTAAGAAGAAAAATCTAGTTGTTGATAGAAAATTTGACTGCAATGCAACTTTTAAAGACTAAAATGATTCTTTTTCCATATGGACTGTCAGACACAATGTAAAGTTTTGGGTTTTTTTACAAAAATAGCTATCAGAGAATAGCAATAAAATGTATGTGAAAACCTGTATCCTTTGCAAGACATGATAAAAATAAATGTTAGTTTGGCCAATCAATTCATTTGAAATCAGAATTGGAAAGATAGGATGCATTAAAGCCTACAGAATCTTCATGTTCTGTTTCTGCTGAAATAAAAAGTAATAGCTATTAAAACAAAAGATAATGAAAAGGTAATACTTAGAACTAAGAAACATTAATTTTTCACCAGTGTTGGGTTTAAAGAAATTTCAGTAACCAGTCCTCACCTTTAACAGCTCTGATAACTGCAAATGTATTTGTAGAAACACCAGTGAAGTGTGTGGGATTGTTGTTTGTTTTTTAAAAATATTTTTTCTGCTTCTAAAGGATGAACAGAGACACCATCTTCCCCTACTTGGTAAGCCAGTTACCAAGACCATGATCTCCTGAGAGCCAAGGGGAGAAAACACCCCAACTGCTGAGGTCCTATTGCTCCTCTGAAGGACGTCAAGTGTGTGCCTGAATAACTTTGCTGTTGGCCCAACACAAACCTGAGCTTGCATTTGAGTAGATCACATGCCTCATACCATGTTTACCAGCTAAAGGAACCTAAAGGACTCCTTAAGTATATTGTTCCAGTATACAGGAGGATATTAGTACTAACCAACACCAGGCATGTCATTCAACCTGCTCACCTCTTTCAAAAGCCAAGAAAGAGAAAGAAGCTACTCCAAATGGGAAATTTAGAAAGGTTTATCTGAAGAATTTTCAAACAGCTTCTGACACCCTCGTGAATGCAACAACAAGGGCTGGTATCTTCTCTGAGATAGGTACCAATATTCTCCCTCCTCTTTTGTCTGACCTTTCTATAGTCCCTGGGAAATCTCTCTCCTCTCACTTCTTACAGTTTCCTCTGCACTTTTCTGTGGCTGAATGATCTTGTTGCCTGAGCAACTGCAGCTGAGGAGGGAAGCAGGGAAAACATTCTGGCCCAGTTGTGTGCTGTCAGCATCAGCACCGCAATCTGACCCTATGATGCATGATAGTGACAATAGCAGACTATGGAAATTAATAGTTCAGCTGAGTTAGGGGCCTTCAGTTTGGTGTAACCTCCTTACTAGGTGCTGGGGATTTTGTAGACAAGTTATATTTTTATTCAAGTATGAATAAACCTCAAACTTAAATTGTCAAACAAGCAGTCGTTTCACTTATCCACACATTTATTTACAAAGCAGCCACCTCTGCTACACTTTAGTTCTGGTCCTAATAGAACTCAGAAGTACTAATTGTCTGGTAATTCATCTCTAGAATCAGAGTAATCTGCTCTTGAAATCTCAAGTTATTATGATGTGTTTCTCTTTCTTTGGTCTTTCCATTGTGTATTCTAGAATTCAGAAAAGTAAGCAGAGCAAAAGCATCTATCGATGACCTTTCCAGATCCACTTCAGTATTTGTGCTTTGCTTTCTCTGCATCTTTGCTGTCTGTCTCTTGGCATTTGAACAATAGTAAAATGATAGTGTTGCCTCAGTGATATTGCTATACAAGAAATAATAAACTCTGCAAGACATTCAGCAGAGATTTATTGTCTAATACTGTCTTATTGGAAAAAAAAATACTTTTTTAATAGCATTTTGTTTATAAGGTTTTTTGTGTTCCTTTAGTATATAAACCACTACAGGCTGCCTCCCCCCTCCCATGATGATTTATGATCAAAATGATTGTCATTGATGACTTGATGCTCTGCAGATTGTTGGAGGCAGGGCTGTGCAGTTTTCCCTGTGTTTGATTGAAATATTACTGTGAACATAAAGCATGGAATCGTCTATGTTGATGCTTCTTAACAGATACTAGGACCAGTCTTGTTACAACAAAGCAAAAACCACCCATGATTGAAAACCTTAATGAGTGTAGCTACTATGATGTTTCACCCCTTTTAAATTACTATTTAGTTTTCACTTCTGAAGTAGAAATACAGTTAGAGGTTCCAGTTTCATCAGGGGATAATGTCAAGTTACTGGAAAGTGAGTTGACCTTTTACATTTCATACCAATGTGAGCTTCGTTGAAAATTAATTCACTCCAGTTTATCAAATCTGCCTTCAGCAGCTGCATGCTTGCTAATTCTGAGCCCTGCACTATATTTATAGCACTTTTTAAATTTAGGTTTTGGACTATGTTTATTTTTGTTGAGCATAAAATAGAGAAACAACTGGAGTTTGAGCCTTACAGAACCCAACCACAATAGCTCAGAAACTAATACTTCATTTTTTTGCTCTGTTATCTTCAGAGATATCCCACTTCCACTTTCAGCTATCCAGCAGAATAGACAGTGAGTAACACTGGAGCAAAGCACAGTCCAGAATTTGCATCTTACTAAATTCAGTGAGCAGCTTTAATTAATGAAGTCTGGAGCATTGTGACTAGATATCAGATTCCATCAGTTAATTTGGAATAAAACTACCAGGATTTCTCAACTTACCTGGAAGTTTCAAAGCCATCTGTCAAAACAACGTTAACACACCTAGGACCTAAGTATTTGTGCTTAGGAGCACTTAAATAATTGGTCAGCTACATCCAGCACTGCCTCTTCAGTAACTCTTTCTGACTAAGTTCATCAAGGATGCAAATCAGGTGACTGTATGTATAGCTTTCAAAAACAGAAATGGAGGCTCACAGAGTCCAAAAATTCAGTGAAGAAAAAGGCATAAGGCCAAACATCCCTAGTGTGACTCATGGATTTCAGTAGGATTACAGAAGGATGGAAATAGACTATATTTACTGTAATAGGTCACCATGCTTATATCATTATTCTGCCAGTGAAAGATTGCTCCCTACCATCCTGTGACTTAGAACACGAGGATAATTGGCCTGTGGGGATACAAAAAGGCTAGAAGAAAAAAAGTGAAATAATGGGAAGAGCCTGAAAAAACAACAAAAAAAAAACCTCAAAAATTGAGTATCTTAATTTTCCTTAAAAGCTCCTAATGACTATCACTGTTAGACTCTTATCACTATAAACCCCAATCAATATCTTTATCATGTGTCTGTTCATCAATGCAAGCTGTTTTATACTGCTAACCCTTTACCTCTGATTTGCATTTGTTGAAAGCTGTATCACAAAATTTGCTTTTTATTTTGACTTCAGAAAACCTAACTCTCAAATCACATGAGTTCTGTGATTAAAGCATGCAAAAAGCTAACTAAGTTATAACCTTTTCTCCATAAAATTTCCTGGAATAATGTACAAAAAAAAAATCTCACAAAGACAAGAATGAAATACAAATATTATCACTTTTTAAAGCTCTAATGAAATTTCTTAGTAGGAGTGAAGCAAAACCATCTTATATGTGGTAAGGGCACTCAATGGGCTTTTTAATTTTTGCAGTGAATAATGAATTCATTGAAAGTGATAAGATGAATAATTAATTAATTTGAAGACAGAATAATTCTATGAAGCACAGCTGATGATTTCCTCATTCAGGTGAGTGTACTGGGCACTTGGCTATGTAACTAACTTCATATTTCCTCTCATTCCAGTATCTTCAATCTCTCATTCAGAACCTGTCTTTTAAGAACCCAATTTCTTCATTAAACCAACGTATAAAGCTGTAGCTGACCTTTGCGAAATTTGCATGTGAAGGAGGTGAGTGCAGCACACCAATCAATCGAGTAGAGATAGGAATTAGGTCAGCTAGTCAGAGCTTGGCAATAATGAAGTGCACATGGCCATGATGCTGTATACCTGTACTTTTTGCTCCTTCTTGGAGTATTTTTAAAACTCACAACCACTTTATTGCATTTTGACCAGACTATTTTATCCAAGTCAAAGTCTGTCAAACACTGGGAAAATGATAAATTCTGAGTGTCATTAATAAATAAGATTAAAAAAAAAAAAGAGTATTGCCAGTATCCAAAATATTTCACAGTCTCTTACCAGTGAGGTGACTAGACAGCTGTCCGACTTCTCTGACTGTGAAACTTGGTAACTCCTCTTCAAAAATAATGTCTGAGATTGGGGAGATAAAGTTTTGTAAGGAAGGGATTTTTAAACTTGCTTAGGCATTTACAGCTTTTTGAAATTCTACTGCTTCTTCATAGGTAACTTTAGGTGTTTGAATACTGCTAAAATACTACTTGGCTTTTATGGACATTGGGTAGAAGTATTTTGTCACCTGGCTAAGTAGAATTTTAAAGACTATTTTTATTTTTCCAAGATGAAGTGACTGAAAATTCTTGAGGTTGCTGAATAAAACACACACATCTAAATTGCTTTAAAACTCAACAGATGATTAACAGCTGATTCTTGGACTGGGAGACACCAAGTTCTTCTTAAGGGAAAGCAAGACACATAAGGAAGACCAGTAAAGTCCTCCCTGTTAACTGTTGTGTCTGCTCTAGAGAGTATACATTTAGCACTTGTGTTGTTTTTCTTATGCAGCATGATTTCTAAAACTTCCAGAGAACACTTACTACAACACAAGCTAGCAAGTAAATAGGCTAACTAAAGAAGTACATACCTCAGGCCTGTCAGTTCATCATGTATCCCTGATAGAAATCACTTGTGTGGAGTTACAAAGAAAAAGAAAAAAACTTTATGGTGGTTTAGCACATCACTCTTTTCTTCAATTTAATAAGCACTTTCATTTTTGTGCTGTTGTAAATACTGAACAAGAACCAGAAAATCACTCTGGGGACTACTGCATTTATACCTGCACTGCTTTTTTGTATCTTAGCTGTTGTGCAGTAAGAATGTCAGTGATCTCTTTGCTCACTTTATTCATCCTTTCATTCAAAATCTGATGTATGCTACACTGTAAATTGAGTTACAATATATGCAGTGTATCTGAGGTCAAACACCCCATCTTATAATCAGTGTGACAACTAATCAGATAATGAACTTCTGTCACTTATTACAGATCTAAGATATAACATCATTAAAATTAATATACATCCACCACCATAAAAAGAAAGGAGAAAATGGAACCTGAAGTTTCAGTAGCCATAGCAATGTATAATAATAAATCAATTTTCATCTAGTATGGCCTGTCCATTTTTTCCATGAATTTGTAGTACTGCTTCTGAGACTTTACACCTGCTCTCTATTCCCAGCATACAAAATATATCTGGCCAGTCTTTGTGATCCCTTGCTTATGCTTGGCATTTAACTATACTTCAGGTTTGAACTTTACAGTGCAAGTTGATCACAAGTAAAGTTCTAGAACTTCCTAATTGAATTATGTAAGTGGGAAAAGAAATGGATATTGATTTCTGCATTCATCATGTGTGACTATACCAGACTCTGGAAAAAGCTCTCCTATGGAATCCAACAGCTCTTCGTTTCATAATCACAAAGTGCAGAAGTCTGCGGTCCCTCAGGTGGTGCGAAGCTGAGTTAAGGAAAAGATCAGGTGTCAGTAATGAATGCTCTGTTTCTGCCACAGAAATAACAGTCTGGACAGGTGAAACAAGCCCAGTCTGGAAAAGACACATTGCGTGCTTCCTGTAATTCTAATAAAACCAAGCAGTCTCCAATGTGTACAGGCCTGTACAAACAGCCTGCAATACTATTTTTTCCAATTACAAGCAATTGCTCAGGGCTCTGTTGTGTAGATGTGCTGTGTTCAGAAAACCCACAGAAGCCACCGGTGTTAACCTTTTCACCTGACTGCTCCTGGAGTAAATGCACCAGCATATCCATTCTTAATGGCAGGATTACATTAATTTGAATAACATGAATAGCAAAATGCACTAAAAGGGAAAACTACATTCTTAATTTGTAGTTCACCCTCAGTAATTCCGGGCAAAGGTACTTGAACATTAGTCAAAATTCAGCTGCTACAGTATGTAAACTAGACATCACCTAAGTAATTTATTCCCAAATACATTCTTTAGACCGAGGCTTTAACAAATATTTTAAATACCATTCTCTGTCAAAATTCTGCATCAATTTAAAAAAAATGTCACCTAGGAAAAGATGTGATCACCTACGTCCAAAAGCATCCTAGCAAGGCCCTACTTCCCAGGGTCAAAGAATTTCCCTTTTTCTACAGCACTGAACACACTTCAAACACCACTGAACTGGGCACTCTTTGATAGATTTGAACCACTCTTGAGGTAGAATTTCTAATGTTCATTACAAAGAGTGTATGCCAAATAAAATTTTCATAGATCCCAAGCTCCTTAGAGCAGTAATAATTCACAAGCATTTGGAAACCCACTACTACGTGGCAGGCATTACTAGAAAAAAATATTTCATAACCAATTTATTTCAGAAAACGTCTCTACATTTATATATTTAACTTAATGGCTATATTTACAGGACATATTATTCTACATGTTGAAAACTGAATTTGTATATCCTTCCCTGTGCAGCACAGTGACAACAATAGATGACATTCAGTGCTCTTCTTCTTCCTAATGGTTGTGGGCTGATATTTATAAAGAGGCTCTGCCAACATGCACCCACTGACTCTGCTGGTGTAGGACTGCAGTCAGACATCTTCCCTTCCCTGAGACTGAGTCTCCATCTCTTAAATCAGTTGCAGGGAAGTTCCTGTGCTGCCTCTTAAAGCGTAATATTGTCCTCAAATCACACAATCCGCACAGCAATCCAAGGGGCAGGTAGATGAATGTAACTGAAGCCTAAATTTGTTCTAAATAGAAATTTGTTGTATTTTGGCAGGATTTGTTAGGTTATCTTGAACATATTGAGAGGGACAAGTAAGTGATATTTGATGGTAAAATAACTCTCAGCACTGTTTTTTCAACCCCTGTTCTTCAACAACTAGCCTGTGATTCTGCATGCTTAAGTGTTTACTGAGGTTTGTACAGAGCTAAAAGGCTTCTTCCCTTGACTGCTGTAGGCACTCCCTCTGCCGTTACACAAAAAAACTACCAGAAAATATGTTCCATTAACCCTGGCAGCTATTCGACCTTCAAGTGGTGCATTTTCAAACACTCCATCCTGAGAGTGTGAGAATCGGCACGACTTTCTGAGATAACTTTCCATGCTTTTTTTCTGTGCAAGCAACTGCTACCTAGTTCCAGTCTTCCAAAGTACAGGCAGCATCGTTCAGAACCAGTGCATCTAAGAGAAACATAACTGCATATAAAGATCTGAGCTTGCCCTAATAAACTTTGTACTATTTGTGTCAAGCATACTGCACAAATTATTCACTGTTTTTACATATGAATTATAAGTCCTAAAACTGAGTTAAGAAAAAAAGTAAAAAGAAGAAAAAGGAAAAAAAGCTGATCAAATTAAAGACACAGAAGAACCAGTGTTTATTTTAATTTCAATAGCTTAAATGCCAAAATCCCTGATGACACTCAAAATCACTTCTGAAACCCATAAGAGCAATAGAATGACTGGGGAATTGCAGCCACTGAAGTTAGGGGCAGTTCAGGGGAGCCCTAGAGAGACACAAGAGATGGAAATAACCATCCCTGTATGTAGCAAACCTAATTTTCAGAAGTATTATCTTTAAGCACTGCTTCTGGCTAAGTCCAGGCAGGTAAGTACTAGTTTTCCTGCAGAGTAGTTCCAGGGCCTTGCACTTGCTGCCTACCTGGTTTGTTGCAGCTGTCAGCCCTCGGCTTGAGTTCATGCTGCCTGAAGAGCTTCTGCCGCTTGGGTCTGGCACCGTAAAAAACAAGTCCCTCTGAAAACTTACTAACCCTACAACAAAGCAAGAATACATATAGATGAAAAGAAGGGCACTGCCAGAAGGCAGCTAAGTAGAAAGGAACCTAAGAAAGAACACAGGGTACACTTATTTCCTTTCCTAATATGATTAATGAACTCACTGTCTACCAGAAATGGACAACTCGGCCTTGGTTTTGAAACTGTAGCCTAGAGAACTCCCACAGCATCCTAATAGGATCCGCAACAAAATGCTGTGGAGAATTTCTATCAGTTTTGCAAAAATTAATTCCATAATTCATCAGAGCCTGCATATTTTTTTTTAACTGAGATTTTTTATTGTTTTAAAGAATTGAAACAATCTTCTAAGCAGGTGATTGCTTAGGAAACACCTTTTACAGCATCAGTGAAACTCCATTTTCCTGCCAGTGATCTCAAAGGTTACCAGATGGGAATAAAAGATACCATTGTCAAGACTAAACTCTTAGCCCACTATTGGTCATTGTCTAGACTCACACTCTCATTCCTGATTTTTCTGATATTTAACTTTTAATGACTTTACTTCTTTCATCTTTTTTCTTTTTTTTTGTGATTGACAGAGAAAATCTTACAGGTTGACAATCTTGTCTGATTTTGCCCCAGAAGGAATAGCATTTGCAACCAACAAAGCATATCTGTGGGAAAGATATATGCGATCATCACAGTTATCCAAATCAAGAAACTATCAACAGTAACTATGCCAGTAACTGATCAATGGAACCTCAACCTGTAAGACCAAACCGAACCAAACAAAATACCAACCAACCAACAAAACCACTACCCCCCAAAAAAAAAACCCACAACAAAACCTAAAAGCCAAACAAACAAAAACCCCAAATTCCCCTATGTCACATAAGGAGTACATCTAAATTAAAAATATTTGCCGATATGGACTTGAACCTGAGCTTCAGCTTTTCCCTCACCTCTGAAGGCCAGTAAGTGCAGGAATTCTTTTCCCGGGTCTTTTCCTGCTTAATGATATACTTTTTGCCCCTTTCTTTTTTCAGTTCTACCACCCATCTATCTAACTGAGATGTTTGGAAAGAGAATCCAAGCTGAGTGATTCTTCAACACTCATGCCTGTAGGAGAAGAACATGCCTGGGTTGCTTAGTGGTGGTTTTTGTGGGATCTTTTTTTGTGTGTGTGTTTTTTTGGTTGGTTGGTTTTGGTTTGTATATTTCTTCTTTAAAAAAAACTTAATATAGAAGAAGCTAGCAGAATAATGGATTTACCTGGGATAGGCTTAAGGATGTGCTATTTTGTCTGGGGTGACAAAGTTTCTGAGGGTATCTCTCTTATATTATGAATTTCCAATATTACTTTTTCAATTTTTGCAGAATTCTTCTGAATGGCTTTTATTCTGGAGAGGAAAATAAACACAAACCAATCAACAAAAAAACCCAAACCAGGAACTGTTACCTTATTCTTTTTATGCATCAGGTTGCCAGGGTATCAGTAGCAAAAGCTGTTGAGCTAGGCTTGCTGTCACACTGGTCTTCTGTGCTCAGTAAAGCCTGGCCCCCAGTTTGCCCTATTATTCTATTTCTGAATGCACCTGGCAAGGTAATTGATTCTCTTGAGAATCTTACTATGTACATTCAGCTGTGTAACAATACTTCCTTAACATAAGGCAATAAATGAGAAAAGGTGAGGAATTTACTCACTTTTCCCTACTACTCAGCCTCAGACAGTGCATTTTAGCAACGCAATAGCCTCACTTTGAGGCTATACTGTTTTCAAATGTGGAAAGAATCTGGGTGTGTTTAACCTCCAGTTTTTCTGAAAGCAAACTCTTTGCTGATTACACCTCCGGGTTGACTGCACAAGAATTGGCACCAGGATGAGAAGAAGAGAAATCTAACACATTAGCAAGGTCTTATGCAACAATTGGCAGCTTCCATTTTAAAAATATGTGAGAAGCCAGCGACAAATTTATGTCCCAATTAAAAAAAAACATATTTTGATTTAGACATTATTAGAGATAATTTGTCTTCAAGCTCCATTGCTCTTTTCCTATACTATAACTGAGTTCTGGGCTCAGATTCCAGACCTTTTAATCTTCTGTGAGGAAAAAAATGTATTTCTTTGGGCATTCTTGATTCTGGATATAAATGCCTCAAATTCCTGTCTGATCGAAGTCAGGATATTCTTGTGTGCAGTAACATACTCTGTTATCTGTGAATGTATTTTTGGATGCAATATTTATATGGAGAAAATGAACAGGAAAATAACTTTCTGACCTTTATAATAAGCATGGTAGGTTTAAAATAAAATGAATAGACAAAATAATATTCCTTAGATCAAGCTCTATAGCATTGCTCTAATATAAAAAAACAGCTCCAAAAGAAAGTAATATTGTTCAAGGTGATGAAAATACTTTACACTGAAGAGATTAAAAACTTTACATTGTGAAAGACAGCATTTAAACTTACCTCGATTTGATAACCACAAATATTATTAAAAACTAAGGCAATTGGTTCTTGTTTGAATAGCTACAGTAATTATAAATTATAAAAGATATTTTCTCTACATGGGTACCAAATGTCCTTATCAGTTATAGGTGTGGAAAACCAAAGGAGCAGGGGCTGTGCATTTTAATGTCATTAAACAGCAGTCCAACTCCAGATTTAAATGCAGACCCAGTAACCCTTATTCCTATCCTCCAGAAAACTAAGATTTTTTCCTTATTTATTATTTCCTTATATCCTTGGCATCTCCCATCTCAGTCATTGTCTGAATAAGGCAGATGTGACCAGGCAGACAGGAGTCCTTCAGGAACATCAGCAATAACCATTCAGCCCAGCTGAGGACCTGGCAATGCTAATACAGCGTATATGGGATAGATGTCACAGGGTTTTTTTAGTTATGTAAACTTTATCCTATTTTTGGACAGCTTTATAAAGCTTTATAATTTCAAAATTAACATAAAGTTAAGAAAAGTAGTCATCAAGCATGAACCCTGCTGTAACTTCTATTAGGATGAATTAATCATAGCAACTTCTGTGTGACTGAAGTGTATACGCAGGCATAAAAACCAGCTGAAATTATACCAGTGCTTGGGTTGGTATATGCTTGCTTGCAATTGGTCTGCCTATACCCTTTTTCCCCAAAAAACAAAGAAGCACCAAACCACTTTTTATTTATTACTGTTCATTGCTCATATAGCTGATAACTGTTACCTTGTCAAATGCATTACTCTATGTAATCTAACACTCCTCATACAGTCCTTGCTCAGCAAAACCCACTTTCTCAGTTTCTGGAAGTACCTACATTCCTATGCTCTCCAGAAATCTGTCCTTCTCAAAAAGGGTGGGAAGGAGGACACAACATTTCTGTTTCTCCACTCCCATGTGACGGTTTGGCATAGCAACTTTTTTCTACACAGCCTGAGTCTCTTTCCTCCTTTGTTCAACTGTGTCAGACCAAAACCTTCTCGTGCTGCAATTGTTAAAATAGCATCAGCTGATATTCACGTATTCAAGCAAATGTTCATGCTGCTTTAAGCCTGCCCATATTCTAAACTGAAAGAGGGTAGATTTGGACTAGATGTAAGGAAGAAAATTTTTATGCTGAGAGTGG
The DNA here is from genome assembly GCA_013399075.1 of Chloroceryle aenea. Classification (NCBI taxonomy): domain Eukaryota; kingdom Metazoa; phylum Chordata; class Aves; order Coraciiformes; family Cerylidae; genus Chloroceryle; species Chloroceryle aenea. The sequence goes on from VWZY01000262.1 coordinate 396,360, forward strand.
TAAGCCACTGGCTCAGGTTGCCCAGAAAGGTGGTAGATGCCCCAACCCTAGAAGCATTCCAGGTGAGGTTGGACGGGGCCCTGAGCAACCTGCTCTAGTTGCAGATGTCCCTGGTCAGTGCAGGAGGGTTGGACTACAGGGCTTTTACAGATCTCTTCCAAAAAAAACCACCTGTAAGTCCTCGACAACGCTTTTTTGCGCGGAGTGATAGCCCTCAGCTCTGAGATAAAAGGTGGACGCTCCTCCTCGCGCTTCCCGCCTCCCCTTGCGGACGCGGTGCACTCTGGGAGCTGCAGTTCCCCACTACCCCGCCCCGCCCGCCCCCCTGACGCTCCCTG
>VWZY01000262.1:396740-411465 GCA_013399075.1 Chloroceryle aenea
GCAGGCCCCAGCGCGGCTGTCGGCGGCGAGTATCGCTGGGAGCCGTAGTCCTGCTGCGCCGCCCACCCCTCCGCCGGAGCGGGTGGAAACCCCGTGCAGGCCGGCACCGCGCTCTTTCGGGGAGCCGCCATTCCGCGAGTAGGTCGCGGGTGAGTTTTTGCTCTTCGTCTGCACGCCTGGTCGCGGTCCCTGGTTTCCCTTTCTCCCTCCCTCACCGTCTCTCTCTCAAAGGTGCCGGCCTCACCATGCAGATCTTTGTGAAGACCCTCACGGGGAAAACCATCACCCTTGAGGTGAGCTGCCGCCGACCCCTCATCGCGCTGGCCCGGCGGGTGGGAGGGGTGCCCGGGGAGGGTTTGCCCTGCGGAAGCGCGGACTCGGGACTTGGGGCCTCGCAGGCCGTTAAGGCCTCACCGTATCCCGGCCCGATGCGGCAGCCGTGCTGTGCCGTGCCTGCCCTCCTTGGGCTTTCCGTGCCGGCCCCCCTGGGCCGGGCGGTGCCTTAAGGACCCCCGAGAAGTCTGGATGCACGGAGAAATGCCGGCCCTGATACTTCCCGGGGCCTTGCCGGGCGTGCCCGGAGCTGGCTATCCCACCAAAGGCTTGAAATGGCCGTGACAGCGTAGGTGGCGTGTCTGAAGCTTTTCCTGGTTCTTATGCTTCTCTGGGGTAATTAAAAGGCAAAATGCATTTTTACCCATTGTTTTGTTTTATAATAGGTTGAGCCTTCTGATACTATAGAAAATGTAAAAGCTAAGATCCAGGATAAGGAGGGTGAGTTTAGAATGCACATAATCTCTTTTCTGTTGATGTATATCTTACGCAGATGTGATTGTCTATAATAAAACACTAGGTTGCTGCCCAGTGTTACAGTTTATGTTCCTCATTTACTCTTGATTTATGTCACCATAAGGCATTCCTCCTGATCAGCAGCGACTGATTTTTGCCGGTAAGCAGCTAGAAGATGGACGCACGCTGTCTGATTACAACATTCAAAAAGTGAGTAGGAAAGGCTGAACAGAGTTCTGTAGTAAGCAGCCAGCTGGTACTGACAGAGCACTGCTGCTGGGCCTAAGAAATGTTTCTAATGTATTCACCCAAATCACTTGATTTAATCAGTTGTAAAATACCAGGTTGGAAGGGACCTCAAGGATCATCTGCTCTAACCCTTTTTGGCAAAAGCTCCATCTAGATAAGCTGCCCCAGCCCCCTGTCCCTCCGAATCTTAAGTGTCCTACATTGTCACTCACGCTTTCTCGGGGAGATTATTCCAATGGCTTATTGTTCTTATTGTGAAATATTTTCCTTGTGTCTAGTCAGAATCTCCCCAGCAATAACTTATACCCATTACTCATGGTCTTTTCCATGTGGCTTCTTGAAAAGAAGGAGTCTCCATCTTCTTTGTAGCCACCCTTCAAAGTACGGGAACATGGTGAGAAGGTCTCCCCTCAGCCTTCTTTTGGCAAGGCTGAACAAATCCAGTCCTCTCAGCCTGTCCTCATATGCCAGCTCCCCCATCTTTGAATCTTCTTCTGGACCTTCTCCAGCTTTCCACATCTTTTTTAGTACAGCAGGGACCAAAACCAAACACCGTATTCCAGGTATGGCCTGACAAGCACTGAATAGAATGGGATAATTACTACTTTATCTCTCTGCTGGTGATGCCCTTAAACTTAAGGTTGGGTAGCCCTTCACTATGGGGAAGTACTGATGCTAGGACCCAAACTGACAGTTTCTGCAGCCCAGTGTCTAGTTTCAGGTCAGAAGAAAACAGTTTTAACAACTTCCACTTCCAAACCCTCCCTTGTGTCAGGCCTGCACTGGGCATGCTGTGGTGGGCTGCTTTAGCAGGCTAATGCAAAAAAAAAAAAAAAAATCCTTCTCACTTTTGCCAGCTTAACCTGACCAAGAGGCCAGGGAGTGCCACTAGAAGGGAGAAACAAACAGCTGACAGTTTGGCTTAGTTATATCATGAAACTGCAATTAGAACTGAGGAGTGTACTCAGTAATTGAACCTTCTGCGGTTTGAGATGCAGCAGCCCACTGTTCTCTGGAGCCTGTTCATTTACAGACTTAATGGCAAATAATCCTATTAGAACCCTCCTAGTTGCATGGAGCTTGAGATCTACTTCTGCAGAGAAAAATTCTTAAATGTTACTCTTGTCTTGAGAAAGCATTCTGAGTCTATTTCATGTGCTTTACAATTAGGAATCAACTCTTCACCTTGTGCTGAGACTTCGTGGTGGTGCCAAGAAAAGAAAGAAGAAGTCTTACACTACTCCTAAGAAGAACAAGCATAAGAGAAAGAAGGTTAAGCTTGCAGTGCTTAAGTACTACAAGGTACATAAACTAACTCTAGGAGAAATATGTTGAAAGCTTCTCTCTCACCAGAGAGGATATGAAGCCTCAAACTAGGCTGCTTATAGCCCAGTGTATTTAAAGGCCTTCGATTTGTAAATATCCCACCTCTTAAATAGAAGAGAAACTGACTGTTGCAATTAGGCAGGTCAGAACTTTGCCTCGAGAATTTTGATGTAGTAACTGATGGAAGACTACCTTGCCAAAGAAAAATACTCAGAACTGTGCTTGGTGCTAAAAGGCAGCAGGTATATGTGAGATATTGTCTCTTTGCCTTTCCCAGGTGGATGAGAACGGCAAGATCAGTCGTCTGCGCAGGGAATGCCCCTCTGAGGAGTGTGGAGCTGGAGTCTTCATGGCCAGTCACTTTGACAGACACTACTGTGGCAAGTGCTGTCTGACATACTGCTTCAATAAACCAGAAGACAAGTAAATGTATTAGACAATAAAAAGCTGAAGTTCTGTACAGTTTTAAGGATTTATTTGTGCTTCCTGTGGCACTGCATTTCCTCTGATGGTAAGCAAGAGAAATCTGTGAAACTTTGGTCGCTGACTGCCAACTAGGATGAAATACTATGACTAGAACTGAAGCAGTAACTTGTTGACTGTCTTTGGTTAGTTAAGTCTCCAGAAGATAATAGGTAGCATTGGCAGAGGAAAAAAAAAAAAAAATGGGCCAAAACCCAAACCCAAACAAACCCCCCAAAAATACACAAAACCCCCCAGAAATATCAGCACTAGCTAACTTTAAAAGTGATCTCTTCCACCACAAGAGGAGTAGACAGTATAGCAGCTCTAGTCCTGAAAAATGAGATCAAATGAGGTCCAAAGTCATGTCTACAACTGGGTCTGTGCTAGGGAAAAGGGCAGTAGGTTGCTGCTAACAATTGAAATACTGTACCGGAGCACTGAGAAGGAGAAAGAAGGTGGCTCAGATATTTTTGGAACCAGCAATCATCAGTAATGTTTACACTGATGGATTTATACACTTGGAAGTGCTTGCAATTAATTGCAGTTAATCCCATGTTCCAATGAGGCAAGATGGTTGCTTGACAAGATAAAAAAGCGGAAGCTCATGTACATCTCTGAAAGTTCATTTAATGTTGAAGGCCAACCAAGAATAATACATGTCCTTTAGTTTAAAAGTACTTTAAAATCCTGGATCCCAGGAAGTTGCCTGTTGAACTTCTTTTTCTTCATAACAGATAATTTCATCTCCAATATTGAATTCTATATGCTTGTCCAAACTCAGTCCACAATCCATACCTGGTTTTATTACTGGGACATCATCTTTATGATGCTTTAGTGATGATAAAGATCCTGTGAAGAGAAAGGGTGTCAAAAGGAAGAGATGTCAAAACATCAGAGTATACAAGTGTGTTTTGTCCTTACAGAATTAATGCTTCACCCTGTAGCTGCAAAATGAAAGCAGGAAAATAGGGACTGTGAGCACTTGCAGCTGAAGCAGGTCAGACCTGAATCCTTTTCCACAGGTGAAACCTGTGGTGCTCCTGCTTACCTACCAGAGTTGGTGGTTAGAAAAAGGTCTGGATAGCAGGGTACAAGGGCATTTTGCAGTTTTTCTCTAGTTGAAGTAACTCCATTCTAAACAGCATATAGGTTGCCCTATGATTGGATGCATTTGTTTTGCATAAATTTCACAGGGAACTAGCAATGTCTAATACTGAACACAAATTCTTTTTTGGCAGTTACACTTACCTTTCCAAATAGCATCCCCATTACGGATTAACTTAAATTTCATTTTTTTGTCCAGCAGCCCCTTCTGTACTCTGCATCCAGCTACTGGAACTTTGTTTTTTCCTACTGTTACAGAGAAGATATTGAGAACAGAAGCTTCCCCTAAAAAAAAAGTTGTATGAAGTACATGAGATAACTAACTGGTAATAAGTTGAAACAAGTTACACTTCATAACAAAACAGAAAAGCAACTACAGAGGAATATAAAATATTTGATAGAATTTTGATAGAACAGGATGGTTTTGTTAGAGAACAAACTTTAGGCCACACTGAAGCGAATACTTAACAAGTCAAAGATAACTCACCTATTGTATTCTCCACAACAGATAAAGGTAGTCTGCTATTTAGTTCGTCTTTCAAGTCTTCAATAAGTTTGTAGATGATATTGTGAAGCTTAATTTTTATTCCTTTTTTAGCAGCCAGCTGTTTAATACTTTCATTGGCTTTCACACTGAATCCATATACAACACCTGATAAAACAATTGGCAAGTGATGACTACAAGAGATCACTCTTTGAACAGTGAGTGAAAGCCTCTGCTGTGTCTCTTCTCCCATGTTGAACTTGCAGCACGGGGTAGAATTAGCCGTCAGCAAAATACCATTTTACTGCTTCCTTTTCAAGGAGGGACCTTTTACTTCTCCCAGTACTGCACATAGACTTGTACTAAGCTTGGATCACAACACATGGCTCAGAAAACCTCTCGCAGAAAGTTTCCTGATGACAGAACTTAAGGTATCAAAGCAGAAACTGATCCTTACACACAGCTCACCAGAGCTTCTGTAAAGTGACAAGGGCTGGAAAACCAGCTTGATTGTCCAGGTTAAGCTGCAAGTGAACTCTCCTACATCATCCTCATCCACCTGTGGACTGTGGCAGGTCCAAGGACCCCATGGCCTCTACAGCAGGTGAGAATTGCAGGGTTTGAATGGAAAACCTACTGACACAGTCTCTCCTATTACCTCCATGAGCAAAGGGAAATTCTTTTGTAAGCTACTTGTCTAGCTTTGCTCTGAGCATCATAATGCAACCTGAGTGAAAAGTCAAGAGTTTAACCTTAAAAATTCAACTACTGGCAACAGTTTCTCAGAGTTCTATTTTCATGAGTTTTCCAGTCTTCCCTACCTGCTCTACTGTTGGGACTTAAAGGAAACATTTTTACGATAAATGTAAGTTTACCTTATTATGCTAATTATTCTTGAGAGAACAGCCAGAAGGCAGCCTACCCATTCCAATACAGAGTTTGTACTAAGTATAAATGAATTCTTAAACACAAACTCACCATTAAATGTTTCAGCAAGATTTATATCAGTTTCACTGATGTCTCCCATTCCAAAATGAATGATATCCAATTTGCATTCATCATTGGCATCATAGCTGTCCAGAATGTTCAGAATAGCTTCAACAGACCCATCCACATCACCTGTGTGTATAAATGAAGTACTGCTGACTTTGTAAATGTCAATGAAACACTGAAGTAGAACTACGGGCATGACAACTTCACACTGTGCAGCATAAAGCCTTTTAACACCTATTGTACTTCCTGCACTTTCAATAGCACATTAAAACACACCTATTAATTCAAAAAATGAAGGGAATAAACACAGTAGGACCAGAGGCTCCACGTCTGCTGTAATTTATAGGTCAAGTTGGCAAGAGTTTTCAGCTGCTAACCTCACTGCTTATATATTACTAAATGTGAGGTCAAACCAAGTTCCTTCTGTCTCACTTTTAATACATAATTGTTCTTGTACTCCAACTTGCTGATGCAGTACTGTTGCTAATACAGCTTGTGGTTTTGTGTATATGTGGTTTTTGGTTTTGTTTTGTTTGGTGTGTTATTTGGGGGTGGTTTGTTTTTGTTTTTTTTGTAATATATATTTTTAAATTTATATCTACATAGGCACTTGTATGGGTTTTACTCAGGAGTTCCTGGCTAACGGGATTGGGCTCATGAATTTTCTGGTTACTCTGGTCCTGCTGGAAGTGCATCCTGACCACCAGGTGTTTTCCAATGTCCCTCCTCTTAGTGTTCAACAACCTGATCAGTTTTAAACCAATCAAACTTCTGGTCACAGGAATTTTGTTAACAGTTTAGAGCTAGCTTCAGTCTGAGCACTTCAAAAGCACAAAACCAAAAGAACAGTAAACAGAACAGGACAGTACCTTTAATGATTAATGATAGCACATTTTTGTCCATCTCTGTTCTCTCTTTAGGCTTTGAAAACATGAGATGCTTGTTGGCCTTGTACAGCACTGACTTCCTTTGTCTCCAGCTCAGATGGGCTAGTTTCTGTTGCTGCTTCTCATATTCCATTCTGTGTTCCTTTTGCTTTGCTTCAATAACTTCCACATCCCTTTTCATCCTCTCCTGTTGTTCAGCATAGATTCTCCAATCCACAACTTCATGCGCTCTTTGCTGGGCAGGAAGACAGAAACATTACTTTTCAAGTCATTGCATTGGAGAACTCCACATTAACGTAGTTTCATGCTTTTGCACCTTCTCTACAGGCTTGCTCATTTTCTTTCACATTTCAATCAATTAACAATAGATTTTGCTACAAGGATGGCAGAGGATGAGCACAACAGTTTCTTCCCTGGGCTACAAAAACATGACTTGAGTCCTATTTTTATGGTGTCTCTGCATTGCAGAAGAGAATAAGTTACTGTTCATTCTTCTACGTGGTATTTGTCCAGCTCTCAAAACACCTATTGCAAGCAATATTTTATGTGTATTCTTTTGTCCGAAGCTAGTTCTCTGATTCTGAAGTTAAAACACTGATACCATTAAGGATTAGACTGTTCTCCAGGTTAGATGATAGAGTGATTCTAAGTTTTCCATGCCTTCAGAAAGGGAACACTTTAGAACACATCCCAGATCACCCCAGCAGAAGCAATTCAGGACAGCATTCACTGCAAAGCATGGAGGAAGGCAGTATGACCATGAGAGCAAAAGCATAAACCAAAGGTTACTCATCTTTTAATTTCAGAGGTAGTCTACTTTCTTCACATGATTGTAAAGCAGGTTAATCTGGATGAACGGAGACGAAGAGAGGACAGTCCAAAATAGAGAGGCAACATGCAAATCCTCATTCCTCTTAACAGAATGCCTATCTCAAGCCTCTTAACATCCTTCATCTTTCATCAAATTATCCAGGTTATTTAGAATGAAAGCTAGGACTTTATTTTTGACTTGGCTCCTTCCCATCCACCTTACTGAAGTGCAATTTTCCCATTAAACAGTCCTTTCTGTACCTCAGATTCTACTTCAAGGATTTCATCTCCTGCTGAAGGGACTTCCTTCCAGCCCATGATTTCCACTGGGATGCCTGGAGAGGCTGCATCTACAGCTTTGCCATTCTCATCAAACATGAAACGCACTTTTGCCCAGGTCTTTCCTGCAACCAGGACACAGCCTTTTCTCAGTGTTCCTCTCTGGATAATGGCTGTGGTAACTGGACTAGTGAAGAACACGAGAAAAATAACAGGCAAAATTAAAGTGATTCTTCTCCCTCTTTTCACAGCATAAGGAAGCAAACACAAAACAATGCACTTCTGATAGACCACAGAATGTTCCTCTGTTACATTTTAAAATGTTACTAGTGCTCTAATAATGTGACTTACAAAAGTCCCAAAGCCTGTACTGCTCTGCAGATCAATACATAATTTCTGCAGATCAATACAAAACTTGTTATTTGTGAAATCAGCAACAGACTGATTTACATATTAAGTGAAACTCTCCACCAAAAAAGAAATAAAATCCTAAACTCTAACAACTTTCTCAAATTCAGTTCATTTCTGAAGAGGGCAGAAAGCAACTTGTTTACAGAGATCTTGCAAAAGTATTAAAGTATTTTAAAGAGCAAAATGTTATATGCAAAAATTGTATAGGTGTTACAACTAAACTTTATCATTCCTACTTTCAAATTAGCATTTTAAACTATTTCTGTACTTACTGGATTTCATTTCAATGATATAATTTTGTCCTATCAGTTTGCAACTCGCTTTCTGGCTCTCATGCTGTAGAGTAACATTTCAATGCTTTAGTTACAAACACTGCAAATAAATTGTTACAGTTTTATATAACCACAAATTCAATGTTAAACATAAACATTGAGTTACAAACTACCCAGGCAGTATCTCAGCAGTGTTACAAATTACTTCATTAAAGTTGTAAAGATGGCAAATTACTTACCCTTTCCCTTTGTCTTTGCGAGACTCAATTACTGTCCCCTCTACCAGACCTGCGGAATCTGCCTTCAGTTCTAACATCTCTGCTAAAGCAACAGTTGCTTCTGCTAAAACCATCAGGTTCTCACCCTGTATATATAAAATTACATTTTAATTTGCAAATTAAAAAAAAGTTGGTAACATCTACCATCCAGTCAAGACTACAGGACATCAGAGACAAAACTGTTGGTCTGCTTTCNAATTAAGGCAAGTACGTGTACATTCAGAGAAGCCATTTTTATGTGTGCCCATTTAAAGTGTAAGGGCATAACTTCAAAAGGTCTTGAAATTGCCTGAAATATTAGAAAATCTTAAGAAAGATAGCAGTAAGGCTAAGGTACTGCTGCATCACTGTGGATAAAGCCGCTTTGGCCATCACAAGTTCTGATTTTAGTTCAGTTTTCAGTTATCAGTTGTTCACAAGGCCAAGATCATAACTCTTGTAGGACCACTATAAAACTATGTTCAATAATTAGGCATGTGTTAGGAAAGTATTTATTTACCCTTGTCTGAATTTTTGTCTTCATGCATAACATTATTATCAACTTTGATTTCACAGTGATTTTGTACAATGAGCAAATATGGGGAAACAGCAATTAGGATTAACCCTGATAAATAGCCAGTACATTTCCAGTAGAAAACTGAGATATTAGTGCTCACTGAACACCTCAGCCTCAAAATACCACAAGGGTATGTTTCAAAGAATTATGCTGAGAGCCAGCAGCACTGACCTCATGGTAAGGTGTCAAGTACCAGGAAGGTAAGCATTTTATTTTCCAGATGCCAAACAAAAATGCAAACATATGCACGTAGAGGCCTGTGAACACCACCATTTTTTCCACCAAAACTGTACCTTGAGTGCAGAAATATTTATAGCTTGAACATCACCTCCAAACTCTTCACAGACCACATCATGAGCCAGCAATTCCTTCTTTACTCTTTCAGGATCAGCTTCAGGTTTGTCACATTTATTAATGGCGAGGATAAGAGGAACTTTTTAAAGAGAACAAACAAGCTCATTACCAGCCTGCTACCAGCACAACTTCACTAAAAGGTTAGAGCAGGTTATGACCACTTAGAACAAATCGTCTCACTTGGTGCCTCCTCCCTGAGCAGCCACTGAGATCTGAGCTATCATGAGTAAGATGAAAAAGTTATCCTAGTAGGGAAGGGGAAAAAAACCTATCAATAAACCTTCCACACACACTCTATGAGCGTTTATTTCACAAACCTGCATGTCCTGCAAAAATGTATTTTAATATCCTTATGTATTACTGCAACATTCAGTATATTTTCAAACACCTTCCTGGGGAGAAGAAACAGGACTACAACAGTTATTTCCCAAGTTCTGTGGCTTCCAGTTCAAAAAGTTTCTTTTGAGAGGTAAACGGACATTTGCAAAATGCTTGTTTTATTTAACCTGCATAGTAACAATACAACTTGTGTATCAACTTTTTGCACTGGGCTTGCCACTCACCTCAAAACTTGGTATTAACTAGTTAAACACCGTACCTCCTGCATTTTTAGCATGTTGAATGGATTCTATAGTTTGTTGCATCACTCCGTCTTCTGCTGCTACAACCAGTATGACAATGTCAGTAACATGGGTACCTCTTGCTCGCATGGCTGAAAAAGCAGCATGTCCAGGAGTATCAAGAAAAGTTATCTTTTCCCCAGAAGGCAAATGCACTGTGAACAAATGTATAGAGTACATGTTAAAATCATCATTTCACATAGCTTGATTTGACCTAAATCAAGCATCCCGCCTTTGAGAACTTTTAAACTAATAACAACATATTTTAGGCAGACAGGTTAAGTGTTGGCATGGAGGTCAAAGGTGCTTTTAACTCCTCAGGAAAGGAAGAGTGTCCTGGGATCCCTCCCAATCCAAATCAGTCTAAAAGTAATTTCAGCAGTGCAGCAGATCTACTTCAAAGTTCCATCCACATAGTTATGGCAGTTATCACAAGTTATGATTTCCTTTTTCACTGCCTACACATAAACTGTTTATGTCACAACATTTTTTCCCAGTGAACTGGCAGCAAGTAAGCCCATTAAGTAAGACAGAGAGTAACCTGTTCTATACACAAGCATGTACACTTGAATCATACCAAGAAAAGCACCAATGTGTTGTGTAATGCCTCCTGCTTCCATTGATGCCACTTGAGTTTTTCGTAGACTGTCAAGTAAGGTCGTTTTTCCATGATCTACATGGCCCAAGATAGTAACAACTGGGGGCCGTGGGGTTAGTAGTGCCGGGTCTGCAGGAGGCCTGCAATTAAAACGAAAACCTGTTTTGTAAATGCCGGGAGAGTTCACTGAATGACAGGCTGGCCCACTATGGCTAATGAAGAGCCATTTTTCAGAACCCCATGACAAACAGGTGAGGCTACAGCTTCTCCTCACTGTGATCACAAATCCTAACTACACCACACAGTCCTCTTAGCACTCAGTCCTACTGCTGCATCAGTTGGTACAACATTTCCATATATCAAAGAAATAGCTTTTTTCTGGAGAGAAAACAGCATAGAAAAAAACTCACCTAAACCAAACCAAATCCTAGTGTCAGTTTTATGGCCAAAGAAAACAAAATAGTAAAATTTATCTTTTACATATTATCAGATTGTGACTATATTTTGACTAGGTTAACAGTTGGACTCCATGATCTTTTCCAACCTAAATGATATTAAAATTCTTTATCTGGTGTGATCAACATAACATCAGACCAAAGAAACTACAGTATATGAACAGTTTCAATATAATATTTGTACTTGCAGAAACAAATAGGACAAAAAGACCCAAAACAAACAGTTCACAATTTACCTTTTCACGGCATCTGCATTTTCTCTTTCTTTTTCCTCTTTCAGTTTTGCTGACTTATACTTCATTCCTGACTTTTTAACAATTAGCTTGATATGGTCTTCATATAAGATGGAATCTGGTTCTAGTGAATCAAGATCAATGTCTGTGTACAGCAGCACTTCATAAATATGATCTGTAAAAAAGATAAAGGCCTTTAACAATTACATCCACAAAAAGGTGAGACAAAAAAACCCCACACTTCATACAGCTTAGACTTTTTCATTAGTAGTTTATATTGTACTTTTATTCACCAAGTATTTTTCCTTCAGCTAGATTTATCTAAAAGTTCCTGTTACACTACATACTTGCACAGATAACTTGATTCAGAAAGATTTACTGAAAATTATTGCCTCATTAGATGCTACAATCTTACTTTTCACTCAGATTTTCATACCCTACTTTCCCATTACCACTTAAGAGGAAAACATGTGAAATTCGTCTAAACCAAATAGCTAAGAAGTCTTTCAGGGAGATATGAAATTTGATATATCTGTTCATATGCCACTTTCTTTGGTGGTAGAAATACCAAACATATTGCAGTAGTCAAAAATTGTTACAAGCTGACTTAAGTACCACTGCAAGACTATCAGAATGTACAGCAATATTTGACAGACTTCTCTGCTGCTCTCCTCATTGCTGAGAGGGAAGTTTGCCAGAAAAATTACCCAACTGCTTAAAAAGAGACCAGAGATTCACATTTTACAGGTATGGAATTATTTCAAATACCAGTAGTCAAAAACATCACTGAATACTGCTCAAGCTGAGCTATTGAACTACAAAGAATGGTATATGGGGTTACAAGCACAAGCCTGCTTCCATAACCCAGTTGTTAAGGCAGTTACCTAAACAGGGGTATGTTTCCAGACAAGTCCTGCCCGCTCCCAGTTAATCAAATGACTTAATGAACTACTTATTGCTCCTGAATCCAAGATTCCTGCTCCCAGGGTTGGATTACAGGCTGAAGCTCTTTTGCGCCTGTTTTTTTTCCCCATGAACTCTTTACTCACAGGGGTCCAGCTTCAACAAACCAGGGTGCAATGTTTTTCCTTCCAGAATAGTTCAGCACTTAGGGAACAGAGTCATAAAAAGCAGCCTATGCAGATCTGAAGCCTTTCTACCAGAGGTGGAAGGGAGTCCTGGCTTCTTCATATCGTGCCTGGAATTTGGATGGCCCAGCTTTTTTTTTTTTCTCTTCAGTCTGCCACTGCAGATCAGCATCTTCTTTGGTATGGGTACAACCTACCCTGCTAAGGGAGGGATTAGCAACTAACTAATGCCATGGTAGAGACCTTTGCCTTTACTGCTCCTGAAAGCAGCACGATTAATTTTAACCGCTGTGCTTCAATGTCAAACAACAGAGCAGGCCTCTCACCTATGTCTTTACCCATGGCTTGTGCAAGCTCCTCAACAGTCATCTTCTGTTTTATCTCCACTTCACCTTTTGTCAGTGGTAACTTCTTTTTCTTCTTTTTTGTCTCCTACATGGAATTAGACATGTACATAGGAACACATAGCTGGCACAAACTAAGAAATAATAAAAACATATTAAAAAGACAATGGTCTCAAGCTATATGACACAGACATCTTTTTAACTATAATACTAAAGAATTACAATAAATGAATGACTTAACACATCATTCTGACTATTTAAAATGTATAGCATACTAAACTTAATCTTTTCATATTTAATTGCTTCAAACAAGGGAAAAAAAACAACAAAAAGTTTTCATTTTTGTTTGTAGCATTTCTTCCTGCCTGTGCACGATTCATGATACTGCTGGTATAAGCACTTAGTCAATATTTGAGAGGGAGTCACAATACCATCATATATTACATATGTCTTATAAATGTATAATAACTTCTCTATCTTCATTAATAAAGCTCTTTTTTTTTTCCCAATTAAAATGCTCAAACTGAGCTCTGGCACTTTGAAATTTCACATACAAATGGAGATTACTGGATTTTTTTAATTACCTCCTTTGTAGTTAGATGTCTGCGTTGCAATAAGGCAACACTGATTAGCTTGTCTTTTTGCCAGAACTGCGGATACATAAGAAGGGACCACACAGGATGTGCAGATGACTGCACAGGCTTCCATTGTGCTCTGGAAGCTTTTCTGTAGGACAGAGTATGCAGCTGCCGACAAGCACCGCGTAACTGGACCAGATTTTCAAACTTCAGTATCAACCCTCGATTCATTTCCTCACTGAAAATACAAAGGACACACTGAAATCAGTCTCCAAGCCGAAAGATATTCTCTCCTCTGATAAAAGGGACAGAAACACAAGGCACAAATGTTATGTTTCAAAACAGGCTTTTTAATGCTAACAAAGTAGAACTATTTCTTAACTGTTTTTCAGTATCTTTCAGTGCTTCACCTTTCTCCCCTATCCCACCACAGACACACAGATCTAGTATCACCACAGCTTACAAACCTTTCACCAGTAATTTTTGATATAAATTACTAAAGTCCCCATTTCAAGTTCTTTGACAATACCTAGGAAAAAAAAAAAAAAAACAAACCAAAAGCAGGACATCGGCACCTTTTGTGCTATACTGAGAGAGTTATCCAGGTGCAACCTACCTCTCTAAACCAGTAAAACCCTCTTGGAAAAGAGGCAATAGAGAGCAGCCCTGCAGAAAAGCACTTGGGGTGCTGATAGATGAGAAGCTGGACAAGAGCAGCCAGTGTGTGCTTGCAGCCCAGAAGGCCAATTGCATCCTGGGCTGCAGCAAAGGAAGTGTGGCCAGCAGATCCAGAGAGGTGATTCTGCCGCTCTACTCTGCTCTGGTCAGACCTCACCTGGAATACTGNCTAGAGGTCCCTTCAACCCAGATATTTCTATGATTCTATGAAAACACATTTGCAAAATGCTGCTTACATGAACATATAACACCCCTCAAAGACTGTAGTGAGAGCAGTGTTGTCACAGACAGAAACATCCTTTGAGGCTAGGCCCTGGCTCAGGAATTAAACTTTCCAAGATGTGTCTGACTGATCATGCCACATCTTATTCTAACCATCTTAACTTTAGTTTGAGTCATTTTGCTAATTGTTTGTATAACAACCTCCTATTTGAACCTAACTGTCTAATTTGTCCTTCTGCTCAGTGATGACACTTCTATGTCTTCTCTCAAACGTGTCTGCTTCCAAGAAGCTCTCAACCAGCAAAATGATACCAGTTCCTCTCAGAATGGCCGTGGTCCCTTTAAAAACTCTCGTGTATCCCGATACCTGCAGGAAGTGAGCAGATAACAAACTAACCAAGCGAAAACTATTCCCACCCCAGCCCCTCCCCCAAACGAACTTTAAAGGGGCATAAGCAGTAAAACCGAGGAAACGCTCAGAAGCTACCGCAAGACGCTGCATAATACGAAAACTAACGTAAGGTTGCGGCGAGACTGGACAAGCTCGCAGAGGAGGAATCCACGCGAGGTCGCTAACTGCAGAGAAACCCCTCTCTGCCCAGGGCAGGCTCACCCCTCCAGCTCGTACTACCCGTGTGCTCATTGTTTTGGT
>VWZY01000262.1:412046-440519 GCA_013399075.1 Chloroceryle aenea
CCTCTGAAATACTACCACTTAACAGTCTAGGGAAAACAAAATCATAAGAGGAGGCTCTGTAAAGACTTTTTCTAAAATCCTTAACCCTCCCTTGTTAATGCCATTTGTAAAACCCAGAGATAATCCCAAATTACATTTTAGGACATTTTTTGGTGTTGGGGCTGCTATAAACTCCCAGTCAACTTTAAAGGGTTTTATTTCTTTATTGGGGTAATAAAAGACAAGTAAACAGCGCTGGACGCATGGGGGGTCGCCCCACCACAAAAGTGCATGCCTCAGGCAGTCTCGTACAGCTTTTATAGGGTTAAACATTTAATATTCAATAGGTTTTGCAATGTGCCTATACATATGCATCAACTATCCCCACTTCACATGCAGATGAGGTCTCCTCCCCTTTGAGCAGGCGCAGCAATTTTTGGTGGTGGTCGTCAGGGGTCTTGAGTATGAAGCAAGACGTCTTCCTCACAGCTTAATTTTCGACCCTGGTCTCTTGCACATGCTCTGTAGGTACTTGGCAGACTTTTAACCCCCCCTCCCTGCTTTTTATCAGAACCATCCATGTCTGATTCCTCCCCCTAATCCAGTCATGGTATCAGGAGGTTAAAAGATAACAATGGTGTTATTTTTCCCTTCTTTTGATCATCCTGTGTTTACCCTTCAAACCCTCTATTTAATACGAATTGTTGGCCCATTTCTCACAGGGCCCACTTGGGACAGCACTGCTTCTGTGGTGACCTCCATCAGGCAACTGCAAATTGTGATGAATAATAATCGTCATTTCCTCTAGATGCATTTTGAGCTGTACAAGGCAGGAACTTGGCCGTAAGGCAGGATTTGGAG
Organism: Chloroceryle aenea; assembly: GCA_013399075.1. Lineage (NCBI taxonomy): Eukaryota > Metazoa > Chordata > Aves > Coraciiformes > Cerylidae > Chloroceryle > Chloroceryle aenea. The sequence continues at coordinate 412,887 of VWZY01000262.1, forward strand.
TGGTTTGAATCAGTAGTTTTCCACATGTTTGCAATAGGCAGTAGCTACATGGTTTGCTGCCCTCAGCATCTCCAGCAAGTATTTGGTCATTTATGCCGAGTGTTGACCAAAAAACCCTACATGTCCTGTGTTTCAAAAGCACCATCTGCTGAGGAATGTGCCATGTACTGATATCTTAAAACACACAGGGCTCTTCAGGGCTTCTCCAAAGGTAAAATGAGAAAAATAATCTCAAGAATAAACCACGGTAAAAAACCTTAAAATATCAAAGGTTGTACAAAGGTTTTTAGGGGCAGTCTGTGTTCCTGCACAGGGAGACAAATTGGGCAGAAAGCCAGCACAAGCACACACCGCAGCGCTGCCAGCCTGTGTGCAAAGGGCAATGCATCCTTCATGCGATGGGCCTCTCTGACTGAACCAAAAATCGCAACTTTGAAAGCCCCTTGCTTTCTATCATTTCTCCCGGAGGCTGGGTGCGGATTCCGAGATAAATACCCAATAACAACGGAGTTGTTCTCGAGCCGGCATTCCCTACTGCAGTGCTGGGGACCCTCCAACGAAGGAGTGAAACACCCCCTCATATAGACGGAAACATACTCATCACATTTTCTGGAAAGGGCAGCCTTATGCTAATGAGTTCCTGGAAATCATTTGCATAATCTGAGAATGAGTAATAAAATTAGGGTTAGGGTCTTTTTCCCCTCACCCAGTGGTTGTTCAAGGTCTCCCTCACACTGTCATTAGTTCAACTTTGGGCTTGCCTTGCCAATATAAGGTCATGGGGGTTAGCTAATCCACCCTTCCAGCCCTGGAATGCTCCAAGATCAGTTTAAATTAGTTTTCAGTTGTCTGTCTTAACACAGGTGTCCTCTTTTGTGCTTGACACCTTGGGTCCATGTTATCAGAGGTACTCTGGCTTAACAAACCATCTCAAGGCCTGTTTCATCTTTTCCAGGCAAGAAGTCACAGGTTTCAAAACATATTATCAATTCTACCCAACAAATGACTGAACTGTGCAAGTGAGGCTAAGAAAAGAATACAAGTAAGGCTAATAAGATTTTAAATTTCTGTGTATCAAATGGGGAGCAACTGGGGATATCAATCCCTTCATGATGAGCCTGGGATTGACCTGGAAAACATTTTATTTGAAAGATAAATTTAGCATGCAGAACAGTCACCAGAGTTTACTGCAAATCTGCTTTTTCAGTTGTTCCTCTGTTAGATGCTGCCTGGAAATCTTTCTGTGTAGTGCTGTAAGGCTCTGGGAGTTAGCATGGGAACATATTTTATCCACTTGTCTCAACCTCATATTCATACTGTTTTAATTTAAGGCTTTATTATAGTTTGCCTGTTTTTCTGGAGGGCAAACTGAAAACAGTTTCTGATGTTATAGGTCAGAATGATGGTTTAGGTTGTAGAAATATTTTCTGCTTAAATATGTGGTCATTAGTGCTTGGCTTAGTTGCAGTTTTTGATTATTACTATTTGCCTTTAAAAAAAACTCCATTTGACTATGCAGTTCTCATTTTTATCATTAACTGAATAGTTTATCTTAAATTTTCCTACATTTGAATTTTTAACTTCCTTATTTAGCAGCAACATTTTCAGCAAACCTGTATATAGGCAACAAGCTAGTATGTGAAAGTACAGCAAGCACACATACAAAAAAATTGATTAGAAACCAGTATTTGAACCAAATACTACAGTTCACATTGGATGTGAAAAACCAGCACATGTGAAAGCAACCTATTGTTCTAATGTCACCATCTCAAAAGAGACTGATTAAGACACACAAAATACGTTGAACTGTGTGGGACGGGAAAGTACAGGGAGAAGGGTTCTGGAGAACTCTTGTTCTTCAGCTAGGTGAGGCTGAAGGAGGAGGGCAGGAGATCTGCAGAGCTGTAAGACACAGGGACAGCAATTTTCTTGCCCCTGAGACAGCAAAGCTCTGGTCTTTGTCATGTGACAGGATTACAGAACTGCGAAAGTGGGAAGGTTCCTCTGGATATGGTCTCAACTCCTGGCTCAGGCAGGGTCAGAGATCAGGTTCTCTGGGATCGTGTCCCATCGGATCTGGAGCATCCTGACAAATGTGGGTCCTGTCCCAGCGTTTGGTTTTACTATAAAGGTCCTCAGCAACCAGCCCTGACTTGCCCTGCTTTCAGTTCCATCTGACAGCCAAGGCTGCTTAATTTTGAATTTTTCGCACATTTAGAAAAACATTAGAACATTATAAAAAATATCACATTAGAAAAAATTAGAAAAACGCTCAAAAGTCTTAAAATTTAGAAGCATTACAGCAACAGCTCATTCGGCTGCACAGCAGCTCTCCCAGAACCAGGACCCAGCAGAGACACGCATCTACCGCGCTGGGGCCAGGNTTTTCTAGCATAATCGAGTATCGATATGGAAAGCGTTCGAGTTTGCATTACTTTCTAAATGGACGTACAGGCGCTGGCCGGCAACTTCGGGTTATTTTTTGGTCTGCTTTTGAGTACAGACATTGAGTAGTTCCCCCTCCACTTTTTTTTTGCCCCCCAGCTCCCCTTCTCCCCTCTCGAGCTCCCCGACATTTCCAGGAGCTACTGCCCATCCACTTCACCCTGAAGCTGCCAGCATCTTGGATGTTTCTAAACTTTTCCTCATGGCCAGTTAAAATTGCACTTGCCACGTCATACTCATCAGTCTGCAGAGGAGCTACCAAAAAGAAGAGGTGGTGGGTCCAACTTTCCGCGTTTCTGAAGCCTGATAAGTATTGCTATGTACATGAGACAGAAATGATTCGGACAGCATGCAGGAGCAGTATGCCACATTTTATTTGCCTTATTTTAATTTTTCTTCATAAAAGGGTACAGGTTTTAGGCGGAGTAGAACATTCAGTGTTTTCCAAGTATGTAACAAAATATAACTGCAACTACAGAACTAAAAGTCTAAGGGGATGCAGAGTCTCACACTACAACTAATTGTATTTTCCAGGTGTTTACTGTTGAAGAGATGATGCCCCATGTCCAACACCTGAAAGGAGGTCACAGTAAAAACCTTTTTCTTAAAGACAAAAAGAAGAAAGGGTTCTGGCTGGTGACTGTTCTGCACAACAGGCAAATCAATTTAAATGATCTTGCTAAAAAACTGGGCCTTGGAAGCGGAAACCTAAGGTTTGCTGATGAAACTGCCATGTTGGAAAAACTAAAAGTGGGCCAGGGCTGTGTGACACCCCTTGCCCTCTTCTGTGACCAGGGAGATGTGAGGTTGGTCGTGGATGCCGACTTTCTGGAGGGACGCTACGAAATGGTGTATTTTCATCCAATGACTAATTCTGCAACCATGGGCTTAAGCCCTGATGACTTTTTGAAGTTTGTGAGATCAACAGGCCATGATCCCATCATCATACGTTTTGATGAAGATGTGGAGTAGACGTTTACTTTTCTATTGCTACACAGAGATTGTGTAGATCAAAATTGGTGCAAGTCTCGTTACAAATAGAATTTGAAAAAAAAACTCAACAGGCTTAGTCCTTTTTTATTTTTTCAGTGGGTTAAGTTTGCATAATATAATCTGGTGAGACAAAATACTGCCTTGTGTTATTAGAAATTTAACAATATCCTTAAATGAAGACATGTTTGCAACCTACCACAAAGTAAGTAGAGGTCTTAATTTAAATTATATTATTAACAAAATGGATAAAACTGGAACTTCCCATGCATGGTACTGGCCTTGAAGATTTAAGGTTAAAACACTAAAAAATAACAAAGTAATTTAGAAGTTTTAAAAGTTGTCAGTGCACACAGGATTTGAGGTCTAGATGATGTACCTGTACCCATTTATCCCCTGCTAGGTGTTGCTTTTTTAAAAAATTATTTTTAACCAGGAAAACAAATTAACTATACTTCAGAAAATGCATTTGATTGTCATGTTTTTAGTTGCATTTTCACTTTCACAGTATCCTTCCCTTAGGAAAAAAATACCAAGTCTTGTGGCAATCACCCCAAAAAGACAGGGGCATATGCCTCACCCATTTCTAGAGCCCCTCTACAACCAGCAGGAGAGGAGGGAGTTCTGGCAGAGAAGCTTAATGGAATAATGTTCCTGCAAGTTCCTGACCAGGTATATTAAGTCCTGGGAGAAGAGTTAATACAGCCCAGAAGTGTATTAACATTTGTGCACAATTTCTACAGATTCATGGACTTGTAGAGGCTGTGCTGCTTCCACCATACCTTTAATCAGCACCTATAGAAGTGGAAAAAATGGTACAAGTTGCTTCATTTGAGCTTTTCCCCTTAGGGAAGAGGACGGCACATTGCTTGTTTGGTCTTTCAAGAGGTGATCTATACTTAGTGTAGAAATATATCTTCTGTCACAAGAACAAGACCAGTACAGTGGGATGTTAAATTATACAGAGTGAACAACTACTGTAAACTGAGTAAGAAAAAGCATCTTCTAGGGCAAGGCAAATTACTTTACAAGCATCCTTACCATGGTTTCCTTCTTTTTGGAAGGATTTGGCACCTAGCCTCAGAAACATGAACTTTAACAACAGAAGACTTAATGACACAGCCATCGAATTTCTCCCCTCCACCTCAGAAAGACACAAACCAACCCCGTCTATTATGGTGGTCATCTCAGATGGGAAAGATGTGACCTAAAAGCGTTGAAGCTATAGGACAAGTCACTCTAAACATGTCAAAGTATATGTGGTCCTCTCTTAAAGGAAAAACATGAGAGGAACATTTGGTATTTGGGAATACTGGGTTGATTAATGATCTCTGGATTGACCAATAAATTACTAAATTAGCTAGATATTAAGATACAGTCTTACATGTCTTTAGAAGTAAAATTTATCTTGCCCTCTGCCTGCCACTTGCTCCCCCTCCTCTTTAAGATTTCTTCTCTGCAGTACCCCAAAATCCTTTACTGCTTAATATAAACAAACAAAAAACCCCAAACCTACATTTGACTTGTCAAGGTTTTTAGATCTAGAAAGCTGTAAATATGAAAAATTTTAAGAGAGTGCACTATAGCAGTTTACTTCACAAATCTTAAAAGTCTGTACTACATAAAATTTAACTACGTTTGTCTTCAGAATTCTAAGATTTTGAGACTTGTCACAGCAAAAATAACTGAGCAAAACTGAAGCTTCAAATACTGCATTTGGCAAATCTATACCGATTTTGTATTTACTTCTGAAATAAGTGTGGTTTTGTTTGTTTGTTTTTAAATAATACCAAAATAGTGTATAGGTAAAAGGTATGCAGGTCTGCATAAATAACACAAAACAAACTACACACTGTCCAAAAAAATTCTGGTACAGTTTTATGGGTTTCCTTCCAGAAAAAAAATACTCATTGAACACATCACCAACTGAGCACAATGTCATTACTTAACACCAATATCCTTCCTACAACATTGGTTTCCAGAAAAAGTGTGTATAAATGTACACACAAAGTAAGGAATAAAAATGATTTGGTTTGGCATTTTAATAACATAATTAATAAAGGTATACAATGGCAAACAATAAAAAAATCAATATGTAAAGGAAATCAACAGTTTTAAATAAGAGCTTTTAAAGTTTTGTTTCACACCTAGGTACATTCCTTTAAGGCAGATTTATTAATATCAAAGCATTATTTACATATACATTATCATCTAACTCTGAAAATCATACATGAGCTCCTTTGTCGAGGCTGCGTCATGTCCTGGAAAACGTTCAGACATACATGTTGGGAATGTTACTAAATCCTCATCAGACTATCAGAAAAGTAAGTAAAAATTATACATTGTCTAGTACTACAACCTCTTTTGAAATCTTGAAGTAGCAGTGACAGATTTGGCAACTCTTGTGATAAAAAAGCTCTGTGTGAACTATAGTTGTATGCTGTTCAACAGCTGCCGTGTACTTCCCCTGGGAGATTGTGTTTCAGAAAATGTGAAGTGGCTCTCAAATTAAACTTATTTTTTTTAAATTTTAAGGGCACAAACTGGAGATACTACAAAAGGAAATATAAAGTAATTTAAAAATGATCAGAGCATGGAAAACCCTCTGATTGTTCCATTTCTCAAACTTCCTGGCAAAAGAAAGCGCTGGGAGAAGTACATTTCCATCTTTTAACTGCAGATGTATCCCCGGTGCTGCTTTTGGCTAAGATAGCAAATACAACCCCAAATCCCACTCTGGCCTCTGTACAGATGCAGATGAAGCAGGTCAAAACCTGCTTACAATGGCACAGAATGGTACTAACCGGGACCGGCACACAAACCTGACCTAGCAGGGTGACTTCTGCCCCCCAACTCCTGCTGATTCTCTCACACAGGGAAACTGCTTCAGACTGGGGATGAGTGGGTTCATTTCTAATACCCATTATCAGTTAAATAGTAGTTGTGAATTTTCTGTGATGCTTTAAGAAGTAATAATAGACAAAAAGTAAGCACAGATTTCTGATGGGTGATTGTGGACAACTTAATGAATAAAAATAAGAGCTGAGCTAATGAAGTGTAAGGAGCTGCCCATGTGGTGCAAATAACACTGCCACGTGTGGCAAGGGCGTGTTACGTATGCCCAGCCATGCTTCTTGCGCAGAAGTGGATGCCATGCAGTCATGGCCACGTGTCACACTCGCCTAGTTCCCAGGGTCTTGGAGAATCTACCTGAGCACACGCAGCTGCTCAGATTCTATGAATACAAAGAGCGTTTGGCACTACAGTTTAAACCTGTTGAAAAAATGGTAACACTAACAAATGTTTATGGTTTAATCATTTGAAATGCATCAGAAATACATCTGTTGTCAGAGAGAGCTAGGAGAATCCAGTCACAATCAGACTCCAAAATGAGCTTGAGAATATGATCTAGAATCCAGATTCTAATATGCATGTTATTTCAGTTCTCTTTCCTAACAGCTATGCCTTTACTAAGGCCTACCAGCATTCCAGATTTCCTATCTTTATCTATGAAATTCTGAAAAGGCAACTTTTCCTTCTGTTTCTGTGGCTCCTCCCACATAGCAGTACAGGAACTAGGCGTGACACCAGATTTGTATTGCTTAAGAATATTCCTAACTCCTGTCATCCATCCCACAAGCCTCTCTGGTGACACCCTGTAGCCATCACTGCAAGGCTCAGAATGCCCCCGAATCCTTCTCAAAAACATCACTTATCAGTTACAACATGGGAAACTATCCCAAATGCAATGGAGCTCAGGCTGCCTATAAAAGCATCGTGAAGCTGGACACTTCAGGAGTGCACTGAGCTTTGGATCTTTCCTGGGGTTGCTCATCTGCATCAGTAATCTGCCAAACTCACCATGCTTCAACTGAAGTGAAAATCCTGACACTTAGAATAAGGGACCAGAAACAGATGCTAGTGGCAGTTGGTAAACAAAATAAACCAATGATTTTAATGAAGTAACAAACATCTTCAGAGGAAGAATAGAAATTCTACATGGTCCAAAAGGCTGGACGATCCTTGAGGTCCCTTCCAGCCTACTACTCTATGATATGGTGGAGAACACAAAATTGGTCCTATTTTCACTTAAGAAAGAAAGAAACAAAAAAATTAAATTCTCCATCAAAACAATCACAGGCTAAAGTAAAACCAAAATACTCTGTTTAACATGAGATCTTTTAGCACATTTTATCATAAAAAGTATTTTACAAGTTGCTTTAAGAAAAAAGAAAAAAATTTCTCCTTCTAAAGCTTATTCCTCTTTTTCCCCCTACTTTGGACAAAATTTCAGGAAAGTAACAAAAAAGATAGGACTTGCCATCATGCTTTTTGAATCTGCAGACCTGCACTCTCTCTCTCCAGTGAAAACTGATTCTGTTCCAACTGTCCCTGACATCCTCAGACTTTATAACACGGACAAAACCTGTAAGCCTGAAGAAGTAAGCTGCTGTTAGGTTACAAGTGTAGCATCTGTACTGCACAGTCTGACCTGCAGTGAATCATTCCATGCTTACCTTGGCTGATGTGAATGGAGACAGCTGTAGGTGAAGTTATCTACACACCTGCTGGAAGAGGGACACTAGGAGCTTGCACAGGTAACCCTTTTGAACAGGATTCTGAATGTGCTGATTGATTCATAATAAAATACAACCGTATCTCATTTTAGATCTGCTTGTAAATTCACTTATTTTGAGCTCTCTGCAAATGTGTTCAAGACAACAAGTGCATGCAACCACTGAATGTACCAACAACATTTGCTGACTTTAATATAAATCAATAATGAACAAAGTGTATCTTCCTAGTAAAAGATAACCATAAGGGGAACTGATTGTAAAATGCATATGATATTATTTACATTTCTTTTTGCCATCAAGAAACCTCCTAAGCCACAATCAGCTCGTGTCAAGAGACAAACAATTTAAAAAAAAAATAAAAAATTAGTCAATACACAAACATTTTAAGACAGTCTTATCCTGGAAATGCCATTTGTTGAGAACAGTCTTGTATTAAAATAAAAGTTACAGAAAAATCATACCTGACAATTTCCTTTCAGAACCTTCTAAACATATATATGGAGAATAACTTGGGAATGTGAAAAACATAAATGACAATTTCTCTATAATACGATTATCCCAAGACTCCCGCTTTTGTTAGTTACCAAACTTTTTCATGTATGTAAACAATTTTTTCTCTTGCAGTATGCAACAAAAATCAGCATAAACTTTTTAAAGAGCAAATTCATGCAGATTATGCTAACCAAGTAAGGCAGTGAAGTGCCATAAGCTGTGAGGTTTTTGTATCTGTATATACAGTCCATTTCAACAAAATACTACAGCATTTATTTTAGATTTACAGAAGTAAATATAAACTACTAGTTATGGGGTTTTGGCTAATTATTAGCAGAAGCTTAAGCAAATCAGTGGCTAATTTAATAAACAGAAGATAAAAGAAGTTGTTTTGTTGGATTTTTTGTTTGTTTTGTTGGTTCCCCCCCCCACCCCGGAGTAATTAATTCTTGAGACCTTAAAATTCTTGGTCCTTAGGGAGACGAGAACTGTCCTTTATTCAGTAGATCTTAACAGTGCAATGTGCAATAATTCCTAAGACCATCTACAAATTTTCGGCAGTAGACTCCAGTAGAGCTCCTTGATTCAAGGAAGGAAGGTAGGTAGGTTTTTATTTCTTGCCTGCTCTAGTCACGAAGAGTGTAAAAAATTCCCTTAATTTTTATTAATGATTCCTACAGTCGCTGTCTTGTTACTTCAGATATAAAGGCTTCACACTGAGATACTGAAGGACACTTTTCTCTCTGCGTTCAGTTGAAAGGTAGAAAGAGAAAAGAACATAAGAAAAGCTTAAAGTGTAGAAGTATAAAATACAGAGTTAAGTCACTAACAGAACTAACAGCACTAATAGCATGCATCAAAGATGTTTTTAAAAAGTCAAGAGAAGGACAGAATGCCAAAGACAAGCTTTATAAAAAGGCAGATTCATTGCAGTATTGAATACTTTGTATGTTTTGTTAAATTGTTCTTTCAAATTTATCTGTCCCTTTTGAAGAACTGATTTCAATATTCTTAGTGCGATTTCTTTTAACTTTCTTCTTCAGGAGATTTGAAAAATAAAAATAAAAGTAATTTTTACAGGTAAAAGGCTAAATGGGATGAAGTTCCCTGCCTATATAGACAAAATAACTACTGTAAAACAACCTGTTCTGGCTTAACTAACAAGCAAGATAGAAGCCAGTTAAGCAAGCGGTATTTACATCTGGTTAATGCAGTGTGCACTTGTTCTTATATGTAATGCTGTTAGTTTTTTGTAAATGAAATGAATCTCATTTACATTTTGGGCAGGAAACTCACCACTTGGCCCACATCTCATGTAGTGGGTATTACAATTAGGAGCTTTGTTGCTCCCTAGACCTGCTTTTTGAATTTCTGCTTTCTGGGATAGCTTCCACATCTGCAGAGAAAAGCATTTAATGTTATTCATAGTGTTTTTCAGGACATGAAAAAAAAAACCCCTCATGCATTAAAATACACTGTATTTTTTTTTTTTATAGAGGGAAGGACAGAGCTGAGGGACAGAAGAAACTCGCTGGAAGTACCTACTCAGCTACACTAATTAAAAATCCATCTTTGCATTTAGAATAACCAGGTATTATTCTCAAAGCCACAATCAGGTATACTTAAGTAGATACACTAACTCATACCTGTATGAAAAGGAAAAAGAAAAAAAAAAGTAATCAAGGCTGACTGAATGCAGCAGAGAACTAAACTCATCTTTGTATTTTTACCTGCTACACACTGACAAAAATGTTTAAATTCAGTTCTGCAAAACAGAAAATTATTTTTACATGCAACTGCTTGAACGTGCAAAATGCAGTATCTTAATTTACTATTCCCTTAGGGCAAAGCATCAAGCAAACCTTTAACTGCAAGCAAATTATTGAGCCTGAACAACAAAAGCTTTTTTGGCCAGCAGCCACATACTTAGTGTTTATAATTACCATGCAAAGCCCTAACATATAATCTTTTGGGGCAGCAAGGACCAAGGAAGGATGAAGTGTACTGTGTGTTTACAGTCAGGCATCTGAATGGCCAAGGGGCAGCAGTGATGGGGTCAGACAGGAATTTCACAGACCCGTCCACTTGTTGAGCATAGAGCAAGTGATGGCCATAGTTTAAAAGCGTAAAGACCAAGAGATGGCCATGCCATTATTTTAAAAGCATAAAGACCAAAAAGTGTAGGAAAAAATGATCTGTACATGAACACATTTGTTTTCTTTCACATACAATAAACAAATGTTGACAATTTCTCTTTTATAGATATTCTCTTGCAGCATATTCTCACTGCTGCAACTGAACTCAGTAGAGCAAATATAAGGTCAGAGAAAGGTATTACCCTCGGAACTGAAATGCAATTCATTACAAATTTATATAACAATGCAAAATAGTTGTTTGAGCTGGGCAAGGTTATTCTAGAAATCCTGCAGAGGATCTGAGACACTAGTGTCCAAAGACACTCAGTTATTCTGCAGTCACAGATTGTAGAATTGTTGGGGTTGGAAGGGACCTTAAAGAGCATCTGTTTCCAAGCCCCTTGCCAATGGCAGGGACACTTCCCACTAGATCAGGTTGCTCAGAGGCTCATCCAGCTTGGTCTTAAAAACCTCCAAGGATGGGCCACCCAGCATTTAAGAAAGAAGCTGCATTAAAATGCTTCTCTCCTGCAATGGAAAAAGTTAGAACACTGGCTAAAGTGTCATTAAATATCACCATAAATATTCACTATCAGATTTGGTTTGTGTGAAAGCACTGTCAAAAGAAATGAAACAAATGCATGGGCAGCAACTGCCAAAAGTGTACTTTGTTGCCTTGCTAAGCAAGGTTTAACTTCACTCTACAGGGGTAACCTCTAAAATTTCTCTTTAGACTCAGGCCTTGCTTACAACTGTGCTTCCATAGTCATGCTGGAGATCTCACAATAAACATATCTGGAGACAATACTGGTATGTTTTGTAGCTTGGCAGTCTAAGGACCTAAGCAAGACAAGGCTGGCAATGCAGATAACAGCATGGCTGAAAGCTTATCCAATTTCTCCAACAATAGCACTTGATCTAAACACAAGATACCACCCCTGGCTACAAACCCTATTCTGACTGTAACAAGCAGTCTTGCTAGAAGATACTATGATTCTGTAAGACACAGGCTTACAATCAGGCAAGAAAAGTACAGATATTGGTAGCAACAGTGTGGGTTTATACTCTCAGAGCTCTCAGTACTCTCAGAGCTAAGAAGATTTTCTGTTTCCTTAAATATCTCCAAAAAATGTATTCTGCACACATTGCTGCAGATAACAGCACTATTCATCTCAAAGCTAATTCAAATATATCTACAGATTAATGGAAACAAAGTCAAATGACATGTCCCAAGGTAAGAACGCTGGTCTTGCTGTGTGAGAGTAAATGCATGTGAAATTAAGATTGTATTTCAGATATGACTTTTTGTGTGGTGGGTGGGTTTTTTTCTTTTATTTTTCCCCGAGGTGAGACAATTCTAGACGGAATACAGCATTAAGTAACAGCACTCTGTGAACAACATTGAAGAGAAACAGTAATTTATCAGCCTAGTGCTAATGGTGGCTTGCAGACACGGTAAAGAAAGGCTGCTTAAGTTTTCAAACAGGAATTTGACCATCCACAGAACATCTCTGAAACATCTGACTTTCTCCTCTCATTCCTTTTCCCCACCTTGAAATGCAGCTGGATCTCCAGAAAGGGCGATCTACACATTTTATTACCAATTCTGCCATATGAAATGGAGACCCTATAGACTAACATAGGAGATGTCTGCTGCTTTTCCTGGGGGAACAGTGTATCTGCAGCATTTCTACCCCTCTCTAGTTAAAGACCAAGGAATTAAAGTTCAGGCCACACAGCAGTACCATGACTGCCAGAGAACTGCTGGCAAAATAAATTTAATTGGAAATATCAGATTATGACATGCATTATTGTTAATATTGATTTTCAATTGAAATTGTGAAAATATTTTCACTCTAGCTATTTCATTTTTTTCCTAGTGTATGCAATTTTGGCCTGCATTAACCGTCAGTAACAATTTCCTCTTGAAAAAAAGTGCTAATATCTAAAGCCTAATGTAATTGTAGTTTAAGTATGACACATTTTAAACTCTTGATATTTATGATGAAGTTTCAAGCAATTGCAGAGCCAGTGGCATATTAAATAATTGCTTTCCAACATTTCTCTTTAGCTGATTATCTGAATTTAATATTAGTTATTGGCTAAAGCATTCCTATTCCTCTATAATTTTGCAAGAAAACTTGTTTTTTTTTCTTTTATTTACCTATGTTAATTTAAGAAGGTTTTTCTATTATTTTTGTTACACATCTTGTTTTCTATCATATTAGTGTTACTTTTATTAAGAAAAAATGAATTTCCACCATTATCAATAGAGCCTTTTATTACTGTACATCACAAGGAGTCTTGTAGAACTCGTACTTGACTCCTAATAAAACCATACACTTCACCACATTTGTACACCAGGCATGGAAATACAAAGCATACAAAAGGGAAAGAGGTGGAAAGGGTCATTTTTTCATTACAGGTGCTGCATATAATGTGACTATTTATTACCTCTTCATAAGGATTGCCACTGATGTTTAGTATTGCAAATGGTCTTTGTATTTATTAATGTTCAAATATTTAAATATGTATGAACAGACAAATTGTGTTTATTGTGCAAGCCGAAGGCACTGAATTATTGTGCTGTATCTTGTTCCTTGTGCAAAGTACACTTATGCCAGGCCACTGCAGAAATGAAAAGAGTAAGACACTGACATCTCTCTGCTTATTTTCATTAGTATCTCATTTCTGAAAGAAGGGGATAAAAAAAGTAGTTTTACTCCAAATACATAATCAATGTATTACTGATACATTGGAAAGCACAAGCACAATGGAAAAGTACTTTCTTTGTACCAGGAATTATGTTGTTCACCGTGCCATTTTTGGCAAGGCAGCATGCGATTGGTTTAACATGCACTCAGTAACGTACAGGGAAAAAAAACAAACACCAAAAGCTTTGTAATGCATGACAAAATTATAACTCATATTATGAAGACTTTTCAAGGCATGCAAAATATGTACAGTGCAATTAATGTTTCATGCAAACTTTGGTGAGGTTACAATTTTACATTCAAACATGCTAAGAGCACACAACTGAGCCCTCTGCTGTTGTTCTTAGAAAGCAATAACCTTCAAATCTAACACAGAACTATTTTTTCATCGTAGTGAAGTCTCCTCTAAATCCAGTGGCTGCTGAGAAAACCTGTGTGTCATATTAGACTATCTAGATAGATAGGAAGAATAATAATACAACAATTTCCTTATCAAACACAGCCATACTCGTACCACATGGTTTTATTATCTTCAGAAAGCAGCAGTGGGGATTCAGACTCACTGGTGTTTAGGCAGGTGGCAGGACCAAACTCCCTAGCTAGATCAGGCCGTAGGTCACTAGGATCAGGTTTTGGATTAGCAGAACGCTGCTCGGGATTTTTAAGTACTGATCTAAATGCTGACCTATTTGCCTGATCATTTGTTTTTGATGAACATCTTTGTGGCAATCCACTTATATTACTAACTAATTCAGTGTTAAGGGATAAAAATGTCGGAGCCACAGTAAACAATCCTGTGCTGTCATTACCAGATATACTAACTTTATCGTTAAACACGCTTGTGCTTAGCAAAGTTCTCTCAAGAAAATTTGACCTTTCCATCCTGGAACTCTTAGGCACATCAGTGTTATGTCCTAAATAACATGGTTTAACTGCATTAGCTGCATCACTTTGTGGAACACAATCTACTCTGTAAGCCACAGAGTGAAAAAAATTAGAGGGTAACTGGTGTGCTGAGTACTCACTAGAGGTTGATGGAACACTTCTGTCAGTGGATGGTGCTGGATCAACTGATACAGGCTGTCTACTGTCCTTAGACAAAAAATCGTGAATGCTTGTCCTCCGTGTAGTTCCTTCTGCCGTAGATATCACGCTGCTTGCACGAGGTAAGGTAGCATAAGGATTGCAATCTCTTGATTGTCGCTGTGATACAGTTGCTTGCATCTTATCTTTAACTGATTTGGCCTTCCCTTGAGCACCTGATGTAAATTTTATTGGAGAGCTAGTAAAGTAGGTATCTTCAGTTTTACGAAGACTGGGCCTTACGATTTGTTCTGGTTTAATGGACCGTCCATCTGAGAAATCAATGGTATTTTTTACACTTAACGATCTCACAATACCACAACCAGCAGATGGCTGTTTTCTTAGCTTTTCCCTTCCTGTCAGCTCCACAGACTCAGATAAGCTTTTCATGACTTCATCTAAAAGATTCTCTTCACTTGCAGATTTCATCTGTCAAAAATATGAAACATTTTATAAATTCATGCACTGTCATTTTTGACTTTTTTTAAGCAGTCTTTGTGGACGTAAATAACAATTCTAAAATGGTTTGCCTTTAAGTTCTCAGATCTAAAAACAGTATTAAACGTTTACAGTACATACTCATGATTCTTCTGTACAGCTTACAATCAAGTACTTTGAAAACTAGATGTCAAATAGTTCATAAGTATCTGGAATTACTTCCTGTAATACTAATTAACTTAAAACAAATGATCATAATTTCCAAGTTTATCTTCTCACTAACTTGCCCTCTGCCATTACTCATCAATACTTCCTGAACAATTTCATATGGACTATTATTTTAGCTTATACTAATCATCCGTAGCTAACAGCTTAAATTCTCTACATGCTCAAAGACAAAAGTCTCAGTGAGTAATCCAAAGCACATAACCTTTAGGCATCCAAGGTGCCTAAATGTGGACTGGACAACTCCCATTTTTTCTTTTTGGAGAAGAGATTTCAGAGCTAGGAAAAAATGTTGAGGCAAATACTATTCACAGACTTGGTAGAGAAGGACTGCAGTCTTTTGCAAAACAGTAAAAGAGATAATTAGGTAAGATTTAAGCTAAGAGCCTTAAGGAAATGCTCTGCAGAAGGCTGGAGAGAGACCTCTTCAATACCCTCCCAACCTGAATGGTTCTTGAGGAACAGCATCTCATGAACAGCAGTAGACTACACTTGATGAGTCAGGTGTTGTGTTTTTTTTTTTTATTTTCTATTGCCAGATGAGTGTTGTGTAATCCTTAAAAAACAAAAAATCCTTGCCAGAGAGAACAGAGGTGGTAGGTTATTTTAAGTATCTAACAAAAAATCCAGAAGCATAGTCCAGGCTCATGTCACTACACCAGACCACCCCTATCAGTTCAGCTGTGAATGCAGAATTTTTCTACTTCAGTTGTGGTGTTAAAAGTCAATGGAGTCTGATCCTTACTCTTGATAGGCCCTAGTCACAGTAACAGGCTGCTTTATCCTGGAGTTACCAAGGTTTCAGACAGACCTAGTCAAGAACTAGTGAAGATGACATTAGAACACTAGCAGAGACAAGGTGATTCCAGGTTTCTAACAAAATGTCACCGATTTACAGAAATGTTCTCTCTTATTCCTCTCACGATTTCAGTGACCTCCAAGGTCAGTTTCTTTTCTCAGTAGAGTAAAAATATGAAACTGAAGCAGACAAGAGTCTCTCCTCAGGGAATGAAGTAAAGCATCTTCCTTCCTGTTGATGCAAGGCAGATCTGACAACAGCTCTTAGTGAACACAAGTGCTGAACTGGAAGAAGAAAAGGAAACCTACTCTGAATTCATGGCCTTCCATCTGAACTCCAGTGAGTGCACCAGGCATCAGTACACCGGACAATTTCTGGGCAGTAGAGATTGACTTTTTTACCCAATTCAGAAACTTGGAAAGGATCAGGCTGTGAAATTCCAAATGACTCTATGTAATAAAGCATGTGTAGTTTTCCAGGACACAGTCCATGCTACTTCTTAATGCAGGAGTAACTAGTATCTCCATAAAGTTTCAAAGCAATTCTACTCCAAGTTTTCTATTAATTCTGTGTCCATATACAGGATAATACATAATCAAATTATTTTTTAAACTAACCTCGCTTGAGGTACTCTTGTTGCTTTCTTCTAAAAACTGTTGCAGGGTAACAACTTCACTTCCAGGTGAGCCAGTTTTGGGCTGTTTTGCTCGACTTTCCATTGTTTCAGACATTCTTTGCTGGAGCACAGGACTAGACCTCGTGTGACCTTTCAGATACTGAACAGGACTGCTGCTGCTGCTAGACCAAGCCTCGTGTTCATGTAGCAGACTAAATTCTCCACTGCTGTGACTTTGTGGCCTGCTTTGATTGTTAACTGCACCTGCTTTTGGGGTAAATGGTATTAAGTATTTCCATAAGAAAAATATATGAAACCTGCTATACAGTTTGACCTTACTCAAATCTGGAATGCTAACAGATTCTGTTAATAACAGTTCTATTTAAAATACTAAAAAATCCAATTGTCCTTTTTTACTCAAACCAACAATATTACTAATAATTGTACTCCTCTGACTTACCTGTTACAGCTCTTTGAACATGATATGTGTTTATTGTTTTTAATAAAAAATAAAGAAAAAAACCCCAACCCAAAACAACCACCAAAACACACATCCCCACCCCCCATTTATAATCTGGGCCTCCACCTATGGAATACCATAATCCAAGCAGCCAAAGAAATGCCTCCACTCTTGTTCAGCACTGTTGTGAGGCATACATGCTAATATACTATTAATTAGTTTTACATTATGTGAAATACAAAGGATGGAATGGAAATAAAACCATTTTCTTCAGCATAGTTCTTCAACAAGATCTATTTAGGAATGCTGCTTCTCCAACATTTCCTGCCGTGACTTCTACCATTTATTACAACTGTGACCTGAAGGAGGATAATGGCATTAAAGGCAAAACAAATTTCACAACACCAGTTCTTTTTGTTTTTCTATAATTGTGAATTGCTTAAAAAAAAAAAAAAAGAGTCATTGATGAATAATCAAGTATTTCCTGCTTCACATTACTCCTAAGAAATGGACTTCAGTTTGAAGAAAGAGAAATTGCTTACAGCAGAAATTTCTAATATTGCATAGAAACTGGGGAAGGACTACCTCAAAGGACCCCTTACAGAAAGGAGTAATCAGACAGAAAATAAACTAATCGAAGTCTTAAAGCTAGCATTCATCTCTAAATTTCCAAACAAAGAGATACTGTTTAATAAATGCAAGCCATGAATATTGAAGTCTCAAGTTGGCAGTGTTCTAGTCTTGTAGGTACAATGGTCTCCAGCTAGAATGACCAATATAAACAAACAAAAAAATATCAAGGCTCATAATATACGACAATTAGGAAATATTGTTAAATACAGGAAGGTTATTGATCTTTTAAAAACAACATATAAGTCTTTACAGTATGGAATTGCAGATGACATTTTGTCCAGTTTGTCTTGTACACTGCACAGCTTTACAACAGCTGTGCACATCTGGTAAAATGCTACAAGGAAAAACCAAACCAGCTTCTCTGCTTAGAGAGAAGTGATTTTTAAAGTAATCTGGGGGAAATTCTTGATTTTGTAGCATTGTTACTTGGGTTAGGTTTGATTTGAAAGAAGTTTATAACTTCTATACCAATATCACCCTTTTGATATTTATTAAAAATATGAGTTCTATTAATACTTGTATCACTTCCCAATTTGGGGAACAAAGGTTATAAAATGCTTAAAGAAATGCATGCTGTGGTGTGTGCTGGGAATTTTTTTGATTGTGGGTAGTTTGTTTTTTCTTTTTATCCTATTTAGATGATCTTACAGAGAACATAATGGAAATGAAGCATGTATGTAAATTCACCTACAGCATACCTTTGACTTCATGGAGTGAAGCATTGTTATTGCTATTGCTAGTGGATGTTCTGCCACTATCAAGGCTGGCTGGTCTGGAAGC
Source organism: Chloroceryle aenea (assembly GCA_013399075.1). NCBI lineage: Eukaryota > Metazoa > Chordata > Aves > Coraciiformes > Cerylidae > Chloroceryle > Chloroceryle aenea. Next base: position 431,274 of record VWZY01000262.1, read on the forward strand.
TAAATGGAAAATTAGGAAACACCGTGATGAACAGAATTTTAGCAGATGACACGGTACCTTTACATTCTGATCACAGAATGCTCAGAGGCAGGAATCATGCACTATTTCACAGGCTGAGCATGCCCATTGTCAACAAAGTGGTTTCTTACAGATCAGAAAGCGAAGGGATTTCCAGGCAGTCCAAGAGGACACTTTAGAAAGGGGCACTACAGGAATAGTAAAGTATGAGGGAGAGGAAAAGAGAAATAGAGCATACATTTAGAATCGGAACAGACTGGTTAGTGGGAAACCAGGATTTTACAGATGAAAGGACGAGCATACAGAAAGCTGCTCATGATTAGGTCACTTACAACAGATTTGACAAGGAACCTTGCACATTGTTGAAATGCCACGAACAGGAGGAGCAAGAGCATCTGCACAGATAATGTCCTGTACTCCTATCCAATACAAGGGAAATGCACTGTTATCACCTTCAAAGCTCTCTGTTGCTCATACTAATTTTCAGTGTTTATAGTGGAGTTAAAACTTCACTTCTAAATAATCTATTATAGCTTTCACTTCATAGCTTCACTTGATGCAACACGTAATGATTTTATAAAATACAGTACTTGACAAAAGTTTACATTTCAGTAAACAATACACATTGAAAAATCAGGCCAGATTGGGATTTGTAGGATTGAAATAACTTCTTTTATTCTACTATTAACTCCACAGAAGTTTTTAAAGGGGAATATATGTTGATCCTGTTCAGATGCACTTCATAGAATACTTTCTACTAGAGAGATAGAACATCTGAAGTAGTAGTTCAGAAAGAAGTGTAATCTGAAGAAATGATACTACACATTCACAAGATATGCAAACCACAGAAAGCATGCTCACTTTTAACAATGCCATTCACTATTTTGCAAACTTTGTTAACATTCCCATAATATAGCCTTAATTATTTAATTAAAGTTCACATCTTACCATGAACTCTTGATCCTGTACTAGAATCATCACTAATACCTTGTGGACTTACATCTTCAAAGGATGTAGTATCTACACAGAGACATAAAGGAAGATGTAAAATAAAATAAAATGAGAAGATTATAAAAATATTTACCAGCTGTAAAACATCCAAAAATTAGTTTTCAGACTAATTCATTTTTACTCAAGTAAAATTTTGTAGGAAATATCCTTTAACTTTAGTTATTAAACCTATGCAGTATCTTAACACTACAACTCAGTTATCAATGCTTCTTTTGCTGAAAAAAAATAATCTTAAAATGCAAGTAAAACCAGTGTCTAGATGAAATTGCTGTTACACATTATCACATCATGGTACCAAAAGCTTCTACCTATACCTTTATTATTTAGCAACTGCTTGGATCTGAAGCCTGTAGAAGAGTTGACAGTTGCAAAGTTGATAGCTGTAGTAGAGAAGGCCATAGCTCCCAATTCTTTCCTCCTTTTACCCGTAGATATATCATCAGGACCCTCCAGATGCTCAGAACTACCTGTCCACTGTCCTCCTGCTAGGACCATGGACTGCACCAGGTCATTCATGGCTGGGATGCAAATGAAAGCAAATGATGGTCAATGTATTTACTTTGGTTCTTATTTTTTTTGTATTGCAAAATGTTTGACAGTTGCCTAAGCATTAAAAGCACATTGAATACTGGAAGGTATAAACACGAGAACATGACATGCAATCAGCTCAGTACATGAGAAATGGTGGGAGTCAGAGACTTCTTCCAACTTAGTATGGTTCTTACAACTGGTTTTATTAGGTATAATTGCCATGCTTGCGCTGCAGTGGTATGTTAGAAGCCTTGACATAGTGTTTGCAATGATAAAATGGAACAAATGGGGATAAAATGGGCAAAGGTGTTAATACAACATACTGCCAACAATGATACGGGATCCTTGTACAGTGCAGGTTACTGCAGGGATACTGTATTTTATGTAATTACAAAGAAAAGGATCTAAAGAAGATGACATCTGATGATATCTACCTTTACTTCACAAAGCTAGAGAAAACTGTCCACCCCTCATTAAAAAGTAAAATATAATAAATCAATACAACATTTTGGCAACAATAACTGATGGAATACTTGAAAAAGTGACAGAACACCACAGAGCCTTGCACTATTTTCTACACTTTCTTTAAACAAAAGAAATGACAGTGATTTCTTAACAAAAGGCTTATGAAATGTGTAATTTGGAACTATTCAGGTTAACACGGTGCACTGTAAATTTATATATACACAGAGACGTGTATATAGACAACTATGTATACAAATATATGCAATCACAATGCACTGAATATATATATGTGCATGTGCTTGTGCGTGTGAACGTGTGGGTGCATGTGTGCACATGTACGTATATATGAAGTATTCAGTGCTGAGGTTTAATAAAAAAAAGTAAAAAGGAAAAATTAAAAAATAAAAAGCTCCAGCTCCTTGTATTATAGCAGGACTTGCACATTGCAAAATAGGAGGAAAAATGCAGCGCAGTCCAGGGAGAGGTTAGTGAAAAATTAGTAATGGAAGCCAGTGTAGCCATTTAAAAGAAGCTGAACTGTCATAAAGTCTTACACATGGAGCGACGGTAGAAGGCCTTCATTTTGTCTTTTTCCTTCGGTCTGTTCCTCAAAAAGGGCAGTCTTTTCAGTGCAACCACTTTTATGTCATAGCATGAGGAAAAACGGAAACAGGGAAATGAAAAAAAAAAAGGGAGAAGAACAGATGGAAGTTAAATGTTGAAACTAAGGACAGAAATGAATGTCTGAATTTAAGCTATGTATGCTATGCTAAAAAATATCATTTTCATTCTTCTGTGAGGTAATGACATATGAAAACTACACTGAAATATGAAAACTACACTATGAAAACTTTAATATACTCAGAAATACACCAAAAATAATGAAGAGTGTAACACAGTTTGAAAGTTCTAACTGCCAATCTCCTGAAAAAATAAAAGTAACTCCTTTGTAGATGATTACAGAAATTGATAACTATGTCAATTTTACTGTGAAAAAATAACTTCTTGAACGTAAGAAAAATGCCAGAAAAAAACCCCCACAAACTTAAAATGAAAGCAACTCTAAGTACAACTTCCACTTTGAACTATCTTGACATCATTTTTTCTTGATATTTATAACTTTGGTAATGCTTTGCGCCCTGCATCTCTAGTAGGACATGATCTATTATCTACCTGTCTGCATTTATTACACTTTGTGCTTGTTAATCATTTTGGTCATCTACTGCACTGGAGAAAAATTACATGGACCTTATGCTCAGTCTATTGTTCGTGTGAAGTTACTTTAATATCTTATTGAAATAATCCACTCCAAATCTGTAATAAGAAAAAAGATTTATTGACTGGAATGGTATACAGCAATTCTCTTCAGATAAAAAAATAACAAAGGAAAAAATAGCTTAAGAAAATCCAAATATGAGTGTTGCTGTAACATTCTGGGAGGGCCAAGAGAAAATTTGAATATATAGTATTAGGAAACAGTGTTAAAAATTATAAATATTATTAAAAGATGGAGAAGGGGGAAATCACAAGTTAATCTTGTCCTTAGATTCAGCTATTCTTCCTTAGCAACTGACTCCTGGCAGACACCTGCATTTTGAAGCATCAGATAAAAGTTTCAGCTGACTGCCAAGCATAGAGGAGTCACATGCAAACAACTGGCATGTAAAGATCTGGAAAGAAACGCATAATACAATTACTAAAAAGTTCTTATTTATGCAGATATGAAAGCTGTAGTCCAGTCTATCAGCCCAAGATCTGCATAGTTCATCTCTCTGAAGTCCCTTTTGGGACACCTGCTTTGTCTCAGTTTTCTGCTCAGCCAGAAGCTTGCTACACATCAGTTTGTATTTTATACAACAGTATACATATATATATATGCATTTACAAGTGCACATGAACAACCTGGAAAGAGGAAAAAAATCTCTCTCTTCATCATACTATTCTGCATTTGCACTTTGAGTGCAATGCAATACGTTTCAAAGCTTCCAAGAATGCACGATGGGCACAGCCACAAGCATCGAAAACACACAGAGAAAGTTTTCCTAGTTGCAGAATAGAACTATTATCTCAACCGGAGAAGAACAGCAAATGCCATCCTCTGTCAGGTACTTACGCTGTGGTGTGGGGAAGGACAGGGAGAAAAGGCAGGCACCATGTGCTGACCTATGAATGATAGGAGTACACCAAGTACAATTTCACCTTGGAATTATTCACTGCATGGGTATACAGGTATTTTTTTTTATTGCTTACATACTGTTGAAGATACTCCAAAATAACCAGTTTGTTGGTTTGCTTTGCTGGCGTGTTTTGGTTTTGTTTTGTTTTTTTTCAGATTAATAGAGCATTCCTCCTCTTGGGGATCGGAGGAAATAAATCATAACCAACATAAACACAGATGATGACTGGCTCAGGGAAAACAAACAAACAAACAAAAAAAAACCAACAAACACCACCCACAACAAAAAAACCCAAAAGCAGAGAAGGTGCAAAACCTCCCATAAAGGTGACATGCACAAAGGAACTACCTAATTGTATACAAAAGCACACAGCTTTGAATAGCTCCCTGCTGAAGGGGTATGAGGCACAGCATCAGACTAGTTTTACAATAGGTAAATAACCAGCCAGTTTTAACACAATGTCATCAAAACAAGAAGGTAACTCTGTTCCAGTTCTACTTTTTGTCCTCATAGTGAAACACTTCTTTTGCAACTTCTATAATCCATTATAGATAACTGATCCCCTTTATTTAAAAAACATCCACTCCGATCTTATTAAAAAGTAACCAGGAGCTGCTCAGGAATGATTCAAGTCACCTGTGATTATTACTCATTAACAGAGATCATCTTCAGAAGGACTAATTTTGGGATCCTGGCAACAGCACCAAACTGAAAACTTGACTGCAACTACTAATGTCCTGGAAATCATACATCAAAACCCATCCTTGGGTAAAGTGCAATTCCTTGAATTCCTCCTTGAAAGGAGGAATTACATTAAGTAATTTCTTCATAGAACACAACCTAAGAAATGTCTTGACAAAAATACTGGAATGGCAGAGCTACAGCAGAAACAAACAAGACATCAACAAAGTTTAACTTAAGCAGCTTTTACTTTTTACACGTCTATTCCGATAGACTCTAAAACCAAGATGGCAGTAGGACCATTTTGGTCTCAGTAATCGTCTACACTGAAGAACTGCAATTAGAATTCAGGAACTTTTCTTTCTCATTTCAGTATTCTATGAACAGGGTCTCGCTTTCTGAGCTGAGAACGAATGATGAGCATTACAGAATTCTGCCACTGATCAGGAAACTTCCCACTTTGTAAATCTCCTACTGTGTGCCAAGAACAGGGGGGAATTCTGTACAGATACTGTTAAAATACTCAAATCATTCTGTTCATGCACACAAGCAAGCGTTAGGCAGACATCTTCTAAGTGTTTTGGTAATAGAAAATGTAGCCCAGTATAATTGTTTTACTTCTATCTACTATGATACAATGTTTTCTGCTACTGGTACAACTCTTTAGAGACAACAGGCCTACTAATAGCCTTAATTCTTTGGGATGTTGTTAACAGTCTGAAATGGCTGTAGTGGAAGCTAGCAAAAGGAGTCTGGTTTTCTCCACAGGAAAAAACCTTGCCTGCCTTGTGTTTTCTACACAAAAGCTCAAAATGGTATCCCACCCCACGCCCCCCACACCTGAGAAAAAAGGCTCTGCACAAAGCAGGTATCAGATCTGTGGTACTCACCTGATTCAACCACTGAACACAGATATGAAAAGCAGAGGTGCAGTCAGAGGAGCACAGACTATTGAAGTTAAATCCTGTGGGATCTAACTTGCGCTGCATACAACAAGAGCCACGCAGGCCCCTTCTCCTCTCCATAGGGCCTCTGGAATCAGACAAGGGCTTGCAGCACTCTGCGAGACCTCAGGTGCTGAACAGGGTAACCTCATTTTTGTTCCAAGATCACCTATCTTGTAAGAGAATAGGTCTCCTGAAAACACTGGCATAAGAAAGTGTCCTGTATCAGGAAAACAGTCTCTTATCACCACCTTCAAAAGGAGAAAACCTACAGATTTCACGTGACAAATCTATTTATCGGTAGTGGTAAGAGCAAGAAAATTAATTTTGCAATCAGTATCTCCTCTTGCTTTCTCTGACTGGGGATATAGGTTAGGACAACTATACATCTTGAAGTTCACCGTGTCAGAGACTCTGTCCTCCAGCTTTTGAGACGACCACCAATTTGTGCCAGTGACTGCAATTTGGGGAATGTAAATTGTCTTCTGTTGCTTTCTCAAGGACACAGGACATTTCACCTCAGAACTTCCCTCTGGAACCCTTCATTCTCAGACAGAGGAGGTCAGGGCAGAATAGAACCTGTCCCTTCCTGTACCTGAAACTGCCACCAACCAACGTGGAAAGCTACAACCACCAAGCATTTGCACAGACGGACGGACAGTGGCTTACAGTTTCTATCTTTCTTGTAGCTTCCTTCATTGGAAGCTGCTACTGCCAAGCCACTTCTTACAAAAAAGAAGCCACAGTATCTTGATATTTAGGATTCACAGTCATTCTAAAAGCAGAAGAAGTGTGCACCATTACCAGTACTTCTCACACTGAGATATTCTTTTAACTTTCTGACAAGCAAACTGTCTCGCTAAGATTGTCAGCACTGAATTGGCACATAATTCATTTAAATTCTATCAAAAGCTGTGGTTTCCATAGTGACATGTGTAATGAAGGAAGGTTAAGATCCAGAATTAGATCAGCCCTTCCAGTTTGTGGATAAATACACTGGGATTAAAGGGGAACACGAACAAAGTCCATGGAGTAGAAAATTAATGAGGCCTGAACAACTTCAAACCTCTTTTGAGGATTAGCCACTGTTAACTTCAACCATGGCTCCATCAGGAGGGTAACTGCACACTACAAGGTCCCAAGTATCATGCAAAGAAAAAGTGTTACATGAAAGAGCCTTCTCAGAACATGGAATCATTGACACAGATGCAGATGGTCTGAACCAAAGCATGCACAACCCAACACGCTTGCAAACACATCCACCACAGCTTCAGTCAGTCCTGAATTCCACAAGACTTCCAGCTTGTATATAAAAGCAACCATTGCTTTCTTAAAAAAATTCAAAATTACCTGTTTTGAACCTTAACAGACCCTTACACTGAAAAATGCTAAGCTCCCCAAATTGACAAGCTGGCAACAAAAGTGATAGAGTGTACTCTTGAACTTACCATTTCCTTCAATTATTAAAAAAAATTACTCACAAATTGGATTTTAAGTTTCCCTGAAACAATGCTTTTAGATGTTTTTAACTTTGACTAAGCTTCTGCAATACACACAGAAGAATAAAAAAACACACCATAATGGTTTTAATGATTTACAACCCAGAAAACTCACAGCTGGCACAAAAAACAGAATATCAATCTGCCATCTTCTGAAACCCAAAACACTGAAGTTTTTAAAGTATTGAAAAACAAAATTAATTTTAATACACATGTATTCTGGTGCTTTTACATGCATAGCCAAAAATGCTGTTGGTTCATAATTATTAATTAGACTCATTTTATCCTGATAGCTTGGCTGTCATGTTATCTCATAAGTTGTGAGAAACTGGACATTTTGTGATTTATATCAGTAGTGGATAATAATATATATCGATTAATAAGGGTACATGTTGCACAGAATCTGGTCTTTTATACTGTGGGCATCCTAACAAGATGGCTGTCAGGCTCTTTCAAGGTTAGTAAACTGTGTCTGGAATACTCAGTCCCTCCTCCACACCTCTGTAACCCTCTTCACTCTGTTTCTCAGCTACTTAACTCTAATGTTTAGGCTCAGTAACAATTCACGTATTTTTAAAGAGGTTATGTCTCTGCATTAACTCTTCCTACTGCATATTCAAGCATTATCAACATTTTTCATTGCTGGTTTTGAGAGATGCTGGAGGAATGAACATCTTCAGACAGAAGGTCTCGTTAGCAGCTAAAGGAAGTTGGCACAGCCCCCACTTAGAAAGCACTTCAAAGATTGGGGGAGAGATTGATGATGGGACAAGAAGGAGAAGCAAAAAGTGGTACTAATGGCAGCATCTGACATTCTATTCCAAATTCTTCTCGTTTGACCCAGTAACAGTGCCTGCTTCATCTTACCCAAGCACCCTAGACATCTCTTAACACATCACAGTAAAAACTAATTCCTGCCCAGACACTCAAGGAGCTTGCAAGAAGTCACTATAAATCTGTCATTAATAAATGAACTCGGGTTTCATTCACAAAAGCTTAAAAAACTATCTTTAAGAATCCCCCCAAGCACAAAGCCTTTACCAGCACCTCTTAATTTTTAATCATATAAAAGAGATACTTAGCCAAGGACTATTGAAAGAAAAAAAATACATGTTTTTCAGTACTCACTACTACTCTTTTTGGTCCCCAAAGTCTGGCCATCTTCAAGAGAGTTTGAGCCCACAGAGGAACTATCCTGACTGTCCTGGTGGGGTAGCTGAAGAAATCCTTCACTGGATTCAGAACGAGTAGGCGTAAGGGTCACTGACTTCAAACGTTCACGATTAACATCCTTCTTAGATTTTATCAGCTTCCTCATTTTCAGAGTAATCCAGTTGCCCCTCCTGTTACCAATAATACAGTGCATTTATTATACATTAATTATGCCTTCAGACTTTTGCTACTTTGTATGCCAGAACACAAACATGATTCTGCTCCCCTGAGGTTTAACAGAATGTCGCCTTTCAGCTGGAGCAGAGTCTGTCATGTGTTAGTTACGCAATTTGTGTTTATTTTTGAGTTATGTTCATCGATACCTTCTTGGTGGAGATGGTTCATAAAATTTATACTGATCCATTATCTTCTCCTCCAATTTCTCCTTCTGTCGCCTTAATTCATTTAGCTTGTCACTGTAAACAGAAATGAATGACAATGCATGCATCAAAAATGTATATAGAATGTGTGTATATATACACATTATGTATAGTATATATATACACACTACATATAGTATATATAATGTATAATGTATGAGCAGCATACTTTTACTCCATAGGACATCTGTTATCTGAAATTTGTTACTTTTAATAAAGATTCTTATATAATACTTGTTGCTTATTGAAAAATCGAGAGATAGAGCAAACAAGCAGTCTTACATTTAATGTGATAAAACTGAAAAAAAATTCCATTTGTGTTTATTAC
>VWZY01000262.1:440540-488415 GCA_013399075.1 Chloroceryle aenea
GTGCATATATGCTCTAATGGAATCATTTTGAGAACAACATATTCTGTTCTCTCAAATTCAATAAAGAAGTTTACAGATTACAACAAATTTAGGAACTTTGCTCATAGTAGAATGAGGAATAAACATTTTTATTCCTCATTTGCATCATTAGTAATGAACCCAGTTGCACTGATGTTTTAGAATTAAAAATGTAATTATCATAGTTTGAGTTACCTGTTTTTCATGTATAAATTTTTATTTTAAGAGAAACATTTCAGAAGTAGCATGTGTTAGCTTCTATATAGAATAAAAGGGTTTTTTAAAAGACATAAAAGGTATTAGTGTAACTGCCCTAATCACAGTAATGTCAGGTTTAAAACTCACATGTATTGCCTTTGCTCTACATGGAAGAGATCCTTGCTTTCCATATTTTGCTCAAGTAATGTTCTATTCTGTAGCATTAACGTCTGAATTTGATCTAGTAGATGTCTGTTTTCCTCCTCCAGATTTCCTTTAAGCTGGCTAAGCAGCTGTTAAAATATATGAAATGGTACATGCATACAGATATGAGCATATTTTACACACAGATAATGAGTTTATCAAGAAAATTCAGGTCTACAATGGATTCCAACAGTTATATCAAACAGAAAATTAAGTCAAGACTCAACTGATCGCAGCCTTTAACAACTTTAATATGCCTTAGTAACTTCAAACAGTTAATGCATGAGCCACAATTTTTGTATTGCCTGTGCCCACTTCATTATCTATAAACCAAAAGACTAGCTCTCAAGCACTCTATGATTTTATGAACCTATAAATACACTTCTATATAGGTTATAGTGATAACTCCTGAAAAATGCTGTAATACATACCTCACACTGATTATTTAGTTTAGTTGATGTAATATCCAGTTGTTGGTACTGTTCTTTAAGTTTAGAAAACTCAGCTTCTAATCGCGTTTGTTCTAGTTTGGAACTGTTCAATAATGTTTTCAAATTCTTATGATCAGTTTGTAAAACTTCATTCTCTCTCAAGAGCTGACTGTATGTATGAGTAAGCCTGGAATTAAAAAGCACCATGAAAGAATACATGCAGGGAAGTGCATTCACTACCCACATTCCTACTGAAATGTTCCACTTCCAAGTCTTGATTACTCCACAGAATACATATAAAAATTTCTTACTATCACACACTGTAGAGAAGTATATCTCAATCTAATTTTCCCAGGAATACATTCTGTCTTTAAGCCACACATTCTGGGTTCTCTTTGTTTAAAAATAAAGCAGGACTTCTAAAAGCAGACATCACAACTTGTTTTAAGATGCCACTTTTCAAAACTGGAGAATCTTACAAAACAGCTAGATTTTCTCATCAACACAAAATAATAAGTGTAACAGGAACAGCCCAAAATTTGGCAGTCATGGAGGGTGTGTACATTGATTCCTAGTCTCTCTGCCCCTAATGGGCTGTGCCATGTCCCTTTTCCAACAACCTCTAGTTCCTAGTAATGCTCCTCATCAAAGGTAGGAAGCATTTAATTGTGAGGCTCTTTGCCAGGTAAACAAATCTTAATGCTTCCTCTCACAGCAAGTGGCTTGCTCCCTCTACAGCTCACAACCATACTGCACTGTGCTTGGCAGGGCATTCCTCAAGATGCTCTGTTGAATTCACTATCCTCAGGATAGAGTAATTATTTTTTGTGTGTGTTTGTTGGTTTTGGCAGGTCTGTCCCCCCCGTTCAGTTTTTCTAAAGTAACTATCACAGATCAAAGGACTGCTATAAGGTATAGATCATAAATGTCCTGAATTGCAGCATCTGGGATTAAGAAATGTGAGAGCACACAACACTTGTTTAGACTGCACTGGCAAGTGCTCGGAAGTCTACTAATACACATCTCAGATATTTGCTTTACCTTTCATTTTCATCACAAAGTTTTTTATACTCTGCTGCTACAGTTTCATGTTTTTCATTTTGCTGCAGCATCTTCTCCTGTTCTATCTTGAGTATTTTCTCCAATTCTTCCAGGTGTGCCTTCTGTTTCAGCAACTGATTGTACCTGCAAACAAAAATAGTAGTTCATTTTTATTAAAATGACAACAGAATATGGATTTTTTTTTCCCCCAAAGGGTTATCTTGAAAAGTTTTAAGATCTTAATGCTATATTTTAATAACACTATATGTATTCATACTAGTTATACAGTGGTTTTTGCCTTTTGCTCAAACTGAAATTTACTTATGCACATTAGCATTTACCTATCTTCTAAGTCCTTATGCTCCACCTCCAGATTTTTGTGTGCAGATTTAAGACTTCCATGTTTAGCAATCAGAGACTCATACTCGGAAGCTTGGCGTTCGTGCAGGTGTTCCAGTTTTTCATGATCTTTGAGAAGTGACTCATATAATGACTTCAGATCCTCACGTTCCTTGAGCACACATTCATTTTCATTTTCCAAAGCTGACTGCTGGATCAACAGTTGAGCATTCTGATTCATAAGAGATGTGCTTTGAGAATTAAGGGTAGAATTTTCAACCTGTAGTCACGAAGATTTAACAAGAGTTGCAAATCAATTTCATAGTCTGGATTATTTCTGTCTATTTGCTCCCATTGAAAGACTTCTTGAGTTGAACCCTTAGCATCTTAGCAACCATATAGCTGTTCTATTACCTGACAATCTTTAATGGGAATACCTTTTATTTTTCTTATATTCCAATAAACAATTCCAATTCAAAATATTCCAAGAATATTTTTATAGCGCTATGGCATGAAAGCACTTAGCATATGCTCAAATTGACTGGTGGCAGGGAGGGGGAGGTTATTTACCTTCAAATATCTATTTAAGTGTTATCTAGATGAGAGGCACATTTTCCTCTCAGCATTGACAACTCTAGCATCAAAACATCTCAGAGAAATGGATGACCTGTGATCTTCATATCATATAAGCCAAATCTGTGGCATGACTAAAATAAAAGGAATGTTCATATTGGCATAAACTAAGTTTAAAAAAATCCCAAACAATTTCTATTGTCACCATAAAATCCTTACTGTACGCACATATTTTTTACAATGATCCTTAAAACAGTAGCATCCATTTAACTGAGAGAAAGGGAAATAAAATAATAGCACCTGGAACTACCTACATTCTGTTTTAATGAAGAATTGCCATTCATGGTTCTCTTCCACTAACAGTAATGTCAGCTCATCAACTTTATGTACACGTTTTAAGATCTGGTGGAAAGCACTCTACTTGCAGAAAAGTACAATTTCTCCAACAATTATGTCAGAAGAGTATCAAATGCCTATTAATACGTTAAAGACTTCAACATTAGACAGATTTACAAAAGAAAAACCACCACCATTATCATCACACTTTATTTTGTGTGCCTCTGGAAAGATTAACCTCATCTAATCCTTGGATATCTTAAAGAATTGATGATACCTACCTAATACATCTGTCACCTGACATGCATTAGGGCCAGTTTCCTTCTCTTTCCTATTAAAGAGGTGAAAACCACTAAGTATTGAGGCTTCTAACACCCTCAGGGTATCTATTTAAGGAAAAACAAAACAAAACCCCCAACAACCCTATCACTCCAGTGCACACTGTTACTAAGGAACAAATCCCTTTCTGTTGGAACTGCAGCAATTCTTTGTTACAGATGAAAAAGCTGAACCTTTCACTGGAAATTAAGTAATGTCTGATGGCAAGTCTATGTTGCGAAGCTTCCCAGATTGAATTCTGAATTTGATTTAGTTCAGAATTTCCAGTTACCATTTCAGACATTCTTTCTCTTGTATGCTCCTTATGGTTATCAGAAGGAGCTGTAAAATTACTGCTAAGAATAGTTTTGACATAGTCCACATAGACCAGCTTAGTGTGCTTCAGGTTTTGTTAACAGTTAATCTTATTTTCATGAACATATTTCACCTCTTGTTTTGATTTAGAGTTGATGTAGAGATGTCTTGTAACTCATTTGAAGCCATGAGCAACATGGCTGAAATCTCAAGGAAGAACTCCCTTTCTCAGTCTGTTGATTATAATATCATTCAGTCATCCCTGGCACCAAAAATTACATTGCTTGGTGTGGTTCAACACACAAAAAAAATAATTTAAACCTAATAGAAGGCAGAAAACAATCCCTCCTTTTTAAAAAAAAATTATCTTAGAAGACTGGCTAAAACAATCTGCTTTACTCTATAGAGTCAAGAGTTTAACCTTGACAAACGTGAGGGATTAAAACCAACTTCTAGGAATGTTATTATTGATCAGCAAATAAAGTATTATTTGACTGCTCTTAATGCAGATTCTTCGCACATACTTTTCTGCACCTGTACCAGAAGCAAAATGTGGTTTACAATATATTACTGCCATTAGCTTTAAAGCTTTCATTTGAAAAAAAAATTACTTTTACTTTTGAAAGCCGAATAAGAAAATATTACCTGCAGCTTGGCATTTTGAGTTTGGAGAGTTGTGTTTTGTTCCTGTAGAGAAACAGTCTGCCTTTGAAGTGCAAGTATCTGAGCCTGCAGATTGCTATTCTGTGTCTCAAGTTGCTTTAATTGTGTCTTCAGTGCTTGCTTCTCTGCCTGCAGTGTGGCATTCTTTGAATATTAAAAAATAAAATAATTTTTAGTTCACAACTGTTTACTGAATTCCAAGAAAAAACCCTTAATTTCTCCAAAACAAACAAAGCAGTGCAACTTCAGAGATTTACATGGTGGAATGACCACCTTATATAACACATTAACACACGGTGATATTAATCACTACAGGTTAAGAATGTAGAAATGGGTAACTAATATTATACCCATGGAGAAGTAGTAGAGAAATCTCCATGACTCATGTAAATAAGGATTATGTAAGAGGGATTTAAGAGATATCTGTGGATTCAAAAGGGCAAATTCAGGTTTCAACATTCCTTTAAATGCTGATTAAGCGCTTTATGGCATCTGTCAGAGCAGAATCCAGCTGCTTCATAAACTATATTTAATTCAGATTCTGCCTGGTATGGAAACTAGGTGACAAACTGTGTACTTTTTAAACAATACTTTCATTCCTATTCCTGTCACAGTTCATAAATTAAAATCAGAATACTATTTAAAATACATCTTACATTCCTTTCCACTTCAATTAATCTATCTTTAACTTTCAATAATTCTCTCGTAGTTTCCTGATTTTCTTTCTCCCACTTATTGACAGATTGATTATCTTCTCCACTTCTTGGAGGAGAATTCTGAACCATCCTTTCTTCTTCTTGTCTTTGTTTAAGTGCTTCATAGTTCTTTTTCACCTGAAATTATTTAGGACAACTTACATTATGTTTAGAATTTTCCATTTTCTACATCCCAACTTACAACATGAACATAGCACTTTTCAAGGAAATGTTATGTTACTATATTGGTAAATTGATTTTTGTGTTCGTTTGGGGAGGCAAGGTACAACTTTTTTCTGAATATGGACAGCTTAACTCTAACAAATAATTGTGTAACAGAAAGAGACCTCTATTTTCTGCTTTGTTTTAGTGCTTTCAATTGTATCCCCCAACTTACATAATAAAACCCTGCGACCATGGATACTGTATTTTTTTTTTTAACCAGTATGCTCAGGCTGTTCAAGGTAGATCAGACAATGTAACTGAGTATTACTACTTTTGGCATCCCAACGCACATCAACCTCAGATTATTTATCTACCTGATATATTCCATGAACAATGAATAAATATTTCAACACTGGGCCTGTATTATTGCAGTTTTAAAAAAGCAGTCATACCTTTGCCCTACTTTACATTACCCAAACAATGCCCATGTTTTGCTGTCTTACACAGAAGGTCCAGTGTAGAAATAACAATAGCTGGTACAGAAAAAAAAATAAATGTTCTTCTTACTGTTTTAAGTTCCTGACGGAGTTGCTGGTTTAAATTTGTTGATTCTTCTAAACGAGCCTCCAAAGCAGCAATTTTTTCTTCTTTTATTTCGAGAGACTTCTTAAGTGTGGATTCTAATTTTGACTCCAAAAGCTTGTACCTACTGGTCAATGACACCACACACAAACAAGTCTGCATTTCAAAAAATTATTTGAGGTATTTACATTCTAAAGTGTGCTGAGCCTCACAGCTACATTAAAATATGTCAGAATGCTGACTATTTCAAAACATGAAGACATTTCAGTATTTATATCAAGTCCTATGTCTAAACCAAATGGAAGATGGTAGTCAAAACCATTTCTGAATCCTTCTTTCTTTAAAAAACATGAGATGCATACAGAAAACCATGTTGAGCCACACCAGTAGAGTGCTGGCTTTATTTGGATCATTAGTGTGTGTGATGACAGCACTCTTCCTTTTGGCTCCACTCCAGTGAATCCAGAGGGAACATGGACTAAATTAGAACGTGAAGTATTTGAAGAGCAAGATTTTCATCAATTTCCATTTCCTGCCAGCTCCCAAAGAGGTGGCACTAGGGAAGGAAAGGGAACAGCACATTGCAGGTGCATACTCATTTGATGTATGAATGTGCAAATTGCTCACTCAGTCCATCTGCTGATATTTTAAGACTGTTGAGACTCCTGATGTGCAAAGCTTCCTTTTTTTTACTGTATTTACAATATTGTAGGGCACCTAAAAGACCCAAACCATATATCTGGGAGAGAAGTGGTAAGATTTAGAATATATCACTTCAGAACAGTATCTCCCTTTTTAGAAAATACTGAAAACCACTCATTAATCACTTTTAAGCAGTTCAGTCACTGTACCTGTGCTCAGAATCTAGAGAACATCCCACTTCTCCCCATAGCAGGATTTAGAACAAACCACGAAAATCCCCCTTTTTAATCTTGACTGCTGAAGAATCTATCAGTTTAGTGAACGGAATAGATTGCAAGAGACACCTGAATGGACAACAGCATTAGATCTAGTCAGGAACTGGAGCAGAAGACCAATAGCAAGAGAATTAATAAGTAGGAAGCTGTCCAGTAGCATCACATAATAGGATGAGAATCTGAGATTTTAAGGTATGACAAGTAATTCTCAGGGACTTAAGAAACAGTACGCAGTCTATGACTAGTAGAACAGACACCATTTCATCTTCTTGAGCTGAAGCATATTCATCTCAAGTAAGAATTTCAGTAACAGAAAAGTTATACAGTTAAGCAGAAAACGAAGAAGGAAAAGACTAATAGCTGAGACCCAACCTCCAGTTTCCTTTTGAACACCTAATAATGAAAGATGGTACAAATTTTCTACTATCATTGATATTTGAGTATTTTAGATTCAGTGTCAAAATCCATAAATTACCTGTCTGAAGACAACAGCCATTTGAAACTTGAGAGAAAATGGAAACTACTCCAAAGTTAACTCATCAAACGTGGGCAGCTTAGGCCCCAACAACAACAACAAAAAAAATGAAACAAAACACCAAACCAAGTAACACCAAAAAACCAAACCAAACAACACAAGCAGCTCTCTCCAATCAGAGAGAGAAAGACTGTCCATTTTTAATTTCTGTCAGGAAAATGAGAGAGGCAGACCAAAAATACAGTGAATGAAAAAGTTGAGAATAATGGAAAAGCAGGGCAGTGGCAGAGCACAATTTCAAATCACTCTGAAAATAATTCTTCCCCATTCACAATCATCTAGCTCTACATTAAATTGTTAAAGGTCGTTCCACATTCTGGTTTGAGAAGTTGCTCAATACAGTAGCATAGCCCAAATTCCTTCACATCTACTTGGCCACAAGCCTGAGCTCAGAGGTAAGCTTCAAGTAATGTTCTGAGTAAACTTCAAGATACAAAGCCTTCCCCACAGATCAGCCTGAATAGGCACGTCATGCCCGATCTGATATTCGCATGTTGTGTCCTATGAGGTATTCCACCTGATTTTGTGGTGCTTTCACATGGTCAGTGCTGGCACAAGGTGTTTGCCATAAACACCCTTCTAGACAGGCATTACCTCCTGCTGCAAGGAATTTAGCATGAGCTGTTCTTACAAAAAGTGCAGCTGAGCAGCACCAAATTACAACAGAGCCAATGCCAGACATGTGCCAAGTGCAGGTCAACCAGTATGCAATGCTTGAGCTGCTCCCTGGGCTGTGCTCTTACATATATGTAACAAGAAAACATGCAGTGAGTCCTTGAAAAAGGAATACCCATTAGAAGAGAACTACGGGGACATAACAGGAAATAAAGAGGAAGTCAACTTAATTTATGCAATTCCACCACAAAGCTAACCTGGAAGCAAAGAAGAAATGAAAAAGGTCATGACAGGTGCCAGAAGTATGTCAGAAGATCATTTACAGGTTATAATCTTATGAAACCTGTATAAAACTCCCCGTTCCAGAGACAACTCCAAATTTTCTTCTATTTTTAATTTATAGACCCACTATAACATCATTCTGCAAAATGCAAAGGAAACGCTGGTATTGTATGGCTCAAAGTCATAATCCATATAGTGTCACAGACCAACTAACCTATGAGAAGCCAACTCACAACATCTGATTTTTAGAAGTATGAGAAATGTATGTACAAGAGAAGTGCCATTGTCTGAAAAGTAGAAACAGACTTACAGGAGGTTTTTGTTTGTTTTGTTTTTCATTGCAGTGTTTTTTGTGTGTGTATGTGGTTTTTGTTTGAGGGTGTTTTTTGTTTGTTTGATGTAGTATATTTTGGAAAAGCACCTTTACAGAATAAAATTCTTTCTCTTTGCAGAAGCACTCACTCCAACCACTTGGAATCTAGACTGTGATTTAGAAAAATGTTGCTCAAGATGGACTTCTTCATTTAAGCAGTTTAAGCTTCAACTTAGCTCAAGGACTAATTCTTCATATGGTATATTCACACCTATATTTATATATATTATGCACTGTATGCTACACAGTAATGCTTAAATCAGAAGAAATCAAAGTTCTGAAGACTTCTCTTAACAGGAGAGCTCCACATCTGTGAGCTAAGAAAGGTAGAAAAGACACCAGCAGAAAACAAGAGATGGTAACAGATTCTCCCTGCAGGATTCTGGCACCATCCCAGTAACAGAGCACCATCAGCGAGGGAAACTGAAGAAGAAAAGTTGTTTGGTTTTCTTTTGATACAGAAGGCCCAGAATCTATCTACATGTTCATGACAATCACTTGTAGTAAAAGATCATGACAGCAGCTTTTTTTTTTTTTGTGTCGTCTCCTCTGAGAGATCACAAGTGAATTGCATCATGAAATAAAGACTGGCTAGTTGCCCACAATATTCTTGCTTTTCTCCTGTTACAAATTTTCCCTAAATCCCTGCAGGATAAGACAGAACACAACATACAATAAAGGAAACAGATGTCAGGATAGCAGCTGCTTTATAATGGCAGGTGTGGCACAGTGATAGAGACACTACAAAGTTTTGGAGAAACTCAAGTATTGGATACTTCCCAGCCTGTGTATATGGGGCTGCAAACAGCTTCCTTTTGGTAGGAAGAATTAGAAGGGAACAGTTGAAAGGAAAGACAGACAGTTTAAGGTAACCACTATGTGACAAAAGCGTAAAACCCCCATTTCTATCAGTCAAGCAATCAAAAAGGAAAACAAACATACAAANCCCCCATTTGAGGCCTATGATCTTTAGCTGCTACTGTTCCTGCTACTAACTGGAACATAAACCATTTTAATTATACACTGCTATCTACTGACATACTTCATTTCTTAGTAACAAAAAAAGCAATAACACATTTTCCCAGAGAGATGAATTTAAAAACACATCAGCTTCCTTATGAATTGCAAAGAATATCAAGTTCCATTTTGGGTCTGTTAACTGTGCCTTAAAAAAATCTAAAAGTATGCACAAAATCAGTCTGCAAAACCATTTCAACTCATTTCTACACTGTTCCAGATACGGCTCAACATTCTCACCTGTCATCACTGCTCTGTTCATCATGCAAAAGACGCTCTTTGTTTAAGCCTATTTTTTCAAGTTCGTGGGCAAGTTTTTCCAGATCATTGTTCATTTGTTGGGTCTTCAACTTTTCATTCACCAAGTCCTTACACAGGAAAAAATACAATCAGTGTAATTGTTTTATTTATACAATGTAGTCTTAATTCCAAGAAATGCCAAAGTAGAAGTCTTTATCACTACACGACTTGAATAACACTCATTGTTAACTCTCCTTCCGACTGTTACAGCTTTCAGCTGTATCAAATATTCAGTTTTTAACTAAAATATTATTTCACTGTAGTTTACTCCCTTTCTGTAGAACTGCCCTTTCAAATTTGGTGTTGGAACATTACAGTGAAAGAGAAAGCCAGAACAAATACTAACATGAAAAATCTGACAATGTTCATTTAACAGGCTCCATTACAGTCTGTGAGCAACATTACTAAATTAAGTGTAATATCCTCATATTATTCCATTTGATTATTACAATTTATAGTTTATCTCTTTCCTTACTGTAATAATGAGAGGTGCTAACAGTATACAGATTAAAGCATGCAAAACACAAACTTTTCAAAAATACAAATATATTTTTCTACAGTACAAGCAGATTATGACAAGAATAATAACTAATTTCTGTTTACCTCTCGTAAAGTGACAAGGGTTTTCTTATCAATGGTAGCACTTTTCACAAGTTCTTTATTTTCCTTTTCTAGTTCTTTCAGGCGTACACATGAATCTTTGTATACAACTATTTCTTTAAACAAGGATTTATTTTCCTTTTCCAGATTACTAATTTTTACATTGTTTTCTTCTAAAGTACTATCTTTAATTTCTGCTTGTTGTCGAAGCCTTTTATTTTCTTTTTCTAGCTGTTTCTTATCTTTTTCCAGTTGAGAAGTCTCTTGTTCTAACAACTTATTCTCCTTTTCCAATTGCTCTAGGCGCTTACTAGAGATTTTTAACTCTTCTAAGTTCTTTTGCAAAGTCTGATTCTCAGACTCTAAATCTTGTAATTCACTTTCTAATTGCTGGATCTTCTTATTGCTGTTTTCTAGGGCTTTCTGCAGCCTTTGGTTTTCTGTGTCTAAGCCTTGGTAGCTGACTTCCAAGCGTTCCGTTTTTTTAAACGAGGCTTTCATGAGTTCAAGGCTTTTCTTAAGTTGCTCCTTTTCACTCTCCAGTTCCTTATTTTCTAATTGTAACTGTGCCACTTTAATGCTTGTACACTTCAAGGATTCTATTGTTCTTCTTAATTCTAAGTTTTCTTCATCAAGTTGTGAATTTTCCTTTTCTAAAGATTCTAATTGAAAAGTGAGATTTTTTAGGCTATCCAAAGTTTTTTTCAGTTTTCTGTTTTCTGTTTCCAGGTCTGAGTTTTCTTGCTCCAAGGCCTCTATCTTCTCACAAGTTATATTTAAGGTAGTAATTTTTTTCTGCAATAATTCGTTTTCCTTCTCCAGACGATGCAGCTCATTCTCAAGTTCTTCTGCTCTCTCCCCTTTCTCTTTATAGTGTTCCAGTTCTTTCCTGACTTGTTTCTTTTCAAATTCAATCTTATTTAACTTACTGCTGGTGTCCTTAATAGACTCATGAAGGATTTTATTTTCTTTTTCAATTTCTTTCATTCTTGCTTCAGCACTGATTTGCGAGCGCTGTCTTAGAGAAGCTACAGTTTGACTCAAATGTTCGTTTTCTTGTTCTAACAGCTTAATCTAATTAGG
The DNA here is from genome assembly GCA_013399075.1 of Chloroceryle aenea. Lineage (NCBI taxonomy): Eukaryota > Metazoa > Chordata > Aves > Coraciiformes > Cerylidae > Chloroceryle > Chloroceryle aenea. The sequence continues at coordinate 452,141 of VWZY01000262.1, forward strand.
GTAGAAAAATCGTAAACTTTGGTGAACAATGTGCCAATAAGCAATTATTTCCATATATAAACTGGAAGCTACTCAGATAATATTACATTATACTTCACTCTTACTCTTCCAGCATTTATCTGAAGCATTACAAACATGGTGGGTACACCCAGGTGGAAGTTTGACAACAAAATAAGTAAAAAGTGAATCTTAAGTACCTCCTCCTTGGTTATTATTAGGTAACATAAAAATGGAACTAACAAAGCACTAACAAAAACAAAGCTGTACCTATTTCTTAGTGTAATTTCATTTTCACTTGTGTTTACCTAGATTTAGGTTATAACTCTTAAAAAGCTGTAATTTCCAGAGATGTGTGTCCACAAAGAACAAAACTGCAGTCAAGCTCTAAACCAAACTTGAGACGGAAGGAGGTGTGGGAGCCACAGGAGTGTATTTACTTTCCCTTGGGAAAAATAGAGGTGGTCTGTGGGATATGAGGGCATTAGACAGTAACATTGTGGAAGACATACAAAGTTATATTAATTTTTGAGCTAAAGAGAACTCTTGGACATGCTGTTCCAAAACAGCTTCCAGAGAACATAAATCATATTAGAAGTGCATTATTTTCTATACAGCATATTCCCAGATTTACTTCAAGAATAAAGGCAGCATTTACATCTTTTTTAGTATCTCTTGACTTTTTCATTTACTCCAAGTAATTTGAAATTATTGGGGTATGTAACAGCAAAAATCCAGAAAATCTGTTTAGATCACTATTTAAGAATACACTAATAACGTATCATAAGGAACGTTTCAACAAGAAACTGTTTGAGAAAAGCAAAAGTGCTAGTTGCAATGAAAAATGGCCTGAGAAAATTATAGACTGTTCTTTCATATTTAACACTGAATGTAACTATTATTACAGGATCTACAGCTCTGTTCCCAGCTACGATAAACTGTTCTGAAACAATGAGAAATGAAAACCACAGCTTTGTAACATTTCTTTACATAACCTGGTACATTACTGAATGTGTGTAACTACTTTCCAAGAATTCTGTTTCTACAATCCAAACTTCACAAAAAAAATCCAAGATCCCTGTCTCCATAATTTTCAATGCAATCAAATGAACCTTGCATAGCCAATGCTGGTAAGTTTCAGTGCAGTAGAAGACATGATAGATACTGCTAATCCCTCCCTCCCAGCTCCCAAATATGCTATTTTTAAGAAGGCATAATTCCACTGAAATGTCAGTCCTATTCCAACAAATTTAAAGCCAGACACATATCCCTGATGGTTGAACTAGGACTCAAGACTTACTCCAGAATGCTTTAGTGTCCCACCCCCACCAAAAACACTTTTAATGCAATGTATAAATCAATTATTGTACCAATAACCACTTCTAAACAAGACAAGCTGGCATATTTTCTTTTCAATTATCCTTATTGTTCTCTTTAAATGAAAGTAAAGCTTCCATGACAAGCTTCCCTTCTCAGCCCCCTCCCCCCCTTTCCTAAGTGTGGAATTTCATTTACTGGTTAAATTGGGCCTTTAAACATTTTCAGGATTTTTGAAATACGGTATTTTGTATTCCAAAGTACTGTACTTTGATTATTTTTTTAGTTTAATTTCGGTCTCAAGAAGTATGAGTGGAATTTATAAAAGGTCACTAGAGTCGTACAGTTCTTTCTGAAGGACTTGACTGCTGAAGATGGGATTTCCAGAAGTTTCCGTAACCCTGCAAAGACCTTCAGGTTTCAACACTCCGTTGATACAGATATGTCACTGACATTCAGTGCCCTCCCAAGTACAGCTCAAATCTTTGACAAAGACCCAGATGCCATTTTCTGGCAGCCAAAAGTAAATTCTGCTGTCCACTGACAAGTCACAGCTAGAAAACATGCTAGTACAGTGGAATATGATGAAGCTGGATGTGATGGTTCCTGCGCTAGACAAAAAAAAGACTCTGAGCAACACAGAAGGAAGAGAGTCCGTAGCAGAGCAGAAGCCCGGCTCTGCTGCACTGGTCTCTGTCAGAACCCTTCAAGGGACAGGCTGCTGTAATTCTCATTAATACTCCAACATTACTTCAAACACTGCCCAGCTGTCTGGAACCTGTTTTCCTCAGTTGAGGAGCGTCTGGCTTACTGCCAAAGTTCCCAATTTTCAGTTTTGACTGAGCTACACCCTTTAAGCAACTAAGTAAATGCACAGCCCATGAAAGCCACAGAAGAATAACAAAAAACTAAAATTTTAAAACTTAAGAATGAAGTCTCAGCTAAAAATGAGTCACGTCTCTCACTAACTTAGTGAGTATTATCTTCAGCAAAACAGCTTGTCTATGTCCTTTTGGCAAATCTGCTACATTTACAGTTCCTCTATACCCGCAGGAAAAAAAAAAAAATCACAAAGGGAGAACAGTGCAGTACAATGCAGCATCAAGACACCTGATTCTGCTACTCACTTGTCGCTCTGAGTTTTCTCGAAGTGCTTCAAGCATCTTTTCAAGCTGTGCTTTTTCTTTCATTAAATCTTTACTCAAATTTTGACTGTTCTGAAGACTTTGTTTCTCTTGGCTAATTTCATTCTCTAGCTCTTCAAGCTAGGGAAAAAGAAACAAGTGGTTTTTAAATTACTTAAAAATTACAATAGTATTAACTCTTAGCTAGGCTGAGGGTACCCTTGTAGAAATGAGTAAGGATAGTTAAAAAACAATAAAATGCAATTTTCTATAATAATCTGAAACAATCACTTCTAGGAATAAATTTATTTCTGCCAGAATTTTCTCCCTGGCTTCAAATATTATTTCTATGAAGTACTTTTGCATTAAAAATGCCAGATTTTACTAGGCTCTGGATATTTCTCCGAGGATCTTTTTTTCCCCTCTTAAAATTCCATTTTAGTGAGATTTATACTGCTCCTCCAAGTCACTTTAACTTATAAGGGTTGAATGTTGTTATTTAAGTAGTTCAGGAGACGCTTAGGATAATTCCTGGTGAATTAAATATACTTGTATTATATCATTGTCAAACCATTCCAACTTGCCATGTCGCCAGACAGAAAAGCTTTCTGCAAGTAAAAATAACCAAGTGTCATTTTTCTGTCACATTTAAGTTATAATTAGTTACCTAGAAGCAACAAACAGGTATTTTTAAACAATCATCTGCTGGAAGATGGTTCACTAATTAAATTACTCTATTTGCTATACATAATTCAGAGAGTAAAATACTGTAGATCATCAGAGATAGATCTGACAAAATCCTCTCATTTACATGCTCATCTATTCCTTGGACCATGTTCTCTCTCACTTACGAATGAGGACACATGACCAAGTTTTCCTGTTCAGACTTAACAGTCAAGTCTTTACCTGTGTACGCAAATATTCCCCTGCCTAACCAAAGTTAAAATAATGTACTCAATTATCATAAAACACTTTCAGTACTCATTATGTCTCAAATATATGTTAATAATTTTCCCCTGCTGGTACAAGACCTTTCTGAATAAAATGGTGACGTTCTTACATCAATAAAAAAGCATAACTAAAAAAGAAGAAAGTCTCTGAGGTGTTTTTCTTTTTTACCATACACTTACAAACACTGTAACACCATTTAGACCCTACTAATACCTTACCCTAAATAACAGCAATTCATAAAATCACCCCTTATAAAAATGGCAAGCAACGTTAGGCAACTCATACACAATTCAAACATACACTAAAGTTTACCTTTTTGCTAAGTCTTTGGTTTTCTTTTTCCATTTTCAGAATCCTTGAACTACTGCCTTCTACAGAACCCACTGCACTTTGTAGTTCTTCCACTGTCTTCAGCAAACTCTGGTTTTCCATTTCCAATTTCAGTAATCTGCTTGATGTCAGTTCATTTACTTCATGACCAAGTGATTTCTGTGGCACTATAAAAGAAAACCACAATAAAAAAATAAAAGGTCACCTATTGCCTGGAAGTCTTAGACTTTGTGTTTTTAGACTTCGGGGATTTAGAAGCCTTTGATGGTCCCTTCAGTACATTCTTGGTTAATAGAGCCAGTCAGGATTTATGACCCAACATCCTTATCCAACAGATAACACTGCAGATGTACAAAAAGAAAAGTTCTACTCATCCTACAGATCCTAATCACAGCAGAGATTTGTTTCCTGCAACTGAGGGTGCATCTCTAAATTTCTACAAGCCCTTTGCACAAGATCCAGTGTATGACCAAGCACACGATATTGGAAGAATCAACATTTTTGCCACAGCTATCTTTACAAACCTTCATACTAAGAAGCCTTAACTCATGATCTGTGCTACAGACTACATATGTTTGAATGGTAACACAATGTAACTCCAAGGTATTTACACAACTGAACAAGAATCATCAGAACAAACACTATTCATGTAGGCTGTATCTCCAAGGGTAACAAAACAAACTAATGACAACAAAAGCAAACAAACAAAAAGCTCACCCCACCTTCAAACCGTGAAATCTCTCGAGATGACAAAGCTCTTTATTTCAGAAGTAATGACTTTCTATTTGCTATAGTCCTGTCCAGTCCTCAAGCTTTCAAATTTTTTGTTATCAGTCTACAAATATTACATTTACCTTCAGAAAGTTCAGTAGTCCTATTTATCTGTTCAAGTTCCCAGCCAAGATGCAATGATTCATCCATACTTTGTTTCTGAGCCATTTCTAGAGTCATATTTTCCTCCATGAGTTCCTCAATCTTCTTTCTGTCCATATCACGCTCCTTAAAAATATTTCACGTGCAATGTTAAAAAAAAGAACACAGATAGAGAAGCAAAATTTCATCTTCGCAAAACTAGCAGAAGAGTACTTTGATACAAAATGTTGTACCAGGACTGGGCCCATGACCAGTGTCTCATCTGTTTCTTTATAAACCCCTCTCCCCACACATGCTTCTTCAACAGGAATAAGTTGCAGCTGGAACTTTCAACATTTTGCAGAAAATGAAAGTAAACAGAGGTAATAATCTGTCACCTAAAAAAGAATTCCCAAACCACCCCAGCAAATTAAGACTTGATAATTTAGAATATTTACTTTTTGGAGAAGAACTGCATAGAGACAAGTTGTTGAGGGAATAACCTTTTGAAAAATAGGTCACTATATTGCCAGAATTTGAAATATGAATGACCTCTTTTATTGAGCTATTTAAGTGACAACAGAGAGGAAGCAGCCTGATCCTATCATTCTTACTAATGAGTCTGTGTATTTCTTCCCATTGTATTTTAGCCGTCTGATTAAACACTGCCTTTAGGAAGAATACTGCCTTTGCGATTTTTCCATCCTTAGGCAGAACCAAAGCTACTGCAGGAAGTCATACCTGAAAATTGTTACTAAATCAAGACAAACCTTCCTCCTCTCCTCCTCTGTTTTGACTGGATTTCTTTCATTAAAAATGGAAATGAAATTCAATGCATGTCAGTTGTCTTTGTCATCTTCCATTTACACTTACCATCTCCATATCATGTAATTTAGCTTTTAATTGTAGATTCTCTTTTTCTAATTCATGTAATTTATCAGAACGGGCTCGCGTCCCCTCTAACTGATCTTCCAACATTGTCTTTGTTTCTAGCAACACTTGATTGTCTTCCTTTAACTCCTGCAAGAAATAAGCAACAAAAACACTCACAATAGTAGTATTTCCACATTTGTACAAACTTTGATATATAGCACAATGAGGTTTAGAAATGTTGCTTTAATTCTAAACCATTCATTTGGAGGCTGCAGCAGACTTCTTATACAAAACAAATTTACAGCAATGTCACATTACTGTACATTAGGTACCTTATGTAATTTTTATGAAAAGTTTACATAACTTAAGAAAAATGAAGTAGTTCCTAAACCATTAAGAATAAATTAAGTTGTCCATAATTACAGTCAAACTATAAATATCTCTGATTTGAGATGTGACCTGAAAGATGTGTTACATGTATATGGTCTACAGATAATAATAAGACTGACATCTACTAAAAATTGCAGGTGTCAGGCTCAAAACAAACACAAAATAGTACCTCACACACCATGTAACTGAATTGTGGAGCTTAGTGCTACATGACTGTGTAGATGAAAGGGTGACATATGTTGAGGAGTTATCAATTCATACAAGAGAAGGCCAAAAAGCTCAGAAGTACCACCTCCAAGTATGATATTCCTGAGCAGAGACTGCTGAAGGCTGGGAGAGCACGAAAGGAAAGCGTCACCAAGTGCTTGCTGTCATCTTTTACTCTTCTCTAAGCATCTACTGCTGTCCACTCTCAAAAGGTGGAGACAGATGTAGATGCTCCTTTCAGTCTGTAATTTATTATAGTATCAGACTGAACTCCCTAATCTTTGGGTTGCAGGAAGTGGAGAATAAAACTTAAAAGAATAATTTTCTACAGGCCATAATTAGGTTTACAGATGACCGGGCAAATTTCCTTAAGCCCAAAGTCAGAACATGATGCTGAAAATGCAACCACATTCTCAAAAGGCCCTAAATAGCTTTAATTTATGTACGCAGAGTATAAATGTTTTTTAATAGCATCTGATGAAAACAATAATAATAATGTGTAAAAACATATAATTGATAATTTTATTTGCTATAAAGACAAAACTTTTCAAACTCCAGCATGCAGTCAGCTGCAAATTCTGAAAAAAGCAGTGAAAATAATATTTAGCCTTCATACTCCTCCCTATGCAAATATTAAGTTAACTTATCATTATAATTATTAATATTATGAAGCAAAACAACTAATTAACATCTGTCTCTATTCAAGCATGCCTGAAAAATCGGATAGTTTACAAGCTATGAAAAATGTAAACAACTTCTGTATCTCTTATTAGTTTAAACATTCTATGAAAATGAAATTTCCAGTTTTCAAACTCTGTACACTAATCTCTTCTCCTTTACTGCTTTTTTTACCCATATGCTTTCAGTCCCTCTTACAACATTAGCAGATAAACACAGTTTATAAAGTCATTCACAGAAGATGACTTTCTCATAGCTCACATAGAAGGGTTTGCTTATACACAGACAGGCTGATGATAATGGTCACCACTCAGAGTACCTGATTTTCCAACAGACCCATGTACGCTGATCTATTACATCAAATATACATCATTTATGAATATAAATCTCACACTGGACCTCTATCACAGAGCTCAAGCTGATCATCAGTAGCTTGTTTAAAGCATGAAAAAAAAAAATCCAGAGTTGGAAAGCAGTTACCAGCCTTGGGTTTTAAGTGGCATGTGAAGGCAGCTCTGGGGCCTTGTCAAGAAGGGATGTTTCAATGACAGCTGTTAAGGTCTGTATTTAGTGTATCTTGAGAAAGTTTCCTCCAATTTCACCAGATCATTTCACGCTACACAGTAAGGTGATATTATTTTCCACGAGCAAGGCTAAAAGCAAGTCATCTTAAAAAAAAAAAAGCCTTGGGAACCATGACTTGCTTTAAGCTTCAGAAATGTCTAAAGCCATTTAAATAATGTTTTAACCTGCACCATGCACCTTATCTCTTACTACAGTCTATTGCAAACTTTTTTTAACTGCTGTTTTCTTGGAACAAAACATCCATTTCATTTTTGGTTAAAAAGCTGGTAACTCCTGTGTCAGTTGATATGCTCTACTTCTGACTACAGTTGAAAGAAATTTTGGATGAAGGATGTAAAACTGAACATTACAAATATTTGGTGTTTGCCTTGCAGTTTTTCCCCTCTCATGAACAGTAGCTTTTATCAGTAGTACGTATTTTATGCTATGACATATGAAGCATACATTAATTACAAGCTTTTAACTTTTAAGCATTCAAATAAAAGAAGTCTCCTTGCAGAATATCATTGATCATCAGTATTATGACTTTTTTTTCAACTAGAGTATTTGGGATATTCTATCATGTCTAGGCAGCAGTTCAGTGGGAGGAAAATTGAAGGTAACCACAGATCACAATGCTGAGATGTTGCTTAGGAGTTACTGTATTAGCAGTGTAAGAAAAGTCATTTTCCCACTGTATTCAGAACTGGTAAAGCCATAATCAGAGTCCAAGATCCGGTTTTAGGGACTGCATTTTAAGAAAGATATGAATTAAGACAGAACCCAGAAAACAGGAAAAAACACCTTGTAAGGGAGAATGCTGTGGGGCTGCAGAGCACAAAGATCTAGGAGAGAGGACATGAGCGATCAGTTTTCAAAGAAGAAAAAAGCTGCTACAAAAGGCTCTTGACACTTGATCACTCAAGTCTTAAAGGACCTACTAATGACAAGCATTATAAAAAATATTGTGCTTAAAGAAGGGAGACCGGTTGAGTTCCTGAGATCCCATCCAGACCTGTGAATCCAGTAGGCCACATTAAATAGTTATATAAAAATACTAATGACCACTTTGAAAACGTCTTTAAACTTTCATTAGTTTTGATTCCCACAAGTAATTTGTTTCTTTCGCAAATTTTGCCACCTTGGCATCTGCCCAACAAATTTGTCATTTATAAGGAAAATGATGCCTTAATAAAATCCTGCATTTTGATGATTGGCGTCCTAAACTCATGACAAAACTGTTATGGTCTCTCTTGCATGCTGTCAGTGTTATCTTATTTTCGTATATTTTACCCATGGTATGTCATTGTCCTATACTCACATGTCTAGCCATTTCCTCACCACTTTACTTAGAAATCTATTTATTACCTTCTCTTAGGTGACCCACAAGAGGAAGGAAAAAGTAATTATATTTATAGCATTAATTAATTTCTCCTTGGGTTTCTGAGTACATTGTATATAACCTGAACTGAGGCTCCTTCTGGTCTTGTTACCTTAGGGCTAAGGTGAATACTGACTTCAAATGACACTGCATTCCATTGGACACAGGAACTCTTACACAAAAGCTGTAATTTATCACAAAAAACTGACTATCATATATTCCAGAGCAAGAAGCTGTAATACTGTTTGAATATCCCAAGGTTTAGGTCATCCAAATAACTTTGAAAAAGCCACAGCAAACAAAAAAAAAAGATTTGTTTGGCATTATTTTTGTTGTGGTTTTTTTTTTTTTTTTCTTAATATACCTCCACTCTAGCTTTGTAGAATTCGATATCATGCAGCCTCTCTTTATACCGACTGACTTCACTTTCAAGCTTGTCGACCCGAATTGCCTTCTCACGGAGGGCATCTAATTCATCTCTATACACTCTGGCAGAACGGGCATCTGAGAGTAAATTCATATTCTAGAAAATAGGAAAACACGGAAATTAAAGTTAAGAATACTGGACAGTAACACGCTGAAGGGTAACATTATTTATATTCATTATTTACACATCAAGTAACGCAGAGGGATATAAGCTAACTCTGAGAAAGATAAAGAGAAAAACCTCTGTATTTTAGCTGCTCAGTCCAGATGATATATTTCCAAGAAAACTAGACTGGCCTTTTTCAAGGAAAGGTATATACACATTTCTAAATTTCAGAACAGCATACTTCTTTTCACAGGTAATATTTTTCAAATGAGTCTAAATAATTTTACGTACACACATCCCAATATTAAACGAATCAGGTGTTTTACCTTATTAAAGACAGACTCAAAGTATGAAGAAAACTAGATAAAATCTGAGTGCATTTCTTTTGAGAAATGTTCATCACACATACACTCATGGGATATGATGGTGGTAAATTGCTTGAATGCGGGAACAAAAAAATAGAGAAGAAATACTAACCTAACTCAGAATATTTTTCCAGCATACTATGCCAAATAAAGGAATAAATTACAGAAGTTCATGTTCAGAGTGCAAAGTAAAAAAAAAAAAAAAAATGCAAGAAAACATACTTCCTTATACAAAAGGAGAATCATTTTGGTGGTGGCAATCTCCCTCCCCCCCCCATTTTTAAACAACAGATACACAAAACCCATACCTCTTGCTGAAGTCTCTTTAGTTCAGCTTCCATCTGTTCAAGTTCTTGCTTACAGTCAAGTAACTGCTCTGTCTTTTCCTCACTTAAAAGATAAAACATAAACCAATTAAATATGACCGCAAAACTTCACAAACATAATTTTGTTTGAGAACAAACTACTGAGATTTATGAGACTTCCCTCTTTTAATCCAGAATTTCATGTCCATTACAGTGTAAAACTTAGGTATGCCATTATGCTTTAGCTATTCTTTAGGTTTTAGCCTATATCTAACCTTTTATACTTGGCCAGACTTTTCAGAGTCCTTTAAATAGTTGTTCACTAAGATTTCCTACTCATGTGGGGTAGAAAATGTTAGGGTGCAGTAATGGATTTTTTTGAGATAAGTGTTGGTTTTGTTTTGTTTTTTTTTTTTTCATTAAAGCTTAAGACAATACACATGAATGCATACCAGGAGATTCACATCCAAAAGAAAACTCAGAATAATTTCAAAATATATATTCAAAAGGTTCAAATATTTTCCAGAACGAGACAGTGACCACTGATGCATTATGTCACAGATCAAGTAAAGCCGATTTCAAATGAATTTTTATACTTCTGCAATTTTTATTTTTCTTTCAGAGAAGGATTATGGTTTTCAGATGCCTGCACTCATTAAAAGATGACACCCTTAATAATTTTAGTAATTTTATGAAATGTATATTTTAATTTCATGAAAACACCACGGTGTCTGGTTTAGTCTATTCAGAAATTTGTAACAGAAACAATTTGACATAGATACTACAATTCTTACAGGCCTCATTCTTAACTTCCAGATCACATTTATTTCTCAATGCTCAAAAAATTAGTCCATTAAAATACGAGTTTGTTAAACAATCTGTCAAAGACACAGAATACATAACATACAAAATTCAATTGCAGCTTAGAACAAACAGTATTCACTGTTGAAAAAACCTGCCATATCCAATATTTTGGACCCCTAAAAAGATACATGGCATATTCAAACATGTTGTTATATTATTTAATATCTTTTAGCAGAAGTATGAAACAAAACAGAAGTAGAAAAGTAGGAAATAAGATAATTTAATGGACTGAAATATAGACTACAATGTAAAAGTAAATATATTAAGAAAGAAAATACTGGCTTTAAACAAAACCACAGCAGCTAATTTTAAAAATGAGCCAATCCCACAATGAACGATCTTTCTGCAACCATATGTTGTTTCAAAAGGTTGTCAACAGCCTATAAGTATAAAAGGGTTCATCTCCATAGAGCTTGTTGCAGCATCACTGTCCCCAACAAATATTTAAGCTTTCCCTTTACACAGGTGTTCAGAAACCATATGGAAATACAAAGGTACCCTGTATTATGTCAGATTAACTTTTCTATTAGCATTCATATTCCTGTATCATTGTTCTACATGGAGACACCCAGAAGTTAGTACAGAAAATTAGGTGTGCTACTTCCAGGTCTGGAATTTCTATACTACAAACCTCAACTCACTGTTTTGCATCCAACTGAAAAATAATCTTCACAGACCTTCTGCAGGAAGTTATATTAGCCGCAGTGCATATTAAACCAGGTATGAATGTTCATTGCCAAAACCAGATGATAAATAAATTTAAGCTGAGTATTTTCAACTCTCAGATGAATCTAATTTTAGGTTTACCAAATAACATGCAGCATTTAATACCAAATGCTACAGACAGAAGATAATTTATCAGTCTAGTATATTAAATACTCCAGTAGGAGTAAAGAAAATTTATTTATGAATTTAATTCAAATAGAGTGCAAAATGTGAAATGTTCTGAGCCATCACTGTTGCCCTAATTGCATGCTTCAGCTACAGACTAGAGAGGATTGTGCTAAATTATACAGAACATACCAGTGTTCACTGTTTAGGCTATCTATTAACTGTCAATCAAACTAATAACAGCAATTTTTTCACTAATTTTCTTGGTGCAGCTGTTTATAGAATATCCTGGGCGGGCTCAATTCACAGACACATAATAATACAGACATCAGAAAGAAAGAGCCATATCTTTTTGTGCTCTATTCTTCATGAAGAGCAAGATGTGGTGGGGGGAAGGGATCCTCCAAGTAAATCAACCAGATACTTAATCCAGCCAGCTAGAAATGATCTGATCAACAAACTCTGATAAGAGCAGACCAGCAAGCTGGTTACTGCAATTTATGCTGCCTCCAACTTTTAATTTTATTTTACTTGTTTCCTCTCTCCAAGAAATATGGTGGATTAAAAAATAAAATTAAAAAAAAAATCAATTTTAATTTATGCTGTTTCTAAACTACAGACAAATTACTATAGATATGAATCTCTTGAGATTTAGTATTTGTCTTTTAGGCTCAGGCTGCACGTACTTCACTCTGCTAGAACAACATTACACACTGCTATAGGAAGAAACAGATACTCCACTAGACCCTTACTGTTCTCTAATTAACTCTTCAGTACTGCTCAGATTTGTTCCTAGACTATGAAGATGACTGTATCCACTGACACTGAATCCATTTACTTCATAAAATAGAAGAGATAAAAAAGGTCTTCATTAAAATATGAACAAAGAATCAAAGAACTTGGTTACAATGGGACTGATACTTCACAGAACATGGATGAAGTGAAGGAAGGGAATATAGCCCATTGCTAAGGGGTCAGCACCATTGGGAGGAGAAAGCACTCTCTTAACTGGTTGAACATAGCAAGGTGGAAGCACTCTCTTAACTGGTTGAACATAGCAAGGTGGAAACTATCTGAATCAAACTATAACATTTACTAATTTTATAAATGACAGTATTTGTTAGACCTAAATAGCCACCCTTTGGCAGTAAACTCTGTCTGTTTTGCTGCATCCAGGTTTGCAGTGGGTCAAGAAATCTAGTGGGGTTTGGTCTGCAGAATTTTCTTTCATTTTTCTCTGTAGAGTGTCATGGCAGATTAGAGTGGAAGAGTATTGAAGGGCATGAGCAAAAAGCATTGTACAGACAAGGAATCTTCTATGCAGAAAGAAACCTTCTATGCAGAAAGAAAGAGACAGGAGACAGGAAATTATTCTAATGATATTTTTTCCTATCTGCAACAAAGTGAAATGTTTCATAAACCACGAATAAATAGATGACTACTTCTTACTGCTCCCTTTAAAAAAAAAAAACCACAACACCCCAAACAAGTAACTTAATCACACTGCTGATAAAGAATTATTACAGCACCACTTCCTTTGTAAGAGGATGGGTTTGCCACTAATCCTTGAATGGTCCAGACACAGCTCTTGCTTCCAGTCCTGCCTGCCCCATGTAATCATTCTTGAGTGTTTCACCCCATAACTGCCAAGTTATTCTCTTAGAAACACATATGAATATAGATATATTAAAACAACAGTCAGACATTCATTACTGACAATGAACAATAGATTAAGCACAAAGCATTTGCCTCTGAAACAACAGTATGGACAAAATATGTAAAAGAAAAAGGCAACGCTGCATTAGATTAGCTGTATTTCTAAAAGACAAATAACTTATGTAAAGCAGAGAGCCCATTACTGTATTTTAAGTGTTCAAGAGATTGCTCAAACAAATTAGCTTTTTCAAAAACTTTGGAGTACAAAAGATAAAAAATTACCACAGTACTAGTTCACTGATTTCAGTATGTTCATGGTTAAAACATCAATATAATTAATAACACCAATTAAGACAAACAGATGTGAAGTTGGATTGGTCACACTGGTCCAAAATATTAAAAAAAAAAATAAATCCTTCCTGGGGTCCAATAACTAAAACAAAAACAAAAAAACAACCAAACAAAAAAAAAACACAAACCCAAAAAGACCCACAAACCAACCAACCAACCACTTAAAACTGTAACTTAACATGTGAAAGAATGAAGAACTTGTCTAGACAGTACTACTACTGTGTAAAATCAACAACATTTTAAAACCGTACAACTCTCACCACAGTTCTGCAAATTCACATGTACTCACAGCTCTTGCCTAAGCCGCCTTATCTTCGCTTTGGCATCTGCTAGCTCTACTGACAGGTGCTGTCTGCTTTCAGTGCGCTTCATGCCAGGAGATCCACAAGGTGATTGTGCTGCTGATGCGTGAGGTAGAAAACGGAGACAGTCCCGTTCTTCTGAAAGTTCTATGATAGTCTAAGAAATTAAATGAAATAAATTAATAAATAGGAGGGTGGGGTGAAGAGGAGGAGAAAAAAAAAATCAATTCTCTGGATGCAATGCTATTCTTTATGTCAGAAACTATCACTCATTGCCTTAATTAAAGACTGAAATAAAGCCAGAAAAAAAAGGAAAAATTTTTTTTTAGAAGAATTTAGAAGCCCTACATACGCCTCTACCCCTAAAGCAAATAAACAGTCACATCTATTTAACAGTACTTTTCGTATATTCTTAAGCTACTCAAACTTTTAAGTCCACAGAACTAAGCACTCAGAATGGATCTGGTAATGAAAGGGCATGAATACACTTGAATATGAGGAGAAATATAAATCTCTAAAGAAACTGGTGTTCTTCAGCGAGCAGCAGCATCCCAGCCAACTAAAAGGATCAGACCTACAGGAATATTCCTAATTTATCATATAAGTAAGTGTTATTCCAATACATACATCTTTTGTATGCTAAAGTTTCTTTTCCTTTATGTTGCAAAAAGCCTTACCACACATCCTCTCCCTCATGGTTAAGTTTCTCTTTTATCAAGGCTGTGAACTGAAGAGAGTTGTCAACTGTCAAAGGAATATCTGGAATATTTGCAACATTAACACATCCACTACCTAGATATGGTGAGGCTACACTTCAAGTACTGTATGCAGTTCTGGGTCCCACACCACAAGACATCCAGTTGCTGGAGTGAGTTCAGAGAAGGGCAACCAAGCTGGTGAAGGATCTGGAGAACAAGTCATATGTGGACAGGCTGAGGAAATTGGGATTGTTTAGTTTGGAGAAGAGAAGGCTGAAGGAAGACCTTCCTGGTCTCTACGACTACCAGCCTCTTCTCTCAAGTAAATAACGAAAGGACTAGAGGAAATGGCTTCATGTTGCACCAGAGGAGGTTTAGATTAGAAGAATTTCTTTATTGAGAGAGTAGCCAGGTGCTGGAACACACTGCCCAGGGAGGTGGTAGAGTCACCATCCATGCAGGTATTCAAAAAAACACAGATGAAGAACTTCAGGACATGCTCTAGTGGGATGGTGAGGTGGGTTTGGTTTTGTTTTGTGGTTTGTTTGTTTGTTGTGGTTTTTTTTTTGTTTGCCCTTTTATTTCTGTTTTTTTGTTGTTGTTGTTGACAGTTGGACACAGTCATCTTAGAGGTCTTTTCCAACCATGGTAATTCTGTGATTCTATGACCTATTGAGGAACAAATCTGATACCACCAAGATGATTTGTGACTTGCTATTTTTATTTAATACATTTCTGTTTCTTGATTCCCACAGAGCACAGTGATTATGCTTCATGATGAGCCTGTACAAATCTCCTCTCCTAGTATGGATTCTGCTCCAGTTAACTCAAATCCGCATAATAGGACACAGGAATATAACAGGCACCTTTCAGTAACTGACTTGCAAACCAATGGGTTACTGAATCCTGGAAACTTCAGTTGATACCAACTTTGGATTTTCTGCTTTCAACTAGAGATGAATGTTAAAGTCATTTCAGACTATGGAAATGTGAAAAAGATCATCTGATATTATGTTTTCTAGTTTATCATAGTATTCAACAACTAGTATGCACATTGTGACTACCTGAAACAACTTGCTGGCAACTAGGAATGCTTGCTTAAATATGCTACCAGAACACACATCAAATATGCAAAAATGGTAAACTGTATCAACTTAAAAACCTGTTATTTCTTATATTTCTCTTAAGCATCAAACTACATCCATACCTCTGAGTACTCATCTCTTTCATCTATAAGTCTTTTTAAATGTAATGCCATATTTTTCAAGAGAGGTTCAACATACTCTTGTGTCAATACAGTGACATCTATCCACTGCAGATCAAACACATTTTCCTGATTATGAGTTACCTACACAGAATGAAACATAAGAGAAAAAAAACAGAGTCTCTTTAAATTCTAAGTGTAAAAAGGAAGCATAAAGAAAATAAAGGCAAAACTCTTAGGGGTCAAATTCTCTAGATAAGGTCTGAAAAAAACATTTAAAAGATATTAAATTGTATGCAATGGACTACAGTCTTATCTACCTGAAAGTAGGACTTTGCACTGCAGGCAAAATAAAAAAGCAAAAGGTGACTATGACAATCTCCATCACATATCACATGCATGGGACTTAAATTCTATCTTAGAAAAAAATCTGCACATGAACATTTCACTAAACTAATTTTGCTGTAATTCTAAGAAATTCTTGGAGCAGCATACTTCCTCCCTGGTACTACTTTAACAATGTAATCCAAAAGAGCTTGATCATGAAGTCTTTTTGTGCATCAAGTTAAAAATAAAGGCATTTTTTCCTTACTAAATCCACTAGATACACAAGACACATATTAGATTTACTTCACTTTGAACAAATGTGATTAATTAAAAGCACAGAAATAACAATATACCTCTTGAATATGGGCTGCAACTGCAGCTCTTGTGTCAAAATCCAGACCTTGGATTCTTTCAATAAATTCTTCTTTTTTCTGACACTAAAAATAAAGACACCTATTTTTTATATATATATAAAATCACAAATATTTTAATCCTTCCTTTGTATTTCTAAGCTAAAATGATAAAGCTGAAATTACAATGATCACATTATTATCCAATATTTTCGTTGACCAATGAATACTTGGTTTGTGCCACATGCCAGTAATTATAACAACTTTCAACACTAATAAAATTTTCTTAAAATTGCTACAAATTTATAACAGTGAGTCCCACAGATATTTTTTTCCACTGTCCACCTCTGGAACTCAAGTTGCTTATTTAAGTTGTTAAGAACTTATGATTGATTTCTTTTTTTCAGTTTAAATAGCTGAATGTTACAGTAATTCCCTAATGAGAACAGCAGTCCATCAAAAAGTATATTAAGTTAAACAACTTCAGTAAGATATATGGGTAAGATAATTCTTCAGTACTTTACAATTTTTTTCCTTTCCTTTACAGTATCAGGGGAATTAACAATATTGTAAGTAATATTAGAAATCACACATACACAGATTGATATATTCATACAATAAAACATAGGAGTGCAAAGTTGTGGATATTTTAACCGTAAGAATATCCAGATTTTTAAGAAACACAGTAGTACCACTAGAGGAATGAATGCCAAAGTTCTATACAACCTCAGGTATTAAAAGAGTAAGAAAAGAGATCGGTAACACAAATCATTCAATACAAATGTAAATATAATTAAAGTTACCTGAACTGCACAACCAAGTATAAGCAGGAGTAGTTTTTTTATTTCTTCAGTACCTGGCTCTAAGAAGAAAACAAGAACAAAAAAAGGGAGGTGTAAAACAGTAATTTGAGTGTCTTCCCCTTCTCCTCAGAAAACTTTTTTTTTAAAAATTATTATATTAATATAATTTATGTTAACCTAGTTTGGAAAAGAAAAGATGACCACCACCTCATCTTTACAGCTTTCAACTTAAACATTTTGCCATTTAACTGCCAACTTGCAGCGCTAACAAATAGCTTAACAGCCCATAATAGCTTCAAACACAAAAAATGTAATTTCAGCCCTTTGTAAAGTTACACTTAAGTGTGACATTTTCTAAAGAGTTTGGGGGATCTACGAGCAAGTATTCCACTGCAATCTCAGTTATCTGAAGTTATTTACAAAAGTGCTTAAATTATTTGTCCCCTCCAAGCTGTAACATTTAGGTGACAACTTCCTTAAATTATTTTATAAAGCTACATTAGATATTCATCTGCACATCTAAAAATCAAAATATATTTCCAAATCTGGCTGTAAGCATCTTACTCTACTATAAGCTTAAGTTCAAGAACTTGTTTAGAGATTCGTAAAGATATATTTCACTTTTTACACTCAAAATGTTCTGCTGCTAAATATATGCTGTATCTGGAATATGAATGCCATGAAACAAAGGCTTTAAGGATGGCTATATCTAGAATAAAAATGTCATAAAAGGATGACAAAATAGCTTAAGCTAGTTGGAATTAAACTCACATAGTCATGTATCTGTTTGCTTTACTGAAGCAGGATACTATATGTAGGAGAAAACTACATAGGAATAAAAGGGTCCTGACAGTATCTTTTCTACAACACACACTGCGTTTCAGCCAATAGCTTATTTCAGCATTAGCCAACCAGAATCCATTCTATAAATCTGACCCTTATTCTGCAAAATTGTACTCTGTGACACAGCTGGTGTAACTGCTGCTGATCCCAACGGATTCACACTCAGACCAAATAACAAACCTTGACTGTCTGGCGCGCACTAAAGGATGCGCAGGCACTCCTGAAACTGACCTAGAGTTGCTGAAGTTCCTTTTTTAAAGGACTCAGTTGATAGTCACAGATAATCTCCAATGATCATGAGATGAATATAAGCATCTGAAAGAAAACTCAACCAGAACCTTCTTAACTAAAAGGCAGTTTGTAATCTTCTACACTGGACAGCTAGATTTATTTTGGATGAATCCCCACATAAGAAACTTAGAAACACTCAAAAAAATTTTCCTTTGATTTGATCTACTATTTTGTAAGCAAAAAAAAATGCAAAATCCTGCTTTAAAAAGTTACAGATGAGTTAATATTGGTCAAAAGAAGAAATTAAAAAGTAATCAAGAAAAACCCTGAAAGGATACAGAACTCTTACTGATTTCATCTAGCTTTCAGTAGAGTCAAACTGACTGCCATAAAGCAGAGATGAAAGACAGATGCTAAACTTCACCTTCTTCATGGCTTCAGGACTTCTCTGTGGTTTCTAGCATTGACTCAACATCCTTCTTTTAGAGGGAGATAGGTATAATCCAAATGAGCCCGTCATGTTTGTGTTTTTCAAAGGAGGTTTGTCAAGTAGTTTTATTATAAAGTACATGAACTCAAATGGGAGACCTTTATCATTTACACAGACTTCTTGTATCCTAATGACTCAATTTTTGATGTCTTTTCCATAGAAATAGAAGACATCAATGAATATGTTTCATAAGAAACAAGCTACTTCAGCTAGAGAAGGGGAATTCCACTTGGCTGCCAGTCTTAATAAAGGTTAACCAGAATATTGTAGTAGGAAGAATCCATCCCAACATCTCACATCCCACATTCATTTATCCTAATAAATTAATCACTTATTAAAAAAAAAATCCCAGAACTTATCTTTGGATGCTCATTTTCACTCTGCTTCAGGATCTCGACTGTCTTTTAAACCCTGCCTAAATATTGTCTATGTCTTTTCCTCACATTCTCCGAGGGTACATAGCAAAATATTGAACCACCTCAGTTTCCCACTGCTGCCAACAATCTTGTGTGTTTTTCTTTCCTTGTCTCCATCACAAATACAGAAAGAGATCACTCTCCTCTGCATCCTTCCAACTTGCTGTGTGAGCTTTGTCCCAACCCTATCCTACCATTTGATCTTCCCCACACTCTTACCCCTGACTTTCATATCCTCTGTACCCTTCCCTCCTCCTCAGCTTGCTCCCTCAGAAATAAGAACTTCTTCAATGGCAGAAGAGGACAGATTAAAAGAACATTTGCCTCATCATTATCTTCTTTTTCCTTTTCCTCTGTAATTTAACTTAACATTTACAATCACAGCCTGTAGCTCTTCTCCTCCCGTTTTCTCCTCAAACTGGCTTCCTGCCAATTAGCTCAACTGAAATGTTTCTTGATAAAGTCTCTGCTGACCTCTTTTTACCAGCATTCTATCTGCATTTTCCTTGATTAGCCAACTGCCTCTGACAGAAACACATTTCTGCTTCTGAAATCTTATCTGCCCTTGCCTTCTGCAATTTGTCATCTTCTAGTACTTCTCTACTAATCATTCCTTGCAAAGCAGTGCAAATGGGAAAAACTGGGAGATATTACTGCAAAAAAATCACAGCTGCAGCCTAAGCTTTTGTGGACCAAACCTTAATCCTTATCAGAGAATTGACTTTTGCTATGGCAGCTCACCTTGACACAACCAGATTTACAGAGCAAGTTACTCAAAAGGTCACTAATGTTTGATTTTGCTACATTTGCCCAACAAATAAAAACAAAACCAAACCAACCAAACAAAAAAAAAAAACACCAACAAACAGCTTAAAATCCCAATAGGGATGAGGTCCCTCTTCAAGCTGACACAGCAAGAGCAATCTTCACTTTTAAAAGGGATAGGTTCTAGATGGAACCCAAAAGACAGGTCTATCTTCTGATTCAGCTCAAACTCCACAGTGATCTCAAGTAGGAATCTGAAATGTCTTCAAGAATACTATCCATACGTACTAAGTATTTTTAGTATGTGGGCTATGCTACAGTGAAATCTGTATTTTCTCACAAATCCAAAAACATCCCCACAGGAGAGCAATCACAGAACGTTAAGCCTTGGAAGGGACCTTGAAAGATCATCAGGAGAAATGCATACACCAGCAGAGGTTCCAGATGCCAAACCACAAACGCTGCACAGACTTCAGGGAGGTCCCAAAACAGGAAGAGGCGTTCTTATTAGTGACAAAAGCAGAGGTTTTTATGTATACAACTGAATACTAAATTATCTTTGTGTGTATTTGTAGGGCATTTTTAATAAAACTTAATCTTACACTACATAATATTAAGATGTATTTTGTCTCAATACCTTACATAAAAAAAGTCACTACAAAACCAATGCTATGATCTGGGCTTTTAAATCTGTTTTTTCCACTAAATCTGGTCTCCAGGCAAATCCATGGAGTCTTCTGGATACCTTAAGAAAATGTGGAATCAAAATATAAAAGCACAATGCATTCTATTCTTTTGGAGAGACCACATTCACACTTCTCGGTGCATGACAGATAGCAGCATCTACACATAGAAAAACTTAAAAGGCTGTGACCTCAGAAGCAAAAGCAGCAATATTCAAAAGCAGAAAGTAAAAAATCAAAGAAATTAAATCAAGATACCTGCATAAATGGGATATATGCAGATGGGATATGTGAAGTATCAACGTTATGAACCCTGGAATTGAAAAGTGAGGTAACACAGATGGTTCTTCTTGCTCATGAGAAAAATCTTGTCTCAGACACACAGAAGCATGGCATATAAGACATTTTAAATTAAAAAAAAAAAAAAAAGCCAGGGGAAGCTACACAGCCTGTTAGAGTAGTTCCTAACCTCTCTGCTGAGGTGCTAGAACATCAGAAGTAGAACACCTGGGACACATTAGACCCAAGTAAATAAAGTCTGCCCAATCCATAGTGGCTCCATGCAGGCCAGGTGTGTCTGCTCCGTGCTTCTGGAATTGAGAGCATGGTGCAGAGATTCCCAAGTGGCTGTGGATAGTCAGCTGGGTCCATACAGGCTAATTTTCTTGGTCTGAAAATTGCAATTCTCAGAGCTGGAAGCAGAGAAGGTGGGAGCATGGAGAAGACACTGTCAGTTCAGGGGAGAAAGCAAGAAGGTAATTGCAATATTTGTCAGGTAATGATGCAAGAGAAGCAGGAGAGTTTTGGGGAAGGAAAAACAAGGATTAGGAGTTGGATCAAGTGAGATGCACTGAACTGTCATTTTTCTCACAGGTGGCTTAGGTAAAGAAAGTTGGAAGCATAGTAGCTGGGAAGCATAGTAGCTGGGACTACATTAAACTTATACTTTATCAGTGGCTCACTGGTTGCTGGGAAATGCACTTCGTTTCAGTATAAATCCTAATGACAGCCAGTGCTGTGGTTTGGACAGAGCACTTTTTTTCTAAAGTGTGGACCTTTGGTGTGAACAAAAAAAAGTCACTTATTATTAAACCACTCATTTGCTAGAAGTATTTACACAATAGTCTATTGAAAAGCTCAATCCTATATGAATTTTATTTTCCGGTGTCATAATTCATATTATTATACAGATATAAAGTTTCATTTTAGATAAAAATAAACTTACCAGAAAAGGGATTTTTGCCAATTATTAATACATTTGGCAAAGACATCATGATCAACTGCTGCAAATTCTCCTAAAAAGGTTAATTAAAATATTATTTAAATCATACCTATTGAACAAAAGCAAACATCAAATATTAACCAAAGAGAAATTAGTATTACTTAAGTAGATTTACGTTTTTCAGGTCTTAATATGTACATGTTCAATACTTAATTATTTGGACTCTAATTAAAAAAACCTTACGTATATGAATTACTTTTACAAAATCCTTGTTTTATTTGGTTTGAAAGACCATCTCAACATAGTAAAATCCTCTTGTGGCAATGAGCTGGCTTATGGGTCTTAAGCTGACTAGATTCTGTGCCTCAATATAGCAAAACACCTTTAAATTATTGGTGTTCATGCTTCTCTGACTTGCTTATTGATAGATGTTTTTTTTTTTCTGTCTCTAAATTGCACTTACACTACAAAAGACCGTGTCCATAGCCTCAGTGGCCGTGACAAAAGGTGAATATGAAAATTACAGGTTTTCTGCAGTTATGCTGGGATAATCCCTAATATAAAAGGTACAAAACCCTATTTGCCTGATCAGGCAGAGTTTAGCTTGGTAAGTCCCACACACTCAAGCAGGAGCTTTGCCTATCTATGCTATAGATTGTATCAATGGAGAGTTTCTGTCAGCCAGTAATGGCCATAATCAGGTCAAATCCCCAGTCTAGACAGGGACTAATTCTTCTGAAGCAGAGTAGTCTTCCTCCGGTTCCCAGATGTTTATTCACAGCAGATGCCATCCTATCAGCAGCTCTGGAGTCAGGCTTTTTGTTTTTCTGCAGTGACAGATCCATTAATACATAAAATGCTCATACTCAAAAGCAACGTATTCCAGAAACACCACTGCTTTACACTCAGTCACATGCCATATTGTAAGCTAAAAACTTTGCATAAAAGTCAACTCATTTTATGTCACATTTGAAAAATGATAGTATTTCTTGAAAAGTACCTGTAGAAATTATTAGCTATACCTATACTTGCAAAGTTCTCACCAGTTAATACAGGACACACACACACAAAAAAAAATCTGAATTGATGAATACTGAAAAATAGGTACTCTCACTGCATATGTCTAAGAAATTATAAGCAGAGAGAAAACAGCTTTGACCTACTCAGGTACGATGAATTTCAAAGAACCATGACTCTTGTTACTTCTGAGATCTTGATAAAGACAATTTTCAAATAAAAGAAGTACATGAAGTACACTACAGGAAGTTTTACACCAGTGAATAACAAAGAAAGCATAAGGAATTCAATGAGTATTTATAGCTGCTACCAAAAAAAAAAAAAAATCCACATACTTTAAAAAGCGGGGGCTTGGTGGGTTTTTTATTGTTTGGTTTTGTTTTTCTTTAGTAATAGCTCAATTTCATTATGTCATTACAAAGCTTTTCATACTGTCAAGCAGAATACAAGCAGGGCCAACCAAGAAATGGAGCCTCTATGGACTAATGACATTATCATCTATTTTCTTACAACACCTCTACCTTGCTTCAACTTGCTTTTCTGTCACACAGTGTTACCTTCATCAGCAAGCTCAGTTCAACTGCTCCTAACTTCTGTTTACTTTTGAACAACTACTTCTATTAAAAACATGAAATTGGAACCTGCATGTCCCAAAATTCATATATGTCTTAACTGTCTTTTAAACCACAAAAATAAATCTAGCCTATTCACAAAATTCTGCCATGATTGTACAAAAACTTCTTGAGCTCACTGGCATTTATTCTATTAAAGAATTGCATATCATCTCTCAAATGATGCTGACAGAGCACCCATGGGTGTCTTGGAAGCCCACTGTACTAAACCTCCCAAGCCCACCAAAACTTATAGAGGAATCAGTTCTCCTGACTCAGCCACTAAGAACAATTCCACACTCTTACGCTGACAGGCTCAAAAGACTGGTCTGGAACCTAGTTAAGAGTTTGGTGATGCTCTAAGGAAATAAAGCAGCTTCACTGGACAAAGAAGATGCAATTGTAATTACAAAGAACAAAAATTATGCAGAAACCAAATAAACTTGTATAATCTAACATAATATTTTAGTTTTGAATGCTGCTTTATCAGTGCTGGTTTTTGGCAAGTACATATACAACACTGATACAATTATTTGCTAAACTGAGAGAATGTTTTCTGTGGATGTTATAAAAACACATGGAATAAACTAGCACCCACAAGCTCACAGTAAAAAGCTTTAGAATTTAAGATATCAAAATGATAAAAGTTAAACATCCTCATATCCATGAATATCATATTCCTACTGTAATAGTCCACACAGTAATTAGTCTCCTACCCCGATACAATGATTGATTTCCATGTTCCATTACTCTCCTATCTACCAAGCATGATGCTTGTATAGATGCTATGAGGGCTCATGCCTCTGCCAAGGTGTACCCCAGGCTACAAGAGGCCTCTCAGATTGATTTCAAGGCATCCATCAAGCACTGGCTTTTCTGCCTTGGGTAATTTCACAGGTGACAGGAACTAAACTGACCCCTTCTTGAAACTGAGTTTGCTGTGCTGCCTCGCTAACCCATGCACAGGTTGTGGGAAAGCCCCAGCTACCAGGCTGCATTAAGTTTGGGAGGAAACAAGGCCGATAGTCCATCCTTTAACCCTTCTCTCCAAAACCAGTAAGCTACCACAGTGCGTAAATGTTTGGTGCAACATTCCTAATCCCGAATCATTCTAAGGTAAGCTTCCTGAATGCAAACAATTCTGCCTAATACTGTTGCAGCAGAACTGTCTTGACACTGTATGGCATGGGAAAGCTTTGTATTCAAATGAAGAAAAATACTGTAAGTTTTGGGCCTTCTGGTGCACCAGTTGTGAAACACTAATGCCTGGTTCAAAGTGACCACCATCTGGAAATGGAAAAGCATATGGATCATAGCAGGCAGCACTTTTACACCCACATGTTGTAGCTGCCAAGAAAAGAACACTGAAGTATGCTTATGTGTGAAGTGTTTGCTAGAAGGATGTACAGTTGTTGACCACTGCAGTGACACCTGGGAGTTTTCGAACACATATACTGTATGTGTATGCATAAAGAAAAGCATACATCATTATAGGCTCTGCCATAATGCATTTTAAGAGGAAGATCAAATGATGTTCTCTCGTATCTCAACTCTCCTGGCAGAAAGGAGCAGAGAAGCATGGAACAGCACTAAAAGACACACTGTAAGGGGCACTGGTGAGATCTGCCATGTCCCACTATAGCATGTCCATGTACACCACTCTATCCAGGCTCTACGTCCACAAGGCGTAGTACCAGCTCTCACCTGTTCACAAAATACACACAAATTCAGCGGCTATTACATAAACTGATTATCACTCACATACATGTATTACTGGATTCTACTATAGCTGTAGATTAAGCGTGATAGAAAACTTGACCAGATTAATAAAAGCCATCCATACAATTATCTCAAAATAATAATCTTATCTGGTACCCTTAAAGGCATACCGATAAAAGAACACTTAGAAAAAATACATAGTATAAGAAACAATTACTGACCTGATAGTAAGTTTTTATTTGTTTCACCAAAATAGACAGATTTTGAATCCTTAATGATGCATCATTATTTACTTTTTTGTTTATCCTCTGATTAGCAGATTTTGGATTACTGAAAAAAAAATCAAAATATATTGAACATTAAAGCTCTGTATAAAACAAATTACATAGTTAATGTGTCAGCACAACAACTTCTTATCTTGGTTACCATGCCTTTTTTTTCCTCCCCCTTCCACAAGTAAGAAGTGACTGCCAAAGGCAGAAAGAAATAACTTGAAACATCTGTCTCTGACACAGTTACTCAGATTAGCACCCCTTTTGGCTATTAACATGGTATGTAATTGGGAGCACTCATCACAATTACTGGAGAATGAATAGAAGGTTTTGAGGCTCTGCACTTCTCTCCAAGCAGCCCCCTCCATCCCTGACAGAATACAGAAAGCAGAACACAGCTGTAACTTATATATATATATTCCAGCACAGCCTGCAGACATCAGGAATTGCTCTTACTGATGCAATTAGAATAACAGAATTCAGTCTGGCTACATTAACAAATGTCTACATACTGAAAAATTATATGATACTATTTTACTATCATGAGTTGGAAAAACAGACTTCAAGTTTTTACTTTTAGAACAATGAGGAATATGAAATCCATCATGCTAACACACACTGTTATATTTACAGGTAACTGAAGTCTGTCTACAAAGGGATGATTAACTGGAGTTTTTTGTCATGCACTCCCACATACTAACAGCTTTTTCTCTGGTTTATCCTGGCTTCAAAAAGGAAATCAATCCCTTTTTCCTTCACAAAGTAGAAAGGATCTGAGGAAATGCAGATGAGTCACCCTTTTCCAGTACCTCACAGCATACCAGATTATTAACCACAGACAAGACATTGTGACAACCATGCATTGTGATTTTTCAAGGAAAACAATGTGGAGTCAATGCAACTCCCCCACAACACCCTGTAAATGCTCAGAGAATTCATTAGGATGGCCAATGTGAAGTTTCTTAACTTTCAAAGATACTTGATAGAGGTGCACAATGCAATTTTTGATATTTAATGATACTACTCTATTTTTTTAATGCTGTCAGACACCCATGCAGCTGGCTGGAATATCGCACCCAAACAAGAAATTACCAACTTTTCACTGACAAACTGGAGGTTCCTGCAAGAGCGTCTGGTTTTATTCATCACTGTTATTAATGATATAGGCAATGGATTATAGAAAACAAAAACAAAAACAAAAACAAAAACAAAAACACAAAAACAAAAAAACACAACAGCAACAAAAAACAGCCACAAAACACAAAAAAACCACAAACCAACAACAAACCCAAACCAAACCAAACCTAACCCAAACAACAAAGAACACCACCTCAAAACAACAAACCCCCAAACTTTCAACGAACACTGGCAATTGAGAAGGATCCTGATAAAGTGCCAACATGGTGTGACAAGCATCGCAACAGAATTCATCACCACCACATACAGGGAAAGGACTATACTCAAGAATCAAATGCAAAAAGAGGAGCAACTGGCTGTAATGCCATTGCTATCCCTCACTCCCCAACAGAATCATCAATATACCATGGGAATTGTACATTTCTATATAGATACTTGATTACAATTCTTATCATTAAAGTATAACCAACTAACACCCCAAAATAAGCTATTCCCTCTATTCCACTGAATGCAGTATCAGCATTTATTTTCATTCAATTTATCACTTAAATTAGTAGTTACACATACTTTTTATATGAGTGTCACTATAGACAAAATTTGTGTATTTTTCAAGTTTAAGTTACCTAAACAAACTTTTATTTGCCTTGTACAGTTGGGTTTAGACTGTTAGAATTTTTAAAGATGTATTTGTCTTTTCTTCAGTTTATTGCTATCAGAATTTCCTGGCTTGTAAGTATTAATAGAAATAATGTAGAAAAAACACTGCTGGGAAAGGAAGCCTGATCACATACAAAACACACTTCCAACAGAGTCATTTTTAAAAGAAAAGCAGTAAGCATAGCATCTTTTTTCTCATGTATATGTATATCAATCTCAGAAAATTAGACCATGGTTTCTTAGATGGGTAATTGCCTCACTTCTAAATGCTCATCACCATGTTCCTAAAAATACTATAAACAATTAGAGTACATTTTAGAACATATTAGCTAAAACTCATTAGGTGACTAAGGGTTCATCTTGGATGTGTTAATTCAGTCGACCTGTAGCTGCAAAAGAAACTAAATGGGCTAAACGTGATTATGCTTTGTGTATGTGCAGAACTGAACTCCTTTCCACACTGAATTCATTCAAATTTGTTAAAATCAGAAGAGAAAATCCAGGATAAATCCTGCTGACCCGATGGCATAGAGAGATCAGATGAAGTCTCCTTTTTCTACATTCATATCTCCAAAAGGCAGATTTGGGCCCTTAATCTTCATCTTTAATCTTAATGATTATCGGATTATCTCCAGGCTTTTTCATCATCTTCAGCAGCATTTCTACAGCCATACATTTTAGATGGCTCTACCCTTTAGAGTGCTCAAATAAGAGGGCACTGGAGTTTCCTGGATATTGTAATAGCTCTTATTTTAATATCAACACAAAAATTAGTGTGCAACCACAATAATTCAAAACACAAATGCAGTAAGAACTCAGGCTTTACACTTTCTCATTTGAAAAGCTGTACCAGAAATTTTAGACAGCTCTCATAAGGACAGAAACATTTAACATTTGCATGGTACTATGTCTTCATAATGCTATGTAAACATAAATCTTCACACACTTAAGACAAAATGTTACTATCCCAAATACTACACACAGGAAATGAACACAGAAACAAATTACTGACCAACAGCAAAACCAATCATTGCCAAGGATATATCTGTGCAGAGCCCAAGATTTCATAGGACAAAAATCCTTAGTTGCACATCTTTGTCACCACTACCATCATGTTTTGCAAGACAGTATTTCATTACTGGGACTTGCATACAACAGAAATACAGCAAATAAACTTTGTGTTTTATTTGATAATATGATGATTTTTTTTTTTAATCGGAAGTCACAACAGCTGGGCAAGATCAGGAACTGTAAGGTGTCATTACACTTTGTTCCTGAATACCAGCCTTCCTCCTCACAGTACAAAAATAAACAGTTCACATCTCTTGAATCATGTACTAACAGATATGAGCACTTTTAGAACACTTCAGCAGATACTTGGCAATGGTACTACAGAAAGTTATTCTAAGTTTCATCTTCTCCATGTTAATCCTTAGAAATCCAGCAGTGTATGGATCAACTCTACCAAATTACGCATTAACTAAGACAATCAGAAATTCTGTGGTATTAGTCTTGTGTCAAAACTAACATAGATACATAGCTAAAGATTTTTTTAAAAAAATCTTTCAGCTTCTGTTGAAAGTAATATTCTTTTATTTTTTATTTCCACCAATTCACCTCATGTGTCCCCCTCCTCCTATATATATTTTTTTTTTTTAAATGTGGTGCATATCTTCACCTATCAAGATCAACTCAATGGCTGACACACATTCCTTACATTTTATGGAAATTCAAGGCTTCTATTTTTTCTAAAATTTACACTATTCTGAATCAAAATTATTAATTCCTGTATCTTAAACCAGAAAACATTCAACTTTATTTTATTTTATTTTTATTTTGCTTGCTTTGCTTTTAGGCATGAGTTACAGGAAACAGTTTACTAAGTTGGTGAATTTTGCTGGGAAAACTTGAGCCACAGATGTGCTCTGGAACTGTTGTCTTTACCACTTGAAAACAACTCAAGTTATATGATCCTCTGCTAGTGAAGACTATTAACAGTCAAAATCAGAATGTCAGCCTCAGGACAATCTGCTGTGCAAAATAAATTCATTTAAATAATCTTATTTTTTTCCAAAAGATGATGGCAGCAGATCTAACAAAACTCCAATTTCCCTTAACATTTTTCAGCAGAACAAGATTATGGTTACAAGTTTAACCCCTGGTTCTTGAGTATCAATAGAAGTAAGTTACTTAAATATCAATACTAACACTACTAATCTCTACCAATCTTTTTAAATGTAATTAAACATGTAGCCTCAGTATCTCACTATAGCTAGCAAAAGTTCTATTTCTTTGATTTTTCACTTTCTTGTAGAGACTGTCATATTGGCTCAATTACTCTTTAAACACAGAAGGTAAATTGTCTTTGATACTCTCAATCAATATATATTAGCGAAGACTAGGACAACTTTTACTTGGAAAAAAAAATAAATGTTTCTAACTCTTCCCAGAGTGAAATTCTGCTCTCTATACCTTCCAGAGCAAACAGAATTTTACTTCTTTACCACAGTAATTTAAATCTTTCTAACCACATTATATCATTAAATGATTATACTTCATAAAACCAGAAAAATAATATGCTACCTACTAAAATGACACCTATGTTAAAACATTTAACACAGAGGCACTTGGGTAAAAGAATCCTTCAGTGTTTGTATTGACCAGTTCCCTCATCTTCAGACAAGGATTTCAAGCTTTCAGGTTATGTCTGAACTGTCAGTTTTGACTTGCAAAGTTTATAGAGCAGCCAATACCAGGCCCAACAGATCACTTCCTGCACCATGCTGTTACCTGTGATTAGATCCTTCAGGAGGAGAGAAATTTTCAAAAATAAATCCACCCTTATTCCCAATACTTCATTCCCAGGTCTCATTCTCTCAATGTCCCCAACTTTAAAGCTCCATCACCTTCTTAAGCCACAAAACACCATCTTAAATAATCTTCATTTAGTCCATATAGTCCATCATCTTAAGTACTGATGTCTTTCTACTCATTCATCTCAGAGAGGAACTAACACAGCATGAGGTTAGCCACATATTTTCCATTATATGTTGTTTGTTTAATTCCGTTTTGTCAGACTGGTCCAAACAAGGTATAGACTAATTTTCTTACCAAACATTTAAAGTAACTGATATGAAAAACTAAAGAAATATAACATTCATATATTTTTCATACAGAAAAAATCTACACATAAATCACAAAAATCTGCATTGCCTTCAACAGCATGCATCTTGACAGTAGTTTATATTTGACAATTAATTATGGATTTTAATTACTTATTTCTGTATGTTGAATTGCTTCATTTTTTAACATTAAAAAAAGTAAGAATTACATTTGTATTAATACTAAGCAGCTCTTCTTGTAATACATTTAGTCCAGTAGCACTGAAATAAATTAGTACACAGTGTTGGGATTCCAACAAAGTGCAAACAAAATAAATCTGAAAATAAACAATTTCTAAACCAGACCTTTATAAAAAAAGAGCTTCAAAAATTTTTTTTTAAAAAACATAAGATTCTCGTGGCTCCTGTCCTATTGACACTATAAACGTTTTCAAGGCAATACATGCCTTTTATTAGGTGGAGATACTAAACTGCTTCAGTGGCAAATAGCCTAGCAAAATAGGGCAAATCTGTCCAGAAGTCAATAGGAAGCAGAGCAGTAAAAGATACCCTTAAGCAATTTTACATTTAAGAGCAACCTACTTATGACAAAATACATTAATTTCAATAGCAATAAAAACAGACAGAAGCATCTATCCCAATAACGCATTAGTTTAAAACTCCTGATTACAGAGAGAACTTCAGTGATGTTGAAATACTACCAGTGTCATGAGTTACAGATTGAGACCTCATATAATCAGGGATTATGTGTCTTCAATTTTTCATTGACCAAAATCTATCAGACCTGGGAATGTGATAGCTTAATGGCTTCATGCTTAAATCTATGCAGACTGCAAACCAGTTGTGTCCTCTCTTGCCATCTGTTCCTTGATGGTACTTAATCATTAAGTCTCTTATTATAACGCACCCTCATTTAAAATATAGCATTGTTTGAACGTATTTAAGTACAGTGAAATGCTGAAACAAGCACTCTGGGAAAAACTCTACACAAGAGTACACCTCAAAGGGTAATAAACAGTGATTGTTACGCTGTGTTTTAGCTTGTAGTAGTACAGCATTCACTTTTACATATAAATGTTGCTTACCCAATAAAGTTCTATCTTTTGCAGAGACTCTTTAATTGGAATACTCTTTGTCTCTGCCAAATATTTCAATTACGTGTATTAGATTTTTTAAATTAGATTTCAAATAATAAAGTGGCATTTCCATTACTTACTATTAGTAAGAAAATAATACACTTTTTTTTTTTTACACAAAGAAATTGAATACAGCAGTATCCTTTTACTGTGAAAGCTAAAATTAAATTGGGGTCTTCAGTGGAAAATAACTGACAATCTCCAATTTTCTTTAAGCATTTGAAGCAACACCAGACAACACAGTACACTGAGGCTATGAAGTTACCAGAAGTGCCTCCTCATATGGGACAAAAGGAGTGCTGGCCTTCACTGCTTGATCAGCTTTAGAATCATCAGTCATGGCCAAAGAGTCAGCCTGCAGAAGTTACAGTATCAAAGAACAGGGCAGATTCTCAAGTACAGTACCCTCAGTATCTGAACCTTGTGATCAGACATGTTCTAGAAATGTTGGTACAAGGTGGCACACTTCAAACTCCTGCAGCTACCAGTATGATCAATTTCTGATGCCAAGGAGTATTTCCATGCTAAACCTAACAAAAAGATAGAGGAGAAAAAAAAAAAGGCAACCTCATTTTCTATACCTCTGGCACATATTCATCAGTATTTCAATGCTGTTAAAAATAGATTTAAATGGATTACTTCCCTAAAGAATAATTCATGACACAGACTATCCACCGTTGAAGTGTGTAGAGAACTAACTCAGCGCATTCTTATCTAAAAAAACAGATGGTAATAAAATCCTTCCACCTCGTGCAGAGCATCATGCAAGACACGCAAGCCCCGAGGCTGCAATGTCTTGATGATACTGAACAACATGATGGCCTGGTGATACTACACAATGCACACACAGCTATTACAACTGGAAAGGCACTGAAAACACAAGGGATGTACATTCTAGAGTTGCTTAAGTGTTCACTTTTGAATCCCGCTTAACCACTGTATCTTTGCGCACACAGGATCCCATAAAAGGATGCTCTGCTCCTAAATTGCAATAAACAAGCAAATGTGATTTTACTAACCACTCTGTTGTCTTTTTAGAAAGGCATTTATGACTATCTACCTCTAAGCTGCCTGTATTTCTACCCAAGACAATACTGTTCAAGCAGCAATCAATTCACAGTTAAAATGGTCACGCAGTCCTGCAAATATCTCCTCAAACATCTAAAGATATCATTACAAACACATTTACCACAAAACATGGTGCATATTAATATCTCAATTTAAGGACGCTTTGCTAAATCTGTACTTAGCAAACATGGACTACATGTGCCAAAAGTTCAGCAGTTCTATCAAAGGGGGTTTGCCTTATGCTAATGTGAGCTTTAGGAAGGTCTAACATCAAAAGCCTTTTGGCCCCAACACAAAATCCCATTTTCCAGGATTATGTCCATCATAAACTATTAGGAGGATGAATCCCTATGCTTACTTTAAAAAAGAAATAAAACAACTCCACAACTAAGGGACCTACAACAAGCTAACCGGATGGTGGGGATCACAGAGAACCCTGCCAAGAACACATGAGTAGATTCTTTGCATATGCAGACAGATTTCCTACTCCCTGCCTTAGCTCTGCAGCATCTGACCAGGCTGTACTACTCACAGGGTAGCTGCACAGTGCCTAAACTCTCTCGTTGGCACTTGCAGCAGAGGAGCTGCCTAATTACTCATGGTTGAAGTGTGCTACAATAGCTGTATCTGAAACAGCGCCACACAAGCCTTTGTGCCAAGTAACCCCCTCTCTCCCTTCTCCACCAGTATGAACCTGCTGTGCCTCACAACCTCAGGGCTGCTCTGACCAACTGCTCTGCTGGGTTGTCCTACTGCTAGTGGCATTATCTGCACCAAGAGACATCCCCTCACATCTGTACTCTCCCAGGCTTGCATGTGAATGTGCAAAGAGACAGACAAGATCACAGTATATTCAAGAGATCTTATGACGGATCTTTAATTTATCTCTCCCAGGGTTTTAAAAAACACACAAGAGTTCAGAATAGCTCATGCTTATTTGTTGTTATTTCTCTTTTCCTTAATAGTAATAAGGAAGACGCATGCAGGTGAGCAAAATGTAGGAGAAAACAGGAGAGGAAATACAACAGTTCACCTGTCACTTACTAAGCACACACTTGTGTCACTGAAATAACAACTCCCCCAAGAATTTTACAGGTCAACAGCTCTTCATCATGACATCAGATTCAACAACCTTACTACTACTGTTTCAACTTGACTATCAGATATCCTCATTTCCTATCAAACTAAAAGGTACTACGTCAAAAAAAAAAAAAAAAAGGAAAAAACACAATGCTTTCTGCCAAAGATTGGAAAAAAGTGAATCACTACTCACTGCACCGAGTAACCTGGATGAGTTCCCCAAAACAAT
This sequence comes from Chloroceryle aenea, assembly GCA_013399075.1. Taxonomy (NCBI): domain Eukaryota; kingdom Metazoa; phylum Chordata; class Aves; order Coraciiformes; family Cerylidae; genus Chloroceryle; species Chloroceryle aenea. The sequence continues at coordinate 486,091 of VWZY01000262.1, forward strand.
CAATGAGAACACAGAGCAGCCTCTGCTCACAGCTAGTGAAAGGCAAGATGGCTTCCACCAAATTAAAAGGTTGCATTGATGGAAAGGAAATCTACAGGATTCAGATAATCACAGAACACTTAACGATGTCACACAAAATGATCACTCCTAGGTATTAAAAGAATTGAGAATTCATAGAAGACAACTTGACAAGCAAAATTTTTTTTGACCAAACAGGTAAAAATCAGAAAGTCTGGCAAACATACTTGAACAAATCTAGACATATTACAATGGTCATTTTATTGGTTTGAGTTTTTCTATTTGGAAAAGGTCTAGTAGCAAATATTATTTGAAAAAGGTAGAATTAGACTGCTGTAGTACTTGCACTATACTACTTTCCAAATTAAACTAAAACCCAAGCAGCACAGAATGCAAGAGTCTACAAAGGACAAGCAAGAAAAAAGATGGACCTAGCACATGAAGTACTGAGGGTAATGAACACTGAAGATTTGCTTTCTACTGTAAGCATTCTGTGTTACTTTCTGGCCCTGGGTCAATGTTTATTACTTCTGAAATTAGTTCAAAATAAGATCTATTCAGATCAATACTAATTAACAGAATAACTGAAAACTATTTGACTTTGTGCTTAACACCTCAGTGTAACTGACCATTAAAACACTGCCACACCCACAATAATCCTGTGACAACAGTGAGACTAATTTTACCTAAGTAAGCCCTCAAAGGCCTAAATCACAAGATGCAGCATGACTGGGTACCAAACATCAGAGGACATTAAAGTGAGAAAATGTTTTTACAGTCTAACTTGGAAAGGACATTCTGCAAACATACAGGTTGCAGTTTCGAAGAAACATCAGGAACAGAAAAAAAAGAATAAGGCCTGAAAGTTGTAATTACAGATACAAAGCAGCGAGCATTACAGAAAAGTAGCAAACATTTGTGGAGCTAACATGCTAGTATATTTGAAGTATTATAAGAGAAAATAAAGTACATTGGATTTAAAAGCAATACACATTTATGTCATCATCTTTATTTAAGCTTAAAAAAGAAAAATTAACCTCTTAAGTGATTATCAAGTTCGGATATACTACTTTTTCTTTTCTACTCCAACCAACTTCAACACCACAGCAGTATGTACTTTGTTTTACTTGATAATCACAGCACCACCAGAATTAATTTCTCCTTTGGAATACTTGGAAAAACATTCACTCAATTTTTTTACTTTGAATCTTGCTGAAGCTATAAATTCTCAAAAATAATTAGTTAGCACTTCAGATTCAAAATAGTTTCACTACAGGTAAACATCTCAGCGTACCAAGTATTAAAAAATTCAGGAAATACTGATGTGAGATCAGCCCAGCGAAAAGACACCAAAGCTACCTGAATATTGCAGTTTCAGCAAGTAAGATCTAAAGTTCTGAAAAGAATGCAAAATAGATTTCTGTTAAATACTTCTGGCTATAACCCTATGACTCCAGAATTCCATTTCTTATTAATTACAATAAAGCTTCTATAAGTAAGTGAATGAAAATAAAATACACATCTTTTTCCATATCAATTTTTAGACTACCAAGTGACAGATGGGAGCCCTTTATATAGGTTATTCTGGAGTGAGGCAACTTCAAATGCCAGGCTCTTGGATATAATGGGACTACCAGAAAATAAGTTACATTTCTGGTAAAAAATTTACCCACATGAGCAACTTCATTTCTTCAGCATGCTAACTGAAATGTGCTGTAAATTTTGCATTTATACATGCAATACCCTACTGATTTAAACAGAGCAGTATATGGGGGACCGTACCCCTGCTAACTAACCAAAGCTACAAGATAAACCTACACAAAAGAGTCTGCAAAAGAAGTATATTTTTTGACTGAAAGTATTATTCATATTATTGCTAAAGATGAAAACCAGCACTTCTGCAAGTCATTGCCTCCATTCTATCATACATCAACTAGCACCTGTATTTTATTTTACTCTGCCACACACAATACTCTAAATATACAGCAAATATACTCCCAAGCTACCAGTAAATTAAGACATTTTTTGCTCAAGGGCTTACTTAAGAAAAACAAAGACAAAAACTAGAGCAAATATTTCCCTGCAGCTTCAAATAAGATAAAACTCTGTAATAAACTTAAGTGGAATTTATCTCCTATCACCACAGGAAAGGAAACAAGTTTGGGATCATATCTAAATGTGCAACACAGATTCAAAGATTCACTCAACAGCCAGAAATGTATAAAACAAGCCACTCGTGTTCATCCCTTACTATTCCCCAATCCCCAAACACAATGCAAGATTTGTTATTTCCCCACCACCCTCCGT
>VWZY01000263.1:10088-23588 GCA_013399075.1 Chloroceryle aenea
ACCACAGTAATATAAAATTGTTTCCCATGCCATTTTTTTCTTGTTACGGAAAACTAATATTAGCAATTTGTTTATGACTGAAGAAAATATGTTTGTGAGCAGACCCTACTGGGCAAAAGAAGGAAAGGTGACATTCTAACTATGAACTATTTTTGTTAATTGATTAGACTTCTATAAAATGTGTTAGAGGTTCTTGATTTTGAAGTGGGTTCTGATTTTTCAATCCATGGGACCAAGTGATTGGATTTCAAGTAGTTTCTAATAAGGCAATTTTTTTTTACTTTTTTTTCACAGCTGCAAGCCACCCAAATTCTATCTGTTGTCTGAAAATTCAGCAGTAATGACATCTGTACAAAAATCCTGCAGGATAAAATTTATCCTTTTGAAAAGAAATTCTATTAAGAATGTTGCCTTTATATTAACAATTTTGTAAATGCCTATTAAAAATTGAGACATTTTTGATGTATTGTAAGAGCTTCTATGAGTGACTCAGGAGCTTTGTTAAATAAAGGAGCTTTTTTTTTTTTTGTACATTTGGAATGACAGAAGTCTAGCTTTAACTTCTAGAACAAAACCATTTAAGATTATTTAGATCTGATATGCAGCTTTCTGAAATATATTTTTCATAATGATGTTACCTTTTGAGTTGGTGTACACTTCTAAAAGGTTAACAATTCTTAATTAGTTGTTGCATTTACTGAATATTGAAATTGAAATACTGTTTTTTATCTTAGTTGGGGTATCCTGAAATCAGCAGTGACTGCCTACAGATGTATTTTAAAGGAAGATTTCCTGTGAACCAGTTTCTTGGCAGAGCATATTTGTGCCAAGGGCAGTTGCACACTCCACTCTCTACACATAATTTGGTGAGAAATTATGAAGTTTGCATTTTATCAACCCATTTGTTTTTAGAGTATTCCTAGGTTTTTATGAATAGCTTTTAGTCATTTAAAATGCACAAGAGTAATCAGGACTCTGGAACTTTATCTCATACTCCTCAGGCACTTACTCCAGTTTTATTTTGTCAGTTCCCACTCTTCGCTCAGTAGCTTTTTTATGCTGGTCCCAGAGTCTAGTAAATTAGTCCAAACTCTCTTGTAGTTTTTAGTTACTCTGTTCTGTCTCACTACAGACAGACATCACCCCTTTCTGCCCATCCAGTTCCACCTCCACTCTTCTATTTTTACTGTCTTAGCCTTTCATAAATCCCTTTTTATGATCTCATCCATATTCTTCAGGTAGATCTATCCATCTTCTCATCAATCCTTCTTCAGGTATTCTATGTGCTGATGAGTTTTCCTTTTGAGCTGCCTTTTGCAGGCTAAATGGTCCCAGCTTTCTCAGTCTTTCTCATGTGAGGATCACCTGCCTCAACCTGCTGGCAGCACTCCTCCTGAGGCAGTCCAGGACACCTGTGGCTACCTCTGTGGCAAGGGCATGCTGCCAGCTTGTGTTCTGCTTGGTGTCCACTGGTCCCTCTAATTTTTAATTGCTCTCTTTTTATGGCAACAATAGATTATGGCAGCATGCTTTATTTGAAATAAGTCTGAAAAAAAAAAAAGAGTTGTTAACATATTGAAATAGGAAAATTATGTACTGGTTTATAAAAGCCATATTCAGATTGCATTAACTTTTTTTTTTTTGTTCTGGTCTAGGAAGGCTTTGAAATGTTCGTGCTGTTTTTTATGAAGGCAATAGATTTTGCAACCTGTGATCAAAGGTAGGCCCTACTGGTAGGATGAAGTCTTTAAATGTCAGGAAATGTTACTTGGGTTTTCATAGCTGTTTGTCCCAGGTTTTCACTAGGTAGTTTGGAGTTGAATTGTTTGGCTATTTTGCTGGTTTGGGGGTTTTCTTCCATTTTGTTACTGCCCTTCTGTAACTGCTGTGCACAAGGCAATGCTGAACAGACTTGAATAGATGGGATGAATCAGCCTGTTTGAGGGTGGTATATATTTTTGAGTGTTTCTTCTTTTATATCTATGCCCAGTAGGAGGAAAGCACCATGTTATTTTAAGTGGTTAATTACTGAGTAGAGTGTAGTTACAAGAGTTACTGTATTGTGCTGCACTTGTGTTCTGAGTTCTTAGGATTGATTCTTATCTAAACCCATTGGAAAAGTTCCAATTTTTGCTGCTTAGAAGTTTCTTAAAATATTCCATAATTTTATATTTTATCTAAGTCCATGAAATACTAAATTCTTTTGTTTTTCAGATACCATTTTTTGATATATAATGCCTCACTTCTTTACTGGCAACTTGTGAGGCCGTATCTTAAGCCTGGATTCCGCTGTTGCCTTATTCCCAGCCTTTCTCAGATTGTTAAAGCATTAAACCAAACTGAGGAGCAAGACGACGAATGGAGAGCAGAACTTATGATGTAAGGTTAATTGTATTTTTTTATGTGGGCATTCTGTAGTCCTTTTGTATGTCTTGGCTGCCACCTGAGGTAGTCTTTAATTTGTAACATTGTAGATACATTTATTGTGGAAAACTTAATTCGTAATGTTTTAAAAAGATCTATAAATGTACACTTAACAAAACAAAATACCTTTCACATTAATTCCTTTGAGCTTAAAATTTAAGTGGTAGAGGCAGTTAGGCCCTAGGTTTGATCTGAAGCCTCACAGTCATTTTGGAGGTAGTATTTGAGTCCTTGCTTATGTGTCATCTTTTTAAGTGAGGACAACTATTTTCTTCAGGTAAAGAAGCACAACCTTTAAATAGATAAAGATGTCTTCTGCCTTCTGATCCCTGAAGTGTAAGAAACAGCCTGGTAAGGTTGTGAGGAAGTACTTGGGATGCTTTCTAATTTCCTCCATCTTTATGAAGATTTTTACCTAAGTTACCATTCTTACTATTTTTCCCCCCCTCTAGTTAACCCAGAACTTCATGTTGAAATGAAACTTTATGAAAAATCAGTGATCAAAATTAGAGTTTGTCTTGCAAATGCAGCAATTGCAAACACAGAGATTAGTTGTCATCAGTAGTGATTTTGGTTTTTATATGCCAGCCCTATGCTTTAATGTACAACTTGGTATTTTAAGGCTCTTAGCAATGTATTTAGATCAAGCTTTTTCCTTTCTGGTTAGTATTATATCCATTTTTTCTTCACTACTGAATTAAAGGCCATCCCTGCTAAGTTCGATATACTGATCGGCGTAATGGTGTATTGCTGTGCAGCACTTTATAAGCTAAAACTGGAGAAAAAGAAAAAATTATAATTCCAAAGGTGCTGAAGGTTATCTAGATTACCATGCATGCAGGGGGGTTTGTACCAAACACGCTTGCTGAGGTGCTGGCAAGCCCTAGGAAGTGCAAGCAATATGTTTGTGTTATAAAACTAATGGTAGCATTTTTTTTCTTACATCTGTATTTATTTTTTACATAATTTTTATTACTGTTATTTAGTTTGTTGTTAATTTATTTCCTGGAATTGCAGGCTCTTTTTCAGTTAAATCAGATAAAGTATTGAAAATCCAGTAGGTAAGTTGCAGTTCCCAGCATGAATAGTTGGCTTTTCCTATATTTCCAGTACTTAAGGGAGAATCTTAGCATGCATGTCATAGAAACATTGTTGTCAGACTATAAATAATGAATTGTTTTAATTCCAGATGTCCTGTGGAGAAAAACTTCCATAAATTTTTCCTTTTCCAAAGTTATTTTTGTGATCTGCAATAAATGTATGTTAAAAGCTGTATTTGTCTAAAAGAAACAAAAATGCAGAAGTTAGAGTACCTCTTTTCTGTTGAGTCACTGCTCTATAGCATTAATCACTTGTACTGTGTATAGGACTGGTACCTTGAATATAAAGAGCCTCTTGGAAAAACAGATACATCAGAAAGCATTAATAAATATTTAATACAAATATTTATTTCATCTGCAGACATTTACTTGAGTGCTTCCTTGATGCTTCAAAACTGAAAGAAGCAAAAGAGTTTTCATCTACTGCAGCAATCTTTATTAAGGAAAATGTTCCTGATAAATATCCTCAAATATTTTCTTTAATGGTAATGCTCAGAAATATTTGAAACTTCCAGTAAGACAGGAGCTTTCTCTGCATTTCGTAAGATTGTATTTATAATTAAGTGTGTTGTTTCCTTCATTTAAATTTTGTGATCTACCAAACAAAGCAGTAGATAAGCAGAGATTTTTTTTACGGGTATTTTTTATGCTATAAGCTAAAGAGTTCCCTACTGCTCCATGTTATTTTGATACAACATAATACCATTTGGATAACTGTTGGTAAACCTAAAAGTTCTGATTGGGAATAATTACTCTTAACACAGAAGGTGTAGTCGGTGCAACTTCCCCTGCCTCATGCTGTTGAGGGAGTATTTAGCATCTGTTAACTTCTCTCATGACAATAAAAACTTAAAATGACCCAACTTGAACCCTATTATACATAGTTCTGGGAATCTGAGACTGTAACAATAACTTGAATTTCTTGCATGCCCTTAATTTGATAAATAAGAGGGTAAAGAAAAATGTGGCAAAAGCAGAAATAGGCAAATAGAACTTGAAAGTTGCATGCAGTCATGTTTACTTTCATTGTGCTACACTGCCTGTTCTCTTTTTCTGTCTGCTCCAAACTACTGCATTTTAGGAGCGTATGTTTATAATACAAAGTTCTCTTACCAACAGAATTGAGAGAACTAATCTGCAACTTTCAGATGTATGATATTAATGAAGTAATAACATTTAGGAAAGATGAAAATTACTTTTTTTTTTAGAGGCAGTATTGAGCAAACCCCTTTGATGATGACCTTAAGCAGAAGATTAAAGTAGTTCTAAAATTTTATTTCATCTCTGTGTCTCGGCAGAGCTGCAGAAGTATGATACATGCTGTTGAGTGCTTCAGTAACAGTACACTTAAAACCTGCTCAAGTTACTGTTCCAGCTTAAGCAATCTGCTTTGATTGCTGTGGGCAATCAGTGTGAGAGTGTCAGAAGAAATTATGTGCACATGTTTGTTTAATGCTACAATTAAATTAGAATAACTATAATTTGCTGTCATTTTTTCATAATCTTTTTTTTGTTGGGTATAATTGATTGCTGGAAATAAATTTGATTAGGGCTTATTACTTGATTATAGCTTGATGAGATGATTTCAGAATGAGTGCTATCAAAAGGTGTAATTACAAATGCATTAATTGGAATTCTAACTCAGATACTAGTTTCACATTTAATTTTCTGCTGATGCTTCTGATCCTCACTACGCGAAGATTAGTATAGCTGTACTAGGTGATCTTTGTGGTAGCTGTAGAACAACATAAATTACTGCAGTAGCCTCACTGCCCTTAAAATCTATGAAAAAGCCTACAGTCAATATGCCCACTTTATTTTAGCCCTCTTGAGTGTCTGTCCTTTGTTGACCTATATCATCAATTAACAAATTGTTATTTTATAGGTATATCACAAACTAATGGATATTTCCCAGGTAGAGAAGGAAATACAAAATTCCATTCATCTTTCAGTTATTTATAAAATGCAGCTGTTAAAATTGTAAGTATTAAAATGTATCCTTCCACTTCTACTTCAGTGCTTAATATTACAGAGGTAGCATCAGGTACTGGTATCCTGTGTGCCAGTAAAAGTTTCTCAAAAGGTAAACTGTAATGACTGTTTGGGTAGTAACTGTCAAGCCTCTCTAGAGTACAGCCTCAGCTAAAGAGGGAGAAAGTTCTTTGGGGTGTAGGGAAGAGTATGTTGTAGAAATATTCTTGGGTGAGAAAATTTAAGATATTGAAAGACATTTTTGTATTTAAAAGACTGTGATTTGGTACACAAATCATGTATAAGAGTAAAGATGAAGTGGTGAAATCCCACCTAAAACATAATGTATGAGCATAAAACAATTTTGAAAATTAGTTTTCATAACACATCTCTTTTTTTTTTTTTTCAGTGTCTCAACACTTGCACATTTTGAAGTATAAATTCTTTTCTTGGTAACAGTGGATTACTTTTGACATTAAAGGAAAAGCACTTGTAAACCATTTTTCTTTGTTTCTGTAGTAAAATTTTCTGTCTGAAATATTCATATGCTGGAATGTTCTTTGTGCTTCATATCTGTCTCTAACTTCACATACTGACATAGGTTTTATTGACTTGGTATTTTTTTCTTTGATATTTCAAAATCAAAGTATCTCGCTGATACACTGGACTAAAAGCCATCCATCCTAAAGTTAGGAGAGTTATTTCAAACTTTTAATGCAACAATAGTTCTTGTGAAAAAATGAATAATTTTTAATGTATTGCAGGCAGTGGGACACAAATGCATTTCCAAGGGATGCCACCGCAAATCTGAACTCTTTGTATCTACTTTTGAAACAATATGATGCACCTCCAGCATCTGTTCTTAGTGTGAAGTGAGTTTTACTTGTCACAGCCCTGTCAGTGTTGATGCTGAAGAGATCCTGCTTCCACTAAAGTCTGTCAAAATTTCTGTTGACCTTAAAGAGTAAACTCATACTTAGTTGTAATACTTTGTGTGGGGTTAATGCTTAGGTCATCTTAAAAGACAAAGGTCCTATTAAAGAAACCCAAGTCTTATTAAAAAAAAAACAAAACACAACACTGAAACTTTCTTAAATATCTTCTTCCATATAGCTGTTTGTATAACATGATTAAAGCTTTCCATAACCTTCGTGATAAAATGAGATTTTTAAACTGTCTTAAGAATTGACTGCTTTTCAGACTTTAGTTCAGTTTTAGCTTTTCTTAGGGCCTTTCCCAATTCTTCAGCATACTTTTGAAATGCAGACTAAATTGAGCTTTATTTCGGTAGTTCAATCACAGCTATTACATATGGAAGTAATACTACTTTTTTAATCATTAATACCAATATTCTTTGATGATTTTTCATGTATCTCATTACTTCTCCTATCCCAGACACAGTACTCATTTGGTTATTTATGGAAATCCAAACATTTAGAACACGTGCTCCTACTGTGTCTGTTTTGTGTTCTTAGTTCCTCAGTACTTGTCCAATAGACTTGACCGTTTTAAGTTGTGTGCCAGCTGACTGCATTGTATTTACAGAATTACCTGCGGTCTTCATTTGCTCTTTCCCCATCTTTGTGCTGCATACATTTCATTCTGCACTTTTGATTGGGAACAGTTTGTGCAAGATGACAGTAGAAGTTCATGAATTATTTTCCCTAAACAGATGAACTTCTGTTTTTTTCATGAGGCCAACTTTAATGTCTTTCCTTTTTCTTTGTCAACTGTGAGCATTACTAGTATAATCACATCCTCTAATATTCAGATGGATTCATGGTTTTCAGATATTGCACAGTTACTTTCATACAGTGTTTTCCTAATTCCAAAAAAGAACAGTATCAGATTCTCTGAAGTGATGTTTTTCTATTTTTGAAGGATTCCTTTGATTCTGGAATTAGCTCGTTTTTCTATGAAAGTGAACTGCATTAAGCTTGCGTACGATTGCATTCTTGATTTGAAGAGAGCAGGAATTACTGTAAGCATTCATCTCTTCTCTTTTTTCCTTCTTTTTACAGCCCCTGTCACCAATTTTATTATGTATTATAAATAATACTGTTGGTTCTGGTATCTCCTGTCTATCTTTGTATTGTTTATATGTTCTTTACTATAAATAATTACTTGGATAAGTGATCTATTCCTAAACTAGAGAGAAGGTGTAAGGTCAGAAGGTAGAATATAAGTATAATAGGGTAATTAGCAGTGCTATTAATTAGTCTTGACAAATAAATGTTAACTAAATTATTGCCTGTGTTGTTTAAATGTTATCTGTGGAGTAGTTTGATTGGGAGTTAAATGGTTGCAGGTTTTTAAGATTTAACCAGTTTACCCATTGAGATTGTAATTGGTCACCAGAATACAAACTCTAAAAGCAGTTAATGCTACATACTTTTACTTTAGTCTCCATGAATACAGTATCAGCCTTGCAGAACAGCGAATTCTAATTTTGATGAGAAAACCAGCATTTGTCTGGCGTATGACTGGGGGAGTGATGGAAGGAGGAGTTTAAAAAAACAGAACAACAAAACAAAACAAAAAAAACCCTTGCCAATAAAAAAGCCCCAGAGCTGTTATCTTTTCAGAAAAGTAAGATTTAAGCAGTATAGTTCTCTCATTGGAGCAAGAAATCCAGAAACGTGCCTCAAATTGAGCTCCCTAATGCTTTCCTCTCTATGGATCTTTTCTGATGGTGTTCTTATACAGTTCCCAGTTTCCTTTAATAGGAATGGTTAATTTTTCATCAAACCGTTATTTATTTACTAACATTTAATAAAGACTGCTGTTCAGACAGCAAAGACTACTGTCTTTTTGTTTCAGTTAAATAGCCAGTATAGTGGGATTTTCAGTAAGAAAGTACAGTGCTGTATAACTGCATGGGTTTCATCTTCATTGTGTTCCTTTTTAATTACTGAAAGTAGCATTTTGTGTATTAATACTTCAGGAGCAAGGGAAACTTCTTGAAATTGAATGCCTGGAATATGAATATGAAATAAAAAAAATTGGCACTAAAACTGTGACTTACTCCAAAGGAGTCGTTGAGGTATGTTCTTTTATCTCAAAATTAATGTTAAATTTTTAATTTGTTAAACATGAAAACATGGTCTTGGACTTGCATGTCTTAATTACATGATACTGAGCAGAAATTCTTCTAAACTTCATATTCTAATTGGTCTGCCAAGAAAAAAGCAGGGGAAAATAAACAACAGCTGTACATTCCTTGCTTAAGTCTTGCATCTGACTATAGTTTCATTATATACTGCTTTCCAAGGGTAAAGATGGTAGCATGGAGGCATGCAAAGGCAGATTTTTTTTGTTTTCCTCTCTTAGTTTTATGGGATGTGTTTTCAAAGAATATCTGAAGTTGGAAAGTACCTATAAGAATTGTCGAGTCTAACTCAACTATTATTGCATATTATGGATCATCTCATACAAATTCTTATGTCAGAGAAATGGGAGATTATTCCTGATAAATTGTCTCACTGGCGAGGATTTTCTTAGATCTTTGTAGTCAGTTGACTCAGTTATAATTTTGACCATCAAAAGTAGAAGCCTAAATTGTTGGTGTTACCAATGGAATTAGTGAGTTGCTTACAATGAGCAGTTTAGAACAGCTATTGGGGACACCTAAAATTCCTAAAATGGGAAGTGTGAATATGCTTCATGGAAATCAGTTGTCTATGACTGTTCTCATTTTGAAGTTCAGAAATTTTATTCACATTTCAGAAGGAAAAAAAAAAACACCTCACAATATGAAACTACAAATACTGCTTAAAATACTATATTTAGCTGTATAAGTCTTCCTAAGTATTCCTACCACAGTGCATGCAGTTGGGAGAGTATATTTGGTTGCTTTTGGTTTTGGCTGGGTTTTTTGTTTTGTTTTATGACATAACCTCTAAAAAGAACTGAATTACTGAGTGTCTGTTACTGTAAGTAAGGATTTGCTTTTAGATTTAATAGGAAACAAGTTTAATTGATAGTATGGAAAATCCCATTCATAATATTTCTTTCATTCTTCTCCTATGCTGCTTAGCATAGCATAAGAAAAAAATCATCGAAACCTTCTGAATAAACAAATATTTCACAATTATTAATTTCTGCTTATCATAAGAAGGGGAATGGCTGACAGACTTCTGCCTGAAGTATGTATTAGAAGCATGGAATACCCAAAAGAAATATTTCGTAGTGATAAACACCTATTAAAAAAAAAAAAAAAAATAGTTCTGAAGTCTGCTGGCTGAGTGTCTTTCTATGTGAAACAGTCCTAAGATTAAAATTGTGAGGAACTGGTAAGAATTTGCATTCATTAAATATAATATATGCCAATTAATTTTTCATTTGTGTAGGCTCAACTGGAGTTGATAAAACATCTTGAGTTAACCTTAAAGCGTGCAGTTCAGTTGGGAGATCCAGATGTGGTTCAGGTTGTTTGTACAACCCAGTGGAATCTGTGTTTGCCACTATTACAACACAATTTGCATCAATGCGTGCGAAAGCCGTTGATATTGGTTGCTGGTGTCCTTGAAGAGATTGACAGGTAACTTCTATGCTGTGTACTTACTTCCGTTACTTTGAAAAGTCTAATGAATAAACATCAAAATAGTTTAAAAGCTCAAGCTCTATGATGTTAAATGTCTTTGAAATTTTTTCCCTAGCTTATAATAAATTAATGCATGTGTTGCATACATTGCCTCATTAATCATTTAAATATAGCTTCCTTTCAGGCAAAATCTCACCTTTTAATGGCCTGTTTCATTAAAAAGGCACAGTAGTGAAAATGAAGTATACAAGTTAAAGGGGATAGCTATTATCATAGTGGCGTCACTTCTATTCATTAGGTTTCACTTCTGGATAGTTTTTAAGTATAAGAGTTTTTTAGTTTGCCTCATTTTAACAGTTCATATCTAAATTTGCCTCCCACAGCATGTTGATTTTGTTGCGTTGCCAAATCCATGTGGAAATAGCTCTTATTGAAGAAGATGGAGATAGAATAGAGGCTGCTGTGGAACATTTGCAAAAAGCTTTGTGTCTAGACAACAGTGGGCGGTATCAAGAATACCTGACGTTGACTTTAAACCGTCTTCGTTTGTGCACTATGCTATATAAGTCACCTGAGCGTCTAGAAGATCAGGCAGTAATGATGATTGAACAGGTAATCATGAAGAATAAGGTCAGTAGCTGAAGTAAGTTTACTTAAGAAATTCTAGCAAAGGAATCGCAGAATCATGGAATGTTAGGGGTTGGAAGGGACCCCCGAAGATCGAGTCGAACTCACCTGCCAGAGCAGGACCAAAACTAGGGCAGAACACTCAGAAATGCATCCAGACAGGTCTTGAAAGTCTCCAGAGGAGGAGACTTCACAACCTCTCTGAGGAATCTGTTCCAGTGCCCTTACAGTAAAGTTGTTCCTCATATTGAGGTGGAACTTCTGTGCTCGAGCTTGGGTCCATTGCCCCCTGTCCTGGCACAGGTGCAGGGAGGTTGTCCCTGCCTTCTTGATGCTCAGCCCTCCTGTATTTATAGGCCTTAATTGGATTCCCTCTATACTAGAGGGGGATCTAGATCCCTTCTAAACTGGACTAAAAAGCCCCAGGTGATTCATCCTTTCCTCATAAGTCAGGTGTTCCAGCCTCTTAATCATCCTTGTAGCCTCTGCTGGACTCTTTCAAGTAGATCTCTGTCCCTTTTGAACTGGGGAGCCCACAGCTGGGTGCAATACTCCAATGAGGTCTCACTAGTGCAGAGTAGAGAGGGAGAAAAACCTCCCTTGATCTGCTGGACACATTCTTCTTCATGCACCCCAGGAGACCACTGGCTTTCTTGGCCACAAGGGCACATTACTGTCCTACGGAAAGCTATCTGTGTAGTAGAATGGCTTATTAGCAGAACCAGCTTGTTTTCAGCAAATTGGTGTTGGTTGATGGTGTTGAAAAACTGTGAATTCTCTTTGTGGTGGTCATACTGCTTCACACTGAAGATTGCAATAGGGGCTTTTTTGAATTGTACTCAAAGCTTATTCCTTGGAGAGGAATGGAAGTCATGCATTAGCAAAAATAACAGCAGAGAAGAAACCTCTGCATAACGGTAAACAATTAAGGTTTCTTTGCATGGAACAGCGTTGTAGTTAATGAGAGGGGCAGCAGCCAAATGGCTAAAGAAGCTTGAGAAGTGGTGGTATGTGAACCTCGTGAGTTTCAAGAAGGCCAAGTGCAAGATCCTGCATGTGCTTGGGGGGAATCCCTGGCATCAGTACAGTCTGAGGAATAAAGGGACTGAGAGCAGTCCTGTCAAGAAGGACTTGAGGGTACTGGTGGATGAAAAGCTGGACATGATCTGGCCCTGTACTCTTGCAGCCCAGAAGCCACTGGCACCTTGGGCTGTATCAGTAGCAGCGTGGGCATCAGGGCCGGGGAGGATCCTGCCCCTCTGCTCCCAGGGCTCTGCTTGAGGGAGACCCCCCTGCAGTGCTGGGGNTGTGCTTGGGGGGAATCCCTGGCATCAGTACAGTCTGAGGAATAAAGGGACTGAGAGCAGTCCTGTCAAGAAGGACTTGAGGGTACTGGTGGATGAAAAGCTGGACATGATCTGGCCCTGTACTCTTGCAGCCCAGAAGCCACTGGCACCTTGGGCTGTATCAGTAGCAGCGTGGGCATCAGGGCCGGGGAGGATCCTGCCCCTCTGCTCCCAGGGCTCTGCTTGAGGGAGACCCCCCTGCAGTGCTGGGGCCAGCTCTGGAGTCCTCAGCACAGCAGAGAGAGACCTTGTGGAGCAGGGCCAGAGGAGCCCCAGCAATGCTGGGAGAGCTGGAACCCCTCTGCTGGGAGGCCAGGCTGGGAGAGTTGGGGGTGTTCAGCCTGGAGGAGAGAGGTGTCTTCTTGTGGCCTTCCAGGAATTTAAGGGGCCTGTCAGAAAGATGGGGACAGACTTTTGAGCAGGGCCTGTTGGGATAGGACAAGGGGTGATGGTTTTAAACAGTTGTTGATGACAGGTTATGCATTCAGGAATATACTGTAAAGATCCACAAGGAGAATGAACTACTTATTAGTGTCTTTGGTGTTGAAAGGAATTCTTCAAAGTTCTACAGTCACTTTCAAGAACAACAATAATATTGAAGAAATTATGTATAAGGTATATGAAGATACACAATTCATATAGGCACTTGTTTTGGTAGCACCAAGTTACATGATCTGCAACCTGTTATGTTTAGTAAATAAGGTATATCAATAGGAATATAATAAAAATGAACCTTATAACAATTAGTTCTGTTCTTTACATAGGCTAAAAAGGAAACACAGAAAAAAAGGTCTCTTCTGGTAAATGCAGGTCTTGCACTGTCTTCAGATTTATTTCAAATAGTCCTCGATGGTGAAAATGAAGCTAAAGGTAATATACGTATGTGGGACTGAAAGTTGCTACGCTTCACTTGGACTGCTTTACACAGTCTCAAACGTTGGACATAACATCTAGTGGCAACATTTACAGAATAGTGCAGTACAGGTGAAGTGACAGTTCTGCCGAATTCTGTGGCAAAGCTCCTGTCCATTTCATTAGAGGTATAAGATCTATAGTGATATTGGAAGAGGAAATAACTGTTGTTTTCCCCTCTGAATTAATCTGAATGTTGCTGTTGTGCTGTAAGTTGGTGGGGTGTGGATTTTTTCATGTTGGTTGGATGGTTTTGGGAAAGCTTGAAAGACTGAAAACAGATGGATTTCAAGTGTCTCAAAGTAAATATGAAGCAAATTGCATACCCTTCATGTGGATATTTTACCTTTAAGTCTTTTTTCTTTAAGTTTCTTCAGGTAAAAATAGGAGCCAAGTAAGCTACCTCTATGCAAAAGCAAAACATCATATTAGAAGTATGGGGAAAGTGGATGGACATTTGAAAGACTCAAGAAGAGAAAATGACAGAGAGAGGCAAGTATTCCAGATAGAGAAGCTTCTCTTTTGCTTTGTGTAGAAGTCTCTAATGGAAAGGTTTTTGTTGGGGGGGGGGGTTTAT
>VWZY01000263.1:23597-37575 GCA_013399075.1 Chloroceryle aenea
GGGGGGGTTTATTGTTGTGCCGTTTGTGTTTTGTTTTTTTTTTATTGTTGTGACATGTGTGTTTGGGTTTTTTTTATTGTGGTATGTGGTGTTTTTTTGTTGTTGAGTTTTTTGGTTTTGGTTTTTGTTTTTGTTTTTTACTGTAGTGATAAAGTTACTTCATAATATGTTGTAAGAGGCTGAATCATAGAATGTTAAGGGCTAGAAGGGACCTCGAAAGATCATCCAGTCCAACCCCCCTGACAGAGCAGAATCGCCTACACTAGGTTGCACAGGAACATATCCAGGCAGGTCTGGAACATCTCCAGAGAGGGAGACTCCATAACCCCCTGGGCAGCCTGTTCCAGTGTTCAGTCACCCTAATTGTGAAAACATTTCTCCTTATGTTTCTGTGAAACTTCCTATGCCTCAACTTCCACCCATTACGCCTTGTCCTATCATCTCAGGCGTCACTGAGAAAGCCCAGCTCCATTCTCCCGTCACACACCCTTTATATANCTTGGTGTCATCAGCAAACTTGCTGACAGTGCACTCTGTGCCCTCATCCAGGTCATATGTTGAACAGGACCAGTCCTATCACCTTCAATCAGGCTTGGCAAAGCATTTAAGCACGTGTTTAACTATATCTTAAAAGTTCCATTATGCTCATCTGCTATGCGTAATGGTATTTTTTCAGTGTTACTAATCTGCACTCTCACATGCCCCTAAACTCACCTATCTATTGCTATGATTTGAACACACAGAAGGAGGAGTGGATTAAGGCTGGAAGACTGAATAACTTGCTATACGCTTCATGTACAATAGAACCTTAACTGAAGTGTCTTTTTAGGTCAATGTACCACATCACATGTTACCACTTTTTTTTGATAAAGTTAGTAGCCTGTTCTGAGAGTTGGAAAGATTAATCTGTTGGAAAACAACAGGTTTTGGTTTGACTATTTGTGTATCATTTTATCATTGTTTATTTAGAAGATGTTTGCCTTTTTTGCTACACTAAAAATAATTGTGATTAAATTTAAACTGAATTATTTTTTTAAAAAAATGTAAATCCAAACTTGTTTTCAAGACTTATTTTGAAATTCTCAACATCAGTTTTGAAGTATGTAGTTTAGTTTATAGGATAGATAGAACTTTGAAATTTCACTATAGCTACTATCTAAACCAAGAGTTTTGTCCCACTCTTGATATTCTGAGGGATTTTTTTTTTTAGCTAATGAAGTAATAGCAATATCTCTGCTATTGATAAGTTTTCTATTTGTTGATTTTTACTAGATTTAAAATGTTTTTTTTTTACAATGACCATCATTATTGATGTGATTATTTTTTTGTTGATCTTGAAGCGTGGAACGTAATCCTGCTTATGAAGTCATTTTATGTGCACTTTTTCTTGGTAGAATTATACTTTGGGCACACTTGGCAAAAGTTGCTCGTAAACAAGAAGTATGGGATGTCTGCCGTGTGGCGTGCAGATTTTGTCTCTCGTATGATGACGCTTTATTTAGGAAGGCAACAAAACCTAAAAAAAGTAAGTGAACAAATTATTTTGAATGTTGTAGAGAGGAGCTTTTTCATCATTTATTAGAGTTACTTGAAGGAGTCAGATAATGTTAATACTAAGTTTCTTCCCTCCCATTCCCATGGTTCCCTGAGACTCTCGTTTGCCTCTGCCTGTTGGCATACGCGGAAAATTATTTCTACCCTCAAATCTAGATACTGTCAGTACATTTTTCTGTTGAAACCATACTCTGCCTTCAAAAGTATTTCACAGGTGTTAAAGTACTTATGTGAAATGTTTCCATAGATGAAAATCTAGTACATGCCCTATTGGCTGCTTTTTCTCCCCTCTAGTCAGTGTTAACTGAACCTATTCCACAATTTCTTTAGTTTGTTTCCTAGGTCCCCCTAGACTAGGGCATTAATTTACCTGTGTTCTTTCACAAGTTTTGTGTCTACAGACTAGCCATGCTTTCTCATCTTTCATCTCTTTTCCAAACTAAAGTGAAAAAGAAATACTTTTGAGAAACTAAGGGCAGCCACACAGCAAAAGCATTACCAATAGGAACTGGTATGTTGTTTGGGGTTTTTTTGTTTTGTTTTTTTTTCTTTCACAAGTTTTGCATCTCCAAGTGGGTCATATCTTTCTCATGCTCTGTATGTTTACAGGTCTTTATAATTCTGGGTGTACCAGTCTAAATGCTTCTGCTGTGTAGGTAGGATATCAAGATCCGTTTCATCTCTGAACCATTTGAAACCATTCTAAACAAAGTCTGTTACGAGATTTGTAAAGCTGGTTGATGCTTTCAGAGGTAGAACTTCTCTAGAAATCAAACAATAACTACAACTTCACCTTAAGGTCTCCATTCTCAAGGATTATAGAGTGGCCTCCTGCAAAGCCATTCCTTGAGTGCTGCATACTTCTGTACATTCAAAGGAAACAATGCTGTATTTGGTGGAGCAGTTGAGCCACTCTATTCTGGGCAGTTTCTAACTGGAAATACTGCTTGTAGTTAAATGAAATGTGAATAAACTTGTAGGTTCTCACAAGGCATGAAGGAAATTTATGGTGTGTGGAGTTCTCTGGGAACCGTTGGCAGTGTTCATTTTCATGGTCTAGAAACCAGAAGCAATCCAGTAAAGTTATCAGACTGTAGGTTTTAAGAAAACAGAAACATTACATTCTACCTGAACTTAGAAGGTTATTTTGGAATATTGAAGTACGGTTTAAAAAAATTTAAGACTAACGAGTGAGACTTATCAGAGATTATTGAACCTGATGGGTTGAACAGCATCTCAGATTCAGATTGCTTGGATGCAGATTCTGAGAAACTATGAAAATAGGCCAGGAAAAAATGTAACTTTGTGTATCCTACTTTTTATGCCTTTCCTCAGTCACCCACTATTGGCTAGCAATGTAGAGGGAACCCACTGCAGCAGCTTTTATCCTCTGACTTTGTGTTTATATTAAAATAATCTTGGTCCTTTCCCTTCATTAATAAACCAAAGAGAAGTAGTGGTATTTTTCTTTTGATTGATGTGGATGTTGAAAGAAAGTCAACCCCATCCATGATTTAAGTACATGTGAGATTTTAGCTGTTACATAATGTCCAGTGCTTCACTTCCACCGAAGCAGTAACATTGAACTAGAGGCCATGAGTTACAGTCATATTAAAATAACTTCCATATGGAGGTTGTGACTGGAGCAAGTTATTTTCTACAAATGCTGAAGTTTATGCACAAAGACAACAATCACAGGTGACCTCATCGGTGCTTGAGAAGAATGGGTTTTGAGCGCAGCAAACTGTACTGATGAAAAAAAGGGAGTGAATTTTAAAATGAAGGTGATATTTTTTTTCTGATTTGCATGTTAATAATAATATTTATTTATTTGGCTGCTTATTTAATTTTAGCACAGAAGAAGAAAGCTAGTATAGCCATGATGGGTGATGATCAAGGTGACAGCTTACCAGGAGAATCATTACCTCCTGCTAAATCCTTTTCTTTTGAAAGAGATTTGCTCAGAATATTAGCAGAAATAAGATTCATCAATGCAGAGGTAAATAAATTGCACAGCTGTCATTCATATTTATTCATCCAACTTTGTTTTATGTATAATTTTATGTATAAATTTTAAAGCACTGGACTTTTGAGTCTAGTTATCTCCACAGATACTAAAGGAAGTAGTTTCATGAGTATCTTTATCAAAACACTGTGTGAAGGTAACTATAGCAAGAGTTTCACTGCAGTTGGTGGTAACACTTTTTTTTTTTTTACAAGAGATTCTGTTATAAATGTTTGACATGTGACACTATCTGTATCCTTAAAGTTCCGGCATGATTAAAGAAATTTTTTTCTTAATGATTTTTTTTAGTTAAATTAGCCATAGAGAGTTGGACGATTATGAAATACAACATAAAATACTTCATATGGTTGCATCTGCCTGTACAACATCCAAAAAACATTTTGTATTTTTTATAATTTTTAAAGAGGTAGCAGCACTAACACTTAAAGTCGCAGTCTATTTGCACATTGATAACATGGGTAGAAAACTTATTTCTCTGTATCTTTCTAGGCAATTGTTCATTTATTAAGATTGCAGGGAATTGAACTGAATGACCGTGCTGTACCTCCAGAAGGTAGAAGTCCCGGATATGTTTCGTACATTCCTGAAAATGATCCAGAATGGAAAACATACAGGTGCTTTTCCTTAATATATAACAAGGCCTAGGAGCTCTAACAGATTGCTGTTATTACACAGAGATAATAATTACAAAAGCTGTTTCTTCTTAGTAAAGTTCATTGTCACCAGATGTTTCATACTTGTAGGAAGTCATGGTAATGGGAAAAGGAAAAGAATCTTAAAAAAATTTTTTTTTCTTTAGTCTGCAACATTTATTTCTCTGAAACTAGTAGCTAGTATCCAAACCTTTAAAAGTATTCTGTGCTACATTGACACAGACTATGAAATTATTTATTTAAAAATATACTTCCTCAAATAAAAAAAAAATCTCTTTCTTGCTTCATTGTTCCTATATAATGATGTCTGAGTAGCCGAATACATAGAATGAGTTATTACAGTTTGCAAAACTGTCCTGTCCAACCAATCAACTCAAGTGAGAAAGGAGGAGTAGAATATAGCAAGTATAATTTTGTTTTCTGGTGTCCCATGATTATTTCTTGTGAAGGAGGAAAGGGGAAGAATTCTGAAGATTATTTTTTTAACTCTCTTCTGTTCTCATTCATGCTAATATCAGCCTTATTGTGATAGTGGTTGTGTTCTGAATGAGTTGGCTGTCAGAGTTCTGTCTCTAAGTCTGAAGATTAAGGAAAGTTTCTCACACTCCTTGCAGCTGTTCAGTAAAATGGGAAAAAGTATAAACTGATCGGAACCAAGGGACAAAGAAGATAAGAATTCTGTTCCAAAGTTTGCTACCCAGCTGGTTTTAAGTTTACCCAATTAGATTAGTCTAGCTGATGTCATGGTGTTGGGTCATAGGCTGGACTTGAAGATCTTGAAGGTCTATTCCAGTCTCAGAAATTCTGTGTGTTTAAAGACACTCAGGAAAAACCCACATTGGTCTAATGTGTCCTGTACCATAGTTGGCGTAATAATAACCCATGTCAGTTTGTGATTTTTTTTTTTTTTTCATTTTCTCACTTAACCATAGCAGTTCCATGTGAACACTAAAGACTGTATTTTTAATATTGCCTTTTCTTATTAATAGTACATCTTGGTAATTAAGAAAAAAGGAAAGAAATAAAGTTACTGAAAGTGTATTGCATAGACTGATGTATAAAGATACTATTCTATTAAAAATGATTTTAGCATTTTAGAACATCTGGTGTTATCTTTGTGTGCAAGAACACGTGCAATTAAGTGAAAAAGAAGCCTCCTTGACACTTGGGAGGAACTCCTTACTTGTATCTGTACTCGGGTAGAGGCCTGTCATGGATATGTAATGATTTCTAGCACTGATGTGTGGATTAACACCTGCTCTTAAAAAAAAACGGTGTGGATGAAGCATGACCTATAGCCACTAATTTTTAAGCTAACAGCATTTGAGTGTCAGAGGACTTTTGTCATCAACACGTTGTTGATGATTGAGATGTACTACTGCATATTTAACCTTACAATGTAATTCCTTCTATTGTGGGAATTTTTGAATGACAGCTTCTGTATACTAATTTTATAGTTTATGGATAAACTGCTTATCTCGGTATGCTATGGAAAACTTCCAACGTGCAGCTGAAATAGGAGAAGAATTGAGTGAAGCCTGGATTGTTCACAATGCTGTGGTGTATGTCTTAAACTACAATAGACATCTGATCTCTTCAGGAAGACAGAGGGAAATTATTGGGTATCTGCAGACTCTTCTTGGAGCCATTAAGACTGTTGGGCACCATGGGTAAATTTAGTTGTTTAGCTATGAACATGCTCTTTTTGTCTAAAAGAGAAAAAAAAATTTTTACAAGCTTTATAAATCGCTTTGTGCTGCGAAAGACTTACTGATGGGTTTCATTATTAGTAGAATTTGTTATATACAGAGTAGTTCAGAGGATTAATTTTGTGTTGTAAAAATGACTTTTTAATTTTTTCTGTTTGTTCTTTGTTACTGTTCACTATAAGCCATATTAACTCCAGACAAAGTAATGCTAATTTCTCTTCATAGTGGTTTAGCAACATGGTCATGTGAATAGCATCTTCTTAAGGTAGTCAGAATCAGGAAAATTGCCTTGACCTTGGTCTGCAGAACAGCTCAAAATTCATTTGACTGCTGTCAGTTGCTCTGAAATTGAATTACATGGTAAATGTAGTTTGTTGTATTTCTAATCAAAGTAAGGTGATTACTACTGTTTCTGAAATATAAGAGAAAAGAGGAGTAAAAAAAAAAAAAGGAATGTCCACATTAATAGACCAGGAATGTAGATTCCATGGTGGTTTGGAGAAATCCTATTCTGGAGTAAATGCAATGGGAGAACCATTGTCTATGACATAGGAGATGCTCAAGTCAAACTCTGGCTGTGGGACAAAATCCTAAAAATTCTAGCACATTATTGACAGTGATCTCAGCACTAGGCTGCTGTTAGGACCAGCAGCAAAGGCAGCTCTTACAGTAGCACTGGAGAACAAAGCCTAAAGTGCAGTTTGTGCAAAGATGAAGATTAGTAATACCTATTTTATTAATTCTGATACATACTTTAGCATATATCAGCAATAATCTCTTAGTCATAATTCAGGTTGTGTTTTTTTTTAAAAAAAAGTAATTCCATGCCAGTCAACTTCTGAGCTGATGAGTAATACAGTGTAATAAATAAATGGTGAGGGGTTTGGCTCTATTTCCTAAAGAATCGGGCTATTTTCATGCATAGCAGCCCCCTAAAAATGATGAATTACATTTTGTTACCTTTTTTTTTCCTCTGAGGAAATAGAAGCCTCAATTATAGAAAGAGCTAAAAAAATACGGTATAAACTATGAAACTTGGCTGTGTCTTTTTTGTATATTTAACAATTTTAACTGCTTTTCCAATGTGATTTTTTTTTTAACATCCATAATTTTGCTTTCTAAGAAAAAATCTAGATTTTCAAGTAGCATTCAGTACTTGAGAGTAATGAACTTTATTACCTCCTGTTATTTGCACGTGATACATTCTGATTTTTATTTTCTTCTATAGAAGTACTGCAATTTTACTGATGTTATGTAATGCTTTGGCTCGGGGCTTAATTCTTTGTTGGATTCCAAAGCCAAAACTTGCTGAGAAGGAAAAAAAAGATGCAGCAACAGACAGAAGCAAAAAAGCTGCAGCAGACAATCGTGAAAAAGCAAATGTTATCCAGTCTTTCTTAGTAGATCCCAGTGGACTTCATGATATCAAAGCTGCCTTAGAGGTGCAAAGCCCTTATTTTTTTTTTGTAGTCTGTTTTGGTCTGCTGTTGCATATTACAATTCATGTAAATTACTTTTTGCAAAAATTTCCACCATGTAAGCTACCATCTGTTACAGTTCCTGCCAGCACAGGTCCTTCCCCAATGTACACTGAAGTTCCTTAGCAACTGGGGCTGAGGACTGTAACTTCTGTTTGCTATATGGGTTGGCTTAATGGAGATGTTCGGCTTACAAATGCATGTACAGTAATTTAAAAATAGCTAATGATGGTGTATTCGATACAAAGAGCTTGTCACATCTCGTGTTTCAGTCTTTTTATCTTATTCTTGGTATTTAGATTTGTGAATTTGCCTTACATGTGACAACTGGAACCGTGCCTAATGAAACAATACCTGTTGCTGCACAACAACAGATCATTGCTACGTGGGTGAAAGCAAAGCAGTTAAATCAGCAGCAGATTGGACATAAACTTGGGATGGAGGAGGAGGTATTATGTCTCTGAGTTCCTGCATAACAGTGAAGCTTTTCTTCGGGGGAAAAAAAAAAGTTTACTTTTAAAGAAAAAAATTAATCTGGATTTTTTTATTTCTGCTTAGACTGGTGAAGCACAAAATCCTGTGGCAAGGATTCTTGTTGGTCTAGAAATGTATTCCTGTAATGGCTTGGGTCTCATGGATTTCACTGTGCCTAGCTTATATCAGGTATTAATTTTATCTTATTAGCTCTCAAATGTTAAGAAATTGCATAGTATAAATGAGATGATTTTTTTTTGTTTCAGTTTTGGATGGAGGCAGAAATAATTTTGAAACTTTTATTGTACTGTTATTTGCTTTAGAATTATTCCCATATTGATCTAACAGATTATTTCCATAACCATCACATGAGCATAATGTGCTTATAAGAGTTCTCTATAAAGTGATACTTTTGACCTTTCATATTTTGTGGAGAATCATAGAATTGTTTTAGTTGGCAGAGCCCTTTCAGCTCATTGAGCCCAACCATTCCCCCAGCACTGCCAGGGTACCACTGACCCCTGGCCCTCAGCTCCATGGGGGGGCTTGGAAACCCCTCCAGGGATAATGGGGACTCTACTACTGCCCTAGGCAGCCTGGGACAGCCCTGGAAAACCCTTGTGGAGAAAACATTTTTCCTAATACTCAAACTAAACCTCCCCTGGCACAAGTTGAGGCTGTTTCCTCCTGGCCTGTCACTTGTTACCTGGGAAAAGAAACGGATCCCCATCTCATTACAGACTGTTTTCTGGTAGTTGTAGAGAGGTTTATTTTAGGGTTTGAATGGAAAGTAAAATTTCCACAGAAAATTTGTTTAAGGGAATTTACTTTGGGCAGTTGAAAGGTAGAAGACAACTATAATTTGTTACTATTTAAAGAATCAGTTGGTTTTTTGATGAATCTTGTAAGAAGCATAGGGGTTTTTTTTAAGTACTTGCTTTTGATCAGTCTTCCATGATTTCTCAGGAAGAATAGTACTACACTTTTCTTGTGATACTGTTGGTTAACAGGCTAGGTATAAAGGTGGTGCAGAATGGTTTACACTCCATATTTTCAAAACAGTGAGTTGTAGTTTACCTATTTGATTACCACATTGGTAATTTCTACCTCCTGTAAAGAGCTTAAAGGACTGAGATGTATTTCCCTATTTATCTAGGAATCTTGTGACATTGCCGACACTTTTGTGCAAGTCCTTTGTAAAGACTAGGATCTGGATCCTTAGAAATCTATAGGTATCTAATTCTAGTTGGTCTACAGATTCATACCAAATATTCTGAGTTAGCTTTAGCTGTTAATGAAGAGGTTTAGTATTGTAGTATCCTCATTTTGACCAATTCATTAACAGTTTCTGAAGACGAAGAATCGTTAAGATAATTATTACCTTAAAGGTGGAACTTACTGGCTGACACTTGTAAAACCAAGGAAGACATTTAGATCCTGTAATGAAACTATGAAACACTGTTGTAAAACCAGTTCTAACTCCCATTGTTACCTTGCATGCATAATTATAGCTGGATTTGCATACACTATTAGAATACTTCCTACCAGGTGAATGATGCTTCTCTATCGTATATTTAATTACTTGTGTAACTCTCTGATTTTCTAGATTGTTTTAACCCATAGTTGTTCCATGTCCAGGTGGGTTGCAGGGAAGGTACATCTGTAAGCATGTAAGTGCTGTAAAAAAGAGCATGATAAGCCCCGAGATTTAAACTTTCTTTTTCTTTTCCCAGTTAGTGAAATGGGCTTTAGAATGCAGCTGGTCAGACTCCTTAGTGGAATTGCAGACACTGACACGACTTGCATATTTTGCATACGTATCCCATAACTATGAAATAGTGATGACTTGTTCCAAAAGAATCTTTCAGTTAGATGAAATATTTTTCCACAATAGAGATACCAAGAAGTGTGAAAAGTAAGTACATGGAATTTTGCATGATACTGTGGTATACTTGAACTTTATTCTGAAGAAAGAACATATAGGGTAAATTCATCTGGTCCCATAATCAGAAGTGAAAGGAGTGTTTTTACAAAGAGATTGCAGTTAGAGGTGAAAAAAGTTTTCCAGTTTCTGACCCTGTTGTTACTACTTAAGTACTGTGGATGTTTTCGCTCTGCAGCATAGCCTGAATAAAAGGCAGTGTGAGTTCCAGATTGTGCCCCTGCACCCTGTTGGGGAAAATAAGTGAATTTTGTTATCGAAGCGAGTCAACAGGCCATACATATCTGCATGCATTTACCTGCCGTCCTGAGGAGCATTGCTTTTCTGAAATGGCCTCTGGCAGTCATGATCTTTTCACACTTAGAGTTTCCAAGCAGAAAGTAGCTTATTCTAGTTCCTTTGCTGATGCGAATAGGTTCAGATGCTAAATTGCCTCTGACACTAAGCTGCACCACTGGGCATGGAATAAGAAGCTGTGAGAATAGTTGATGACAGCTACTCTATTCTAAGTTCTGGTGTCAGACAGTCTTCATGGTCTTAATTACCACCTATGGATATTATGGGTGCAATAGGAATAGAACTTATTTCTTTAAAGAGACGGTATCTTACATAACTGGTAATATAAAGCTTCACTCTCAAAAGAATAAAAGGTTTTCATTGTGAACAGTTGGAGTTCTGTATAATAAAAAGGTGATATCCTTTGGTCCTTGTATATTTTTTTAATATAATTTCCTCCAAAACCAGAATGTAATTTTGTCAAAAGAGGAAATAATCAGCTTCATTTACTAACAACTTACTGGAATGTAGAAAGTAGAAATAAACATATAAAATGCTTTGAATGTAATTTATTGGTCATTTTTCTCTCTGAAAAGGAATTTCCCCTTTAAAAAGGAATTTCTGCTCTTTGAAATTAATGATTGTTTGCTGAATGGGTGGGAATAAAACATGTAAAACCAAAGAAGATACCTTAAAGTTTCAGAATATTACAGAAAGCATAACGTCAGGACAAGAAAGGGTTAAATATTTATTTTTAACTTGTTAACTTGTACTGTAGAATACTGGTGTCCTCTCGTGGACACAAAGCATAACTGCATGATGTTTCCCACTAAAGTATCTAGATTATTGTATATGGTTGCATATAATTACAAAGACATTTTAAAAAAAAAAATCTTGCAAATGGTATTACTTTTTCTTACAAAATCATTATTAATCGAAGATAAAATCTATTTACTTATTTTTAACTGATTAACTGCTGGGACTGAAATCTACATTATTTTCTTTTAAATGTAGTGGAATATGATCCAAATCAATTTCTTGCCCTGTGTATACTTTACCAGACATAAGCGAGACCAATTCCAAAAGAAAGTACCAAAAGTTGTCTAACTTACCCCATTTCTGGTTTTAATTGTTTGCCATGTAAGTTTGACTTGGGACTAATATTTTTGTCTGATGGACAATAGTGAATAATGGGGAGAAAATCCCAAATCTATTTCATCTTTTTGATAAATGTAGATCACTTTTAAAATATTATTTTGGAGGAACTGCATTGTTCTTGGACTGTCAGCATAGCACTTCTTGAATTATCTGCCTCTGTTTAGGCGTGGAAACAGAGTGAGACAAGAAATGTTAAGCATTGCTGCCTGTATACAAGGAAAGAGTATAATGGAAGAATTGTCCCGAAGGAAGCATTTGCATGTAGCAGCCTCAAAAGCCTTTGTTCAGAGTGCCAGGTATGTTTTATTTTGAGAGAAGACTAATACAAAACAGACCTGAAGTTTGATTTACAGATTTGGTGATCTTTCTTCCAAGACTGACAAAAATCAAAATAGTTACGAGTGGAAATGCTTAATAAAGGATTTGACAGATTTTCACAGTTTGGTAAATTTATGAAACACTCTCTACAGAGCTTCCACAGGTAGCTTCTACATGTGATGTCATAGGACCATGGGAAAATCTGGTTGGAAGGGACCAAGCTCCTGCTCAGAGCAGGGCAAGCCCAGGGCTTTATCCAGTCTGGTCTTGAAAACCTCTGCACAACCTCTGTGGGTAATCTACTCCACTACTTGACTGTACTCCTGGGGGGGAAAAGTTTTTGCTTATATCCGCTGTGAAGGTTTATTATTTCAGCTTACACCTGTTCTTGCTTGTCTTCCCATCTACAACCAAGAGCCTGACTGCTGCTTCTCAATAACTTAAGTTATTAAGAAACTTCCCATTAGGTCCCCTACAGCAAATGTTTCTCTGTGCTAAACTAGCCTTGTACCCTCAGCCTCTCTTCTCAAGGCAGATGCTCCAGTCCAACAGCATCTCAGTGACCTCTACTGAGCTTGTTGCAGTTTGTTCAGGTCTGGAATGTGTTTTAGGTGGCCTAGAACTGGATGCAGTAGTCTAGATGTGGTCTAAATAGTGATGACTTGGAGGGTCATAGTCACTTCCCTCAACCTGTGGTGTGTTCCTGTTAATACAGCCCACGCTGCAGTGGGCCAGTGCCGACAGCACACTGCTGGCTGTTTCTCAGCTTGCTCTCAACTGAGACCCCCATGTCTGATTCAGTAGAGCTACTCCTCATCCTCTACTCTTGGAGAGCATTGTGTTGTGAACTATGTGTCATGAACCCAAAGTAGAAAGTTTTCTTTAAGTAATAAACAGGCAGGAGAAGGTGATCCTAGGATGATGCATGACTTTGATATGAATTCTTTGCTATTTGGAAGAAATAAATTCATGAGCAAAAGTAAGCAACTGGAACTCTTAGCAGATGAACATATGATGGCTGATATGAGTCTGTAATTTCTTTGTAATGCTTTCTTCCATCGAGAGAGGGTGATGAATGAAGTTAGACCAGACAGTGTAACAGAATTCAAAAGCGATGTAATGTTACAGATGAATCTGTTGTGTTTTTAATTTCCATGTTGTGACAAACTCTTTTTCAGGGAAGACTGAGTGTGTGTGTATGTATATCTATCTATCTAAACGCATGCCAAAGGGGAGACAAAAAATGTTGATCAAAAACTAGACGTTAATAAGTATAGAGTTAAGACATAAGGTATGTGAGCATATGGACTCTAAAAATCATGAAACTGTGAAAGAAAATGGCACAGATCAACAGACTCAAAAGGTGCTTTTTTTGAAAATAGTGAAACTGCTCCATGAGTGATAGTTTAATACCAATCCATAATTTTTTGCTAAATAGTAAAGTTTTTGCTCACTCATATGAATGAGTACTGTGTTGTATCACAATCTGGAAAATTATTAAATTTTATTAATTCCATAATGCATGGAATATGCTCAAAACAACATGAATGTAACTAGAGGTATTTTGGGTATATTCTTGTGTTACAGTGGTACTGACTATGCAAAAATCTATAACATGCTAATAATTGTTTTATTTTATTTTTTAAAATGTTTTTAGAATGAGAAATTAACATACTACAAAGCCAAAAAAATAAATTATTCCAATGAGCACATCCAGGTAGATTTCTACTTTTTTTTCCATGAAGGCTCTTGAGCTAAAATTCCAGAGCAACACTGTAAAACTAACAATGTGGTACTTGTTTATTGCTACTTCTTCTGCATGTCTGAAGGTAGAAATGGAAAATATCTTTTGTATGAAGCTCACACGCTAACCCCTCATTGTTGAGATTATAGATGGTGGTGCCTAGATCAGGTAAACCCAGATACTTACAGAAGTAAAATCTTTTATTTTAGAGAGTGTGATTGTTTTCCTTCATTAAGCTGTACTTGACTTTCTTCAGGTATGCAGGTGAAGCTGGAAATTACTCCCTGGTGATGTTTGCAGCTAGACACTTTTGGAATACATGTTTACCTTTGCTAGCTTCTCCACTTGACAGGGAACAGTTTAAAGAACCTACTGAAATAATTCTTAAGAATATAATTAAGGCAGAATCGAACAATACACAGGTAAGAATATCTAATAGGTATTGTTAATTGTGCTTGTTAGTGATTGATAGTGATGATAAAGAACAATGTTGATTTGCTCTGAAGCTCTGGGTACATACTTAAAGATATCTTTCCCAAGATGGGAAAGGGACTTATTTATAATCTGCACATCTGTGGTTTCTTGCCTGCATTCACACAGCATATGTTCACACAGAGGAAATCACATACTCTTTTTTTTTTTTTTT
>VWZY01000263.1:42610-87530 GCA_013399075.1 Chloroceryle aenea
CAACTCCCTCCACCAGCTCCCTCAGCACCCTTGGGTGGATCCCATCCGGCCCCATAGCCTTATGGGTGTCCATTTGTCTTAGCAGGTCTTTCACTACTCTTTCCTGGATTGTGAGGGGATTACTCCGATCTCCCTCTCTATTGTCCAGCTAATGGAACTGAACACCATGAGGGTAACTGGTCTAACTACTAAAGACTGAGGCAAAGAAGGCACTAAGTACCTCAGCCTTTTCCACGTCCATGGTAACAATGTTTCCCCTTGCTTCCAATAAAGGGTGGAGATTCTCCCTGATTGATTTTTTTGTTGTTTATCTATTTGTAAAAATACTTTATCATCTCTTGCAGTGGTGGCCAACTGAGTTCTAGCTGAGCTTTTTCCCCTCTCATTTTCTTTCTACACAACTTAACTAAATCCCTATAATCTTCCTGAGAAGCCTGCCCATCTTCAACAGGTGGTAGACTCTCCTCTTAAGTACCAGCAAAAGCTCCCTGTTCAGCCAGGCCAGTCACTTTCACTGCCAGTTTTGTCTTGCAACACATGGGGACAGCCTGCTCCTGCGCCTTTTAAGAGTTGTTTCTTGTCAGCTGTGTTATATTTCCAGCAGATGTCTGGTAAGTTGAGGTCCGCCACAAGAACAAGGGCTTGTGATTTTGCAGCTTCTGCCAGTTGTCTATAGAAGAATTCATCAACCTTGTTAATTCTGTAATGGTGACTACACCATAGCAGTTGTGGTGCACAATGGCCTCCAGCTCCTCCTGCTTGTTTCCAGTGCTGCGTGCATTGGTGTAAAGGCACTTGAGCCAGGCTAATGACTTCATTCTGAACAACGGCCTGTCACCCATAGGCTCAACTCTAGTGGGCCCAGTTTTATCCCCTTCCCGCTTCAGACCTAGTTTAAAGCCCTTTCAGTGAGCCCAGCTGGCTTGCATGCAAGGATTCGTTGCCCCCTTTGAGATAGATGAACTCCCTCATGTCACCCGCAGATCCCGTGTGGCATAAAGCTCCCTGTGTCAAATGATCACCAGCCTCTGAGTGCAGCTGTTGGCCAGCTTCCGACCTATCTCCCAAGACCACCTCTGCTGTCTGTCTTGCCATCTGTATCTTTTATGATGAAAGAACAAAATGAATCTGCTCAACTGTCCCTTTCCTAACTTCATGCTGTGTTAGTCATGCTCAGAATTCCCTTGATTTGCCACATCTGTGACAGTCACTGGATTCTGTGGTAGGTGTGTCACTAGTGCGCTCTGCTTTATGTTGTAGAGCATCAGTTTGATGTTGAAGAGAACTGTGTCTTTATAGAGCTCCCCTTTACGCTGAAAATCTGCTGAATTTGTTTTGAACTGACTTTCAAGAAGGGTTGGAATTTCTATAAAACATCAGTGTTTACTGAAAAATTACTATAATTAGTACAAAAGAGAGGACTGAGTAGCAGAGTATCTTCTGTAGTTATCATCAAAAGCCATTATCTGTGATCATTACAGACACAAGGCTGAGCTTGAGCTGTGTTCTAGACTTAGTTGACATTGACCCATCTGTAATTGGATTTCTGCCCATTTCTGTTTTGGTGATGAGTGCAGGCCAAATACACTTCTTGCTGCCTAGTTTACTGGTGGTTAGGACACAGTCTTTGCTCACCATAGAAATGACTGTCACTATCAGGAGGATTTTTTTAGTTGATGCAGCACTACTTAAGTGGCTGACATAAATAAGTTAGACTGTCTTTCCCACAGACCTGTTTTCATGAAGACAAAGTGTGTGTAAATATTTTTGTTTTCAGTTCAGAAATTCTAACTTTTGTATACACTTTTTAAATACTATCACTGCAAGCATGTTGGGTTTTGAGGAAAAAAAAAATACTATACCAATATTTTTACTTACAGAAAATGTGAAGATAGATATTGGAGGAAATGATACAATGCCCCAAATTAATTTAGAAGATCTGAGTAATATTAAACAATTGGAAGCCTTGTTTAGAGCACAAACATTGATGGCTTTAATTTCTGGTCATAGTTCTCTTATTCATCAGCAGCACTGTTTGATGGCATATGCTTGTATCATCCGTATCTGGCAGGTGAGATTGCGTAAGATTATTATATCCAGTATATTTAGAGTTATCCTGTGTAATTATGGTATCAACTATTTATTCAACGTTTTAACTACATCTTTAGAATTCCCAATTTTATGGTATAGTTAGTATATTTTCTCAAGTTTAAGGATTAACCGTGAAAATTGTTTCTTTCGGGAGAACAGAGGAGAGAGATTAGTGATAAAAGCAGTGGCCCATTGCTACTCTGGAGTACATTCGTACATTTTGTGCAAAAAGTTCTAAAATTTTCTATTCTTAATTTGTTAAAGAATCTTAGTAGTGGCAGCATACATGGTGAGGAGATTGCTGACAGTTCTGAGGAATGGTAATTACAGGTGGGCCTTTGCTTAGGTTGAATCAAATGGGCTGTCATTTCACTGAGAGGAATTTTGACATAATTAAATTAAATTCAGATGTTGATTGGTCTGTTAAGCTTTGAGAAAAATAGCCAATGTTCACCAATTACTATTCTCTAATCATTTTCTCATTGTTACAGCATTCCAAGCAAATACTTTTTCTCATTGACGGGAATGTCTAATTTCAATTAAGAGTTAATGCAGCTGTCAGTTAATGCAGTTGTAGGACAATGACAGTAATTCTAAGAACTCATTTACAGCTGAACAGTACTGTGAGAAAGAAAGAATAACGATGTGTCATTAAAGGAGCAAAATTACTACAGGGTAGTTTAACTTTGTATTGGAGTCCAAAGTAAAGCAGAGGTGACTGCTGATGTCCATTGCTAAACAGGCTTTCAGGTGTTAGAACTCCATAAATGACTTCGTAGAAGCTATTAAAATCTTCTCTGAACACCTGAACAAGCCATTTCTTTGTTCATATTTTGTATTCTACTCTTAATCACTCCTGCAAAATATATTCATCTTCTCATATTATTGAGGGTTCTGTATTTTAGGTAAGATCAGAAGCTGTGCTATTGCACACGCAAAAAAATTTTCAATTGATGGTTTCATATCCTTAAGTATTTAGAAATTTCTTTTATATAACATTGATTAGTAGCATTATGGAACACTAATCCAGAAGGAGAACCGAGTGGCTCTTTGCAGTCTTCCAGGTTACTTTGATATGAAAATCTTCCCTTGTAGAAGATTAAGCAATGTAGACCAGCAATTAAAAAAAAATATATTTTTTTTGGTGGCCATATAGGTTAAAAAGTAGCTCTAATATTCATCACAGGATGATTTAATCTTTTGACAGTTCAGCTGCTTAATTGCATTGTCATGATCATCCTAAATGCTTCTACAAATAATGCAAGCATCTAGGAGTCTTTGAAATGTTAGCTTTCTGAAGAATGCTCTTAGGCAAATGTGTTATGGTACCTTATGGTGAATAACAATTATTACTAGAAATTGACATTATTATTGAAAATAATTAACTGTAATCACTGGATTATCTAGGTATTGTTGTCAGCATCAGGACCTATTACGAAAGTATTATCAAAGTCTTCACAACTTCCAGCCCCTCAGAAAGAACAGTCAATGAAAGCACCTAAAAATGAGAAGGGCAAAAAGAAAGAGAAACAAGTAAGAACACCTTTCCTGTGGAAATAAAACAATCTTCTCTTTCAAGGGACATTTCTCCAGAATCATTTATTAAATAGTTCAGTTGCTCTGTTGTAGAGACTCAAAACCCATGAAGAATTTCTCTGTGAATCTGTATATCATACTTTCATTCTTGATCACGTGGATTTCATGGGTCATAAATTTACAGGTGCTTTTTTATGTTGCATAGGTCAAAATACTGCTTGTAAGACCCAGAGTCTGGAGGCAAAATAAACAAACAAAACTTAAAAGGATATTAAGCAGAGTAGATGGTTAGCATAGTCAGATAACATTTAATGCTAACAAGAATATTAATTTGACCTCATAAATATCCTTATTTTTTGTTATAGGTTGATGTTTCTGTTGTGAAAGAGAAGCCTAGAGGGAAAGGATCGATTGATACCTTGCCAGCAAGTGTGGAAGAATGGGCTTACTATAACTGTCCCAATGAAATCAGAGATGCTTTTAAAGAGAAAACAAATATTTATGGTATTAACTGGGATAATTTCCCCAAACCTGTAAGTATAATCTTCAAAATTCTAGAGTATGTATTATTTAGGAGAAAAATGAGTAACAGAGAACTATGTTGCATTTTCATTTTTCTGTCTGTGCAATAAAAAGTAACTTTAGGCAACTGTCAGAACTACTTCCTTGTCATAGTATACCTGAATACTTTAAATAGAGTGTTGGTCTGTCCTCTGCATTCTGAAATGAACATATCTTACAGAATATCTACTGGCTTTCCGTGTACCTAGCTGCTCTTTCAGCATTAAAGTTAAGGTAGTTTTTTTAGTATCGTTTGGAACTGAATTAATCAGTGATTTAAAATGTCTTTTCTACAAAATTACGTTTATATCAATTAAATGAAAAAAACATTTCTTTTCAGACTTGCACTTTATATTTTATGGACCTTTTATCTAAAGAACTGCAGAAAATATTTTGTCCCCACTTGATTCTTCCCATCTTTCAGCTAGCTGAAATTATTGCTAATGAAGTTGTGGAATGCAAAAGTCTGTCTGATCTCTATCACCTTCGGTTTGTATCCTTTATTTATTTTAAATAGAAGAGAAACTGAATGGTGTGGACCACCCATTAATATTTCACTAAATACTAACAGGGGTTTTGTGGCTTACTGGTTTATATTTGTAATGGTTTATGTATCTTTCCATTCCTATTTTATACTTCCTAATATTTTTTTTATTAATTGGTTTCTTTGTGGAATTAAAATCACTAAGTTTATCTGTTACTAAACATTACAAGGAAAAGTATAGAAGGTTATGAACTCAAGCTGCTTCCATGTGAATAAATTTCAAAATGCCTTATTATAATTAAGAAAAAATTCTATGTTGAAAGAGAGGTGAGGCATTGGAACAGGCTGCCCAAAGAGGTAGTGGTGTTACCAATGTGTAGACATAGCACTTCAGGACATGGTTTAGTGGTCATGATAACACTGGTTTGATGGTTGGACTTGATGATCTTGGAGGTCTTTTCCAACCTTAATGATTCTGTGATTGTTGCCCAACTGAAAAAAGCAAAGTCCAAAATAATTTCAATAAAAGTATTATCTTTCAAAATAATACTACTGTCAAAAGGCAAACTCCCATCTTATGTCAAAAATGTATCATCTTTAACTTAAGAACCCAAAGAAGTATCCTCAATAAGCATGTTCCTTTTTTATAGAGATTTTCCTTTGTGTCCTAAATCCTGTTTTGTTGTGGCCTAAATCCTGTTTGTTGTTTTTTTTGGTTTTTTTTTTTTTTTGGAGGATTAGCCCTAAAGATTTTGATTAGAAAGTATTTGATACGCATGCAATGGCAAATTATTGCTATTTTAGTTAGAACATTACATCATGATTTTTTGAAATGTATTGCATAATGTTTACTTAATTAGTATCAGTTAAAAACCATAATTGCTTAATTCCAGGTAGTTTGTGAAATGCCACATAATGTATTTTTAAAATGCCTGAAACTGATTCCCACATCACAGAACAGATAAATATTCATGCATACTAATGTATGTGTATATATCTGGATTGCCAGTCAATTACTGAGTTACTGTCTTAAAAGACTAAAACTGATTTTCTAATGGGAAATTGATTTGCTGCCAAGCTTTGCCAGACAATTTTTTTTTTTTAACTCCCCAAGATTTGTTTTTATTTCATGGTATTTAGTTTATAACTATGACCTGATTTTTATATACGATCAGATAGATGTACATGAATATATTACTCTTTACTCAACACAGAAAAGAAGGCTAGCACACACACACATATGGGGTTTTTGCATGCTGTACTGTCCTGGTTTGGGTGAAAACAGGACTAATTCTGTTCAGTGATTTTACTTTTCAGTTCAGTACTTCTAATTAACAGCACTTTCTGAAGTTAGAAGCCTGTTCTCACAGACAGTGTCTGCTGCCAGCAGTGATAACAGCCCATGGTCAGAGTTACTATCAAGAATTGGTGTGCAGACCAAGGCCACTGCTGGGTCTTAGGGGCCATATTATTATTTTTGTACTTTTACCTGTCCTCTCGTGATTTTTGCCGCTAAATGGGAGAGGTACGGGTTTGATGGATGGACTGGGGATACTGGTGGATGCCCATCGTTGGAAGTGTTCAAGGTCAGGTTGGAAGGGCCTTTGAAAACCTAATTTAGTGAAAGATGCCTCTGCCCTTGGCAGGGAAGTTGGACTAGATGATCTCCAGTATGTGTCTTCCAGCCAAAACCATTCTGTTATTCTATGAGTTGCATCAATGGGTAATTTCAGCTGCTGCATTTTCCCCCTTTTTTTATTTATTTTTTTTTTGTTATTACTGATATTAATCAAGATAGGATTGAAAAATGTGGAATGTATGCTCTTTATCTATAGTGTGTTTATATGAAGGAATATTCGAAAGATTCTAACCGTTTCTTAAACATTTCTTGTTTTATTTCTTAGAATTGCCCTGATATGCTCAGACCTAAAACTGAGTCAGGCATCTTTGTATCATGAGAGAGCTGCTGGAGAAGCATACATTAATGAATTGGAACAAGTGATGTATGTATTTTTATTATAGAGGTTGTGTTTAGTTGGGATTTTTTCCTACAGTTGATAAGTCTTGTTGGGGGAAAGAAACATTAAAAAAAACCCTGTGATCTCTTAAAACAAATTTGGTATATTAGCTGAGTCCTAAACTTCTGTGCATGATTGTTTTCTGTCTATCCCCAGTATGAGTGTATGGTGAAGATGCCTAACACTGACATTTCATATGAAATACTTAAAATATGCTTGAATTTATTTTTTATTTCTTGTGATTTAGGTGTAGGCAGGAGATTGCACTGAAAAAAGAAAAAAAAGTACATACTGAGACAGAAGAAAGAAAAATATCTTTTGAAAATGCTCAGGTGAATGGTAGTAGGGATGAGAATATCCTTACTTCAAGTGAAAAGGTTTTATTTCAACTCCAGCTTCTTTAATAAATTATTCCTTGCTTCTTATTTTAATATACTTGGTAGTTTGCTTTTAAAAATCTTTACACTTGAGAAATACTTGAACACTAAACAAATCATTAAAAAACTATACTATTTGCATTCTGCTGGCAGGCATCAGCTGACTCTGAGCTGTGTTTGCCTGGCATATTACTGGTATTGTGGAGCGAGAATAGAACCTGTGTTCATAAAAAGTACAACTACTTTACTACAAATGAAATTAAGGAGTAATACAATCAGCAGAAAAGACTTTGAAACAAAAAAGATACTGTATTTGCTCTTCATCTTAGTGTTTCCTTCCTTCTCTCTCCATTACATCACTGCATACTGTGTTCCTTCATCTTACTCATTCTTTTAAAGGCATCCAAATATTTCAGCTCTGACATTTCTGTCTCTTCTTTAGGAAGAAAATTGCCTGACTGATAGCCTTAAAGCTTACCTCCGCTTGCCTCTTAGATATGGCAGTTCTGTCCTTGTTTTTATCATATAATTTCTACTCTTTTTGTGTATCTTTCCATTTTTGTGCATGTAAAATATCTTTTATCTAATTACTGATCCCTCTCGAGTCACCTCTTTCAGCACTTGCAAATAATATTCTGGTTTAGTTATTACCAAGAATCAACTTCTTCATGACAGTAGCAGATCTGAAGAAGTTAATCTGTTCTAAAATTAGTTTTAATAGTATATACTTACTAGTTTAATACCTTTTGAGGATTATAAAATCCACATCTCACAGTAAACCTGTTTGTCCTGCAGCATAGCATTGAATTTCAAAGTTAGAAAATAGAGCTGGACTGTGGGATATCAGTAATTGAATGTGGTTGTTAATAACAATTTGGTTTCCATTTGGTTTAGCTTTGAAATATTTGAAGGTGTAATATTTTGTTATTTTTCAGGTTTTTGAGTTAAATGTGGTAACCGGAAAAGGACTGAGTGCACTTTCTTTCCCTTACTTGTGGATAGAAAAAGCTGAAGTACTAATTCAGCTAGGCTTATATCAACCAGCAAGACTTCTGCTTTCAGAGTCCCATGCTGCAGCTCAGGTACATCAGAAATAAAATAGAAGAAAGAACATTAATAAAAGATGTAGGGAAAATGTTCATTTTGCTGCAGCTTTTCCTAAATAATATAATGTTGATGGTGATCAAATTTCAAAACCAAAACTTCTCTGCCCCACTCCAAACCAATATAATTTGAGGTTCAACATATATAATGTGTATGGTTAAATATAAGGCATTTATCTCTAACTTCATCAAAATTGAGGATTATTTCAGTTTGTGAAGCAGTGTCAGCATCTCTGCTTTTCAGTGCAAAAAAAAATAAGAGTATCTAAGAAATTCTACATATAATTGATGAAATACCATTTGCTTCTTATTTCCATGGCTGTTCTTAAGTTTAATCCAAAATATGAATAAAAGTAAATATGGATAGCAGGCTTGGAAGTTTAATATAGAAGTCACATATCTTTCTTCCTAGGAATTGGGGGACTTGTGTGATGTGTCAAGGTGCTTGTACTTACTTGCTGTGTCAGCTGGCCTGGAAAGAAACCACGGGCAAGCTAAAGCACTCCTTGAGAAAGCACGGATTCTAGGAGGAAATGCACAGTTTTGGTACAAGAGTACTCTTAGTCTTGTAGAAGCAATTCTAGAGGAAGAGACAGAAGGAAAACAGAGGATGGTAAGGAAGCTTTTTGTTTGTTTGTTTTAGTGGTTGTTTTCTTTGTAGCAGTGGTGCTTCTCAGTGAAGAGAAATGAGAAATGATACAACCTTTGAATTTCAATAAAAGCAAATACAGCTGTTAAATGCAGTCCATGTTGTTCTCTCTGCTGTGCATTTGACAGACATTAATTACAGATTCCAAACCGATGCAGGCCAGTAGGAATGTGATGTTACCCACAGTAACAGTAAGTTTAGGGTGTTTTTATGATACACTGTATATCCTTCTATGGAAATAAAAGCAGTTATAATCTAGTACATGTAACTAAATCCCAGAGATCGGATTATTTTAGGATGCTTTTTGTACTTGGACAATTATTTTAACTTCGATGTGGTTTATTTTCCATATTTAAGAAAGGTGATGACTTTCAATATTATTTCCTAGTATGCACTTCATTTTAAAATAGTTTTACAAATACTATTTCTAAATACTGATACTACTGTAAGTCTAATATATTAAAAACATTTTCCTACTTGACCTTCAGCATTAAGCTATCATTTACTGTTCAACCTTTAACTTGCACTGAGTTTCATTGCAAATTCAATCTTGTTGTGTCTGTTACAATCTGTCCGTTACTGATAATCTGCAAATCTGCTTTGTATAGAAGCAGACATTTAAAATAGAGTTATGAAATTCCTGATGTCACTTGCAGGCTTGTGAAATACTGGAACACACTATAAATGTGCTCAGATCTACTTTACTGAAGAGACCTAACAGACAGTCAGAGTTGAGTTTTATAATTGCATCCCTTGAAGCCAGGTAACTGTCTTTTCAATAAAATATTCTCAGCTTCTGCTGTGCAGCTACATTGAAATGGGATTTTTACCATTCATACTTATTTTAGTGTGGTGCATTCTGTGGATTCTTAAATATTTTTCTTCTAAGTGATTTATGTTTTGTTTTAATTGATATTTCCAATTTCTTCATTCTTGTTTGTAGCCCCACTACCTTTTAAGTTAGTAAACTAGTTCAGATACCACAAATTATTGTGCATAGATTGTGGTGTATGTTGCCCAAAGGAGCAAGATGTGTTGGCTTATGCAGAGGTACCTGTTTGAGCACACAGATTCCCACACCATTGTAGTCTGCAGTATTGACCTACTTCTCTCCTCACCATGATCTAAGTCATCATCTTATGGTGATACTAAACAATTAGTTTGGGTACACTAAAAATGAAGCACAATCAAGAGAGGTTAAAATGTGTTGATAAAAGGAGACAAGTATATAACATTTACACTTCCTTCTCTTTCCAGAAATGCGAAACCTCTGGATTTGGAAGGGAGGGCTGATAGTCTTCAGTTCAGCTGTATTTAGATGACAGCTTAGGTCTAGGTAGTTTGACTAATTATGCACCTGGAACAAGTGATAGCTATTCTAATCTGAAAGTACAACTTTTTTTTCTTTTTTTTTTCCATGACCACCTATAATTTTTAGACTACAGATTTAAAGAATTAAGAAGCTTTTTTCCCTAGATTTCTTAAAATTTCAAGGAGAGCTGAGAGAAGTATGTCAGTTTTCAAACACAGTCTCTGCATATTTACTATCTTGTACTTCATTTTTGTTCCTAGGAAAATACTTATGCAGATATATTTTGCCCAAGATTGTATGACAGTTAATGCTGAGTCTCGTCAGTTGCTGCATATGCTACAGGAATCTTACAATCAATTAGTTGAAAATGAGAAGGACTTCATTCATTATGAGCGTAGAAACTGCAGCGCTGAGATACTGATAGAATGTGCAAATATTCACAGGTAACATTACAACTGGTGATTTAACTTTAACTAGTCTACAAAGTGTATTGTTTTCATTTTTATAGCCTAATTAAGGATGGAAAAGAGCAGATAATACTGACAGGTTTTATATCTTGGTGATCTGTGTCAGTCTGCATTTTTGATGTGGTCTTTATTCAGGAGAGTACTGTAGAACCAACAATTCTTTTCACTGAAGGCAGAGTTAATCTGAATGGTTCTCATGTTTTTTGTACTGCTTTTGAAGACAAATCTTTTAATCCAATACATTAATTATTTTATTTTTTATGTTTAGTAGGCTTGATATGATAAAAATAAACACTTTCTTATGTTAGTTCCTTTGGGTTGTGTTTCTTTTGGTGTTGGGGGGGGTGTTTGATTGGTTTGGGGCATTTTGGGGTTTTTTGTTGTTGTTTTGTTTGTTTTGGTGTTTTCATTTGTTGTTTCTGTTTTTTTTTCCAGGATGATTGCCAAGCAGGAAAGAAATGAAGAAGAAAAATATAGACACTATCTAGATGCTTATAACTTAGCTCAGAGGGCAGTATTGAGAACAGAGGAGGTGTTTCATAATGTTAGTAGCTTATTTTCAGTTTGTGAGGTATGGATATATATTGGTTTATTGCTTGTTTGTTTCTCATTATGAGAAGAAATCTAATTTGGTTGTACTACTCATTCTTGGATAATTCCTGAAAGCTCCAAATGAGATTATCTTCCTGTAATGATAGGCAGTTTTTGAATATAGAAGGAAACATTGCACACCAAAAGAATTTACAGTTTAAAAAGGGAAAAAGTAGAAATGAGAGGATTTGTTCTGTCTTTGTCAATTTTATTTAATTCTAAAAATATGTCTAATACCTATTGTGACATTAAGGATAAGAGTGTGATATTTGCCTGCCAGAGCCCCAAGGGCTTGCACTGCAGCAGTTTCGCAGAGTGAAAAAGTAGATTTAAGAGTTCTGTCCCGGGGACAGACTCCCAGCGATAGTGCAGGACTGTCCTGGTCACAGACATGTTAACCTTCCTCCCCAAGGGCTCTCTTCTTGTCTTCCTGCAAGCTGTCATCATCCACCCTCTGACTACAGTCACTCAACACAGCATCCAAGATTGTGCTTGGATAAAATCACTGCTGGGGTATCCCTTCTATCCCCCTCTCTTCCTCCTTACCCTTTAATGCCACAACTATGAAAGTCTAAACATGGAGATCTTTTTGATTCTCTAAATACTTCACAAGTTTAAAATTCTCTACGGTAAAGTGCTTCTTAAGAGGAAATAAATAGGTTATACAAAACATTAGGTAAATAAAGTTTGTCTTCAAACTACTGTATTTTGAGTGGTGAAAGCCTGAAGCCTAATTTGCTAGTGTGTGCCATAATTATACTCTAGCATCCAGCTTTTTTTTCTGTTTTGTATTTTCTAAAAAGCAAGTGGTTTTGTGCGGCTACCAAAACCATTAATATTAAAATTATGTATTTATGTACATAGTTGTTAACTCCTTTGTAATTAGATATTTATTCCAGGTAAAAAAAAATGTGAAAAGCAAAAGCACAGCTGCTCTTTTCTAAGCAGCTACTTTGATTGCTTTGTAGTACGTTTTGACATTTAGTTAAATTCCTTTGTAGCAATATGTCTGATCTATTGAAGAGATGTTTTTTTGAATATTTCCTTCTTTAGTTAAAAGAAATACAACTTCCTAACTTGTTGTCAGGTAAATTTGCAAAAATATTTGAAATCAGAATTCTGCTTTCCTTTGTATTTCAGACTACAAATGTCAGTATCCCATTAATGAGGCAACTAGCTAACAGGAAAATACATCTTATAGAAATTCTTTTGGATATTTTTAATGTTCATGCTGAGAAAAAGCTTAAAGTGGGAGAAGCATCATCTCATAAAATTGTGGATGCATTCCTCAGGGGAAGTACGGAATATGATGCAACAGAACAGGTAATAATACAAAATATTAAGTCCCATGATTTGCATATAATGAAGTTTTCCAGGGATGTTTTCCATAGCAGAACTTCTTCCACTATGGAGGAAATGGGTCCCTAGACCATTCATGTGGTTTTTGTAGCAAAGAATGTTCAGGTGTGTGGTTTTCATCTTTGAAATGGTTTACACTAAGAGTAGCAGGGAAATTATTTTATAATTGATGGGAGGTGTGGTTTTGTGTTGTGTCTTCTTAAAATATCTGTCTTAAGCAGAACTGCTTAACTGAGCTGATGAATAAGAATAGAAGACATGGCCACTGAAACAGAACAGTAATTCTGTCCTGTTCTTGTGTCTCTGACAATGCCAACAGGAAACACTGTTAGAGGAGTGCACAGTATTCCTTGCCATTCCCCGTACCCTCTCCTTATCCTGTGTTTTCCTCAGTGCTGATCATTGTTTGCTTGATGTTACAGTGTACTTTTTTTTTTAATCAGTTCTTAACAAATTTATGTATCTGTTGAAGACTTCTCCTTTGGAGTTGAAAGTGTAGTCACTTGAACATGCACATTTGTATGTACGTTACCTTTTTTTAAAAAAAAGTTGGTTTCTGCATGTGTGGGTATGCATGAGCAAGTTAACATAAATATGTATTTTTACCAGGACTGGAAGCGTATGGAGTGCACTGTGGGTCATGTTACACTGGCTCAGTTAGCAAGTGTACAGATTCTTTGCAAAGGCTGTCCTGACATCAAATCCAAATGCCTCTATCTCACGGGAAGAACTCTTCATTTACTTGCCATCAGCGTAGATCCTGTAAATTCAAATGTTTATTGGAAGACAAATGTTGCGGTATGTGTTCCTTTCTGTATCTAAATTTGTTCCTATGTGTGAAGTTTCTCTGCCACGGTATTTTCTTTCTGTACACTCTTGTGTAATACTACTCTTCATATGGAGGTTTTACATGCTTCATGCAAGCCATAATAAAAACATATATTGAGCTAAGGAACGTCAGAAAGAAACTTCTGTCTACACACCATTCTCATGTAGATAATTTTTAATTCCTGAGATAAGCTAATTAAGAGGAAAAAAAGAAAATCGGTGAATGCCTTAAAGGGCTGGGCACGTTGGTCTCTGAATCCATGCAATCAAGAAGTAATGTCTTGTAGATGAAAAGCTGAGATCCATAACTTCCTTCTGTGTTGTAGTAAGAACATAATGTAAGAAATGTTGATTGAGTCATAAATTCAGTGATGAATTGCAGTGTTCAGAAGACATTAACTGAGGACAAATACCAGAAAATAAAAGTCTTAGAGGTTGTACAGGGGGCATTTTAGTTTCTATTAGTCACGTCTTCATAACACGTTAAGAAATTTTGACTTCTGATAATACTGCTAAATCTCTCACCATCAAGGGATCAATATAGTGAGATGATTTCTTCTGAGATGATTTCCATTTTCACCTAGACTTTCACAAAATAAAGTCTGTGACACTTAATGGAATGATTAATTATTCTTTTTTTTTGTACTGTGTCGAGTAGGAAGAAGTTAAATCAGACATCACAAAAACTTTCCTGACTTCAGCAGAATGCAGTGAACAGGAAATGATAGACAGTGGTTTAGCAAACGATACATGCCAGTATGATAAGTACAGGATGAAAATACAGGAATTAAAGGTATATTAGTGTATGTGCTTGCATTAGAATTTAAGTACTTCCTTTTTATGGAATAACAGTCACCTTATCATTCTGTTTGAAATGTCTGTAACTTAAATTTGATCTTACAAAAGAAAAAGATCTCAAGAACACTCCTAGAAAAACAGTTTTCCATCTCTGCTGTTTATCTTCATCCTACCCCTCAGCATGTGGTGCTGGAACTCCTGATAGAGCTTTCCCAGTTGCTCACAGAAAGAAATAATTTCTTCAGTCATTTCCCACTGATTGAGCTTGTAGCAGCCAGGAAAAGATGAGGAGGCAGTGCTCTGCTCACAGACCTACATTTCTGAAGGAGCATAACATTTTGCAGACTGGGAGCAAGAAGGAGATAACTTTTATCACAAACCACTTGTCAGAATTCTTAGAAATATTAAGTTGTCTGGTGAGCTGATGACTGTTAACTACCGCAATTCA
The DNA here is from genome assembly GCA_013399075.1 of Chloroceryle aenea. Classification (NCBI taxonomy): domain Eukaryota; kingdom Metazoa; phylum Chordata; class Aves; order Coraciiformes; family Cerylidae; genus Chloroceryle; species Chloroceryle aenea. The sequence goes on from VWZY01000263.1 coordinate 57,233, forward strand.
AAATACACTAGGAATTGGGAATGTACAGTTTGTGTTGCTAGTATAATCAATAAATACCTGAGATAAGAGATCTTTGACTTTATTTGTATTAAATATAGTTAATTGTCAACAGGAACAATGGTACTGAAAAGTGACAGAAGATTCTTTAATTCTGAATGGCTCATGTTGTCTAGAATTTAAATATTATTCTGCCAAGTACACACTTTATATTAAAGGAAGTATCTTAAAACTTTTTTTAATGTTGTAAAACAGATGTTGGAGTGTGCTAAATAATTAATCTGCATTTGCATATTTTGATCATACATTAAGTAAATGCCTTAAAGGCAAAAAATAATTAAAAATAGTGGTGAAGTAGTAATATTTATCTTCCCTAACACACTAGTAATACATACATGTATAACGAATAGTTAATACATATTTTAATATAAACCTTTTTGTTGTCATCATCTAGAAGGAACATAGGTTGTCTCAGAAATACCTTTCTCAGTCCAGCGAAGCTTTGCTACAGTGTATGGGTATTGCATTCAGTCATAGTATTATGGATGTTCTGGCTCCTGCTAGTTTGGAAATGGCTGAATGCTTTCAACAATTTGATCCAGTCTCGACTAGCCAGTTTTTGGCACTTCATCAGGTAATGCAACTAATGTATAGTGCTTTTTTCCAGTACATAGGTATTCTAAGTTACATAAGCAAAAATGTCTATTCATATAGCCTGAAAATGGATCCTACAGAGCACAATGTATGGATCCATGTAAGAATGAGCAAGTAATACAGGTAAGCAAATACAAGTTTGCCAACTTCATCATGTTTAATCAGACAATTCTATTGTCTGTTGTGTTTGACTTGATGGTTTCATTGATGATTGCATATGTGAAAAAATTTAAGGTTAATAAATTACTGTAATGTGATTAGCAAAGGTAAGACTTTATCACAAAATAAGAGTTTTTTCCTTCTGTAACAAGTAAGTTTTAAATGTTTCTTTGGATTTGTTCAGTCATTATCTTGAAGTAGATAGGAGAGGTTTATGTGCAGTTTGTCAAATCAACACCTATGCAGCATGGTCCTGTAGATGGCTTGAAGGTGTATGAATCATACATGTGAGTATGCACATACTTCACAGAAGAGGAGAAACAGGTGTAACGCTTACATTCTCTACAGCAGGAACAAATTAATATATACTTCCTGCACCATCATCTCCATTGTAGAACTACAGAAACGCACCTCATGTTAATTTCCTTCATGCCACATCCGTGCAACTGCAGGAAATGATGACAGGCAGTAAGCACCTGCCACTGTGTCTGCAGTGGGGTTTGCAGATACCTCCACCCATGGGTGGAGTGGACTAGGTGGGTCTGTTGAGACATCAGAAAGCGGCTAACGCTGGCTTTCATGGTTCGTGTACTCCTGCAGCACAACATACTATTTATGGTTTGCTGCCATACTTGTTAGTGAGCAAGGTAAGCAGAGCACATATCAAGGCACCAAACCCACGAGTAGTCTTGTGTTTGGGGAAAAAAAAAAAAATCTGCCAATTCAATTACTATCATGCCCAGCAAGATTTTAGTTTAAAAACTAAAAAACAAAAATCCCACAACAAACAAACAAGATGGAAATGTCACTCTGTCAACATTAAGCCTCACTTAAGAATTTGTAATTAGGTAAACACAAATCGTATTTTATTTTTTCTAATGTGACAACTAAATGGAAAGAAAAAAAACCAAACTTTAGCTTTTAGCAGGCATCAATCCAAAGGGCAGGATTGGTATGTTTACTGAAAGAAAAGGATGTAAAGGCCTTGCCCTTACGTTGCTCTTGGTATTACGTTAAAATGTGTGATGTGACAGCTATACAGTAAAAGTCACAGAAGCACACAAAAGACTCCATTTACTTGAAAGACTGTTTAGAACATAGGCATTTACCTTTCCATATAAACAGTAGAAGATCAAATGCAGGAATGTAGATGATAAATGTGAATAAGTAAGTCAATTCTATCTAATAATATTTAATAAATTTTAAGTTATCACCAGGCTGTTTATATTGTATACACAAATTGTAGACAGGCTTTTGCTAATCTGTTTTACCTTTCAAGCGGGAGATTTTTCTTTAATATGTTTGTCTTATAACAAATATAGTGTATGTCTGTATTTATATTATTTTTGGGAGAGAAAATAAACATAAAAATTTTACAGAGCTGTTCAGCATCAATGGTGATGAAGAGTATCCTTCTAACAGCCGCATCTGACACCAGCAGCTCTCAGCTGGCAGCATTACTGCATCTTCAGAATCATTTAAAAACCACCAGAAACACAAGTGATCTTCTAAAAAATGTGCAACAGCAACTGGCTGCTACTTCAGTGGTAATTTTTTGAGATGTACTGCTTCTTACGGGTTTATATATATCTTATGTAAATACACACAGGGGAGATGTGTACATAAACATATACACACAGGTACTGTTTCATCTATTTTCTTTAAACTCTGGTATCTTTTTCTTAATTTGAATCATGGGTTGCCTTGGCCATGAATCAGAGTAACATCTTTATTGGTATGTTGTGTACTGTCTTGGGGTTTTGTTTGCGCTCTGTTACCTCTGCAGCATGAACTATATATTTGAAGGCAGAAGTGAGGTTCCAGTTTGCAGGAGGCAGGTCCAGTTTGTCTGATAGTTGCAATTTGGTATGGCTTGATAATCAGAGTTGTGCTGTCTGCCCACTTAAATCATGAATTCCAACTGAGTCTTGCCCAATGCAGCTGAACATGCTGTTGTAAAGGACCCTTGCAACAGAGACTCCTGTCACTGCCTGGACAGCATCCAGTCATCCAGTTTGAAGTACTCGGCTCCTCATGCAGGTGTTACCCTATTGAAAGAGCCTGACTTTTTTTTCTATTTTTAACAAACACCCTGTACATGAGTCTGGGCATCAACTGAACTGTTGTGTTGCAAACTCCTCTAGAGACTTTCAAGACCCATCTGGATCTGTTATCTGTGGCAGGGGGGTTGGACTCACTCATCTCCAGAGGTCCCTTCCAACCCCTACCATTCTATGATTCTATGATAGGATTCTATAAGAAACCATCCAGTAAAATGTAATTCATGTAAACGTAGTTCTGGAGCAAACAATGGATAAACTTTTCTGGGAGATAAAAACCATCTTTCAGTCTAAGCTGTCTGAGAACTGTGTGTTTTTTAGATGTTTGAGATATAACAGACAGTATCAGAATTTAAGAGTGGAAGACCCTGATTAGAAGTGAATGAAATTTAAAGCTGCCAGCAAGTTAGATGGAAAGGATTAGCTGTAGCTGACAGGGTTTAATTGTTTACAGAACATGTCAAGCAGAGATAAAGAACAGGGTAAGAAAGATGTTTGTAGGCTAGTGTTTAGGCTTTTCTCTGTGTGTGCTGTGCTACCTTATGTAGCATAACACTTAGGATAGTATTTTATTCAGAAGCCGTTAGTTTTGAGTTGCTGTAATTATCTAACTGGTAACATATCCTAACTGTGTCTGTACCTGTTGCAGTAGCTCAGGAAAGATATGGAGGCAGTCATGGCATCCCTCCATGGCTACACCCTTGAACTGCAAGATTCTAGGCAGCATGAGATGAAGGAAATCAAAGTGGCCCCTGAAGTAGTTCTCCCTGAAGGTGTATTAGTGTTTCTTAAAATTCAGTGGAGATTTTTAGTTAAGATCGGGAATACACTTTCTATGTGAATCTCCCAGTTGTCCTTGTATACAGCTCTTTCATTTGCATCCTGATACAATGACTGTGAGCTGGGTTCCTCTCAGACAAAAACTGCTTCTCTCCATGGGTCTACAGGTCCTGCCAGAAGCCTTCTTCAGTACAGGCTCTCTGTAGGGTCACTGCTTCTTTTCAGGGGTCCACTTGCTCCGGTGTGGGGTCCTCCACAGGCCGCAGGTGGTATCTACTTCACTGTGGACCTCCGTGGGCTGCAGGGCACAGCCTGCCTCAAGCATGGTCTTCACCACAGGCTGCAGGGGAATCTCTTCTCTGGTGCCTGAAGCCACCTCCTCCCCCTCCCTCTTCACTGCCCTTGGGGGTGCAGTGCTGTTTCTCTCATGTTTTCTCACTCCCCTCTTCCAGCTGCCGTGCAGTATTTTTACCCTTTCTTAGACATCACAGGGATGCCACCAACATTGCTGATGGGCTCAGCTTTGGCCAGAGGTCTTGAAGCCAGCTAAAACTGTCTCTGCAGCACAGGGGCAGCTCCTGGTTTCTTCTCACAGAAGCCACACTTGAAGTTCCCCCAGCTACCACAGCTTTGCCATGCAAACCCAGTAAAATTTTATACAGTTCTTTTTGGTGAGGTGTCTATTCTTAATAAAATTGAGAAGGGCTCTTAGAGACATAGATACTACATTGAATTATTTTGCTCCTTTGCTTTGCTAATACTCTGCTAGGATTTGATATCATTTTAACTTCACAGATAGGGTAGTGTCCAAAAACGTCACATTGTTGTGAAGGATGGAAGAAGTTACAGTATTTACAGAACAGTTGAGGTTCAGAAAGACCTCTGAAGGTTATCTTGTCTGACCCTTCTGCCCCAGCAGGTCCACCTAGAGCCAGTTACCCAGGACCATGTCCAAATAGCTTTTTAGAATCTCCAAGGATGGAGACTCCACAACATTCCTAGGCAGCCTGTGCCAATGCTCCATCATTCTCACAGGGAAAGTGTTTCCTATTGTTTAGATGGAGTTTCCTGTCCTGGCACATCTGCTGAGTGCTTGTTTTGACTTACTTTTTTTAAAAAATCAGTACCTTCCTAGAATTACTACCAATTTTCTCATGAAAGATCTAAGATTGGGAGTTTAAAAATATAGAAAAATAATGCTATTTTTGAATTAATGTACAGGCATGGAGAAATCTCTGTATTCCTGTTGAACATTTTAATATCATGGATGAGTTGCCATCTAATTTCTATGTTGTTATTCTCCAGCATTCAGAAGACAGGTATACAATTTCATAATTTTGGTTTAATATTCTGTTTGTTATAAATGTCATCCTTTGTTTTTAATCTGTAAATAATTGCAATTTTGGTTGTTTGCCTTTTACTTCTTATTTTGCATGAGTTTAATTTTAAGGTACTGAACACATTAATATCTGAATAAAACTGCTTGTAGCTCAGTGCTCTATGTTTATTCTGTACTTTCAGTTTCCCAAATTACCTTTTAAATCTCCAGACGTCACTTGAACAGTTTCTGGCCATTCTTGATACCCTCCTAAATTCTGTTAATAGTTTCCAGATCTTATTGCTTACATTCTTAAAAATGTGAGGCGGGGTTATATCTACCTTTATGAAGCCACACATTATCTCACTGCTGTAGCTTAACTAGCAGCATTGAACTGTAGCAACTGACTAGGAGTACCTTCACCAGCTGTGAAAAGTCCTAAAACAGTTGTCATGGAACAAATAAAAATCTACCTTATTGGATATATAGCAGCAAAATAGCTTTCCTTACAGATCAGTTAGATTTTGCAGATTTCACACTCCAAGGCAGGGCTAAATGCTGCGTCTTGAAATTGTTTGGTTGTTAAATTAGAGGGTAATAATTAGTTATCTCGTAAATTTACTTCTTATAAACAAGACTGAACACTCACATAATCTACTCATCAGTTTTCTGCTTTCTGTAGATCAACTTTGTACAGTTCATTGATTGAGATGCCAAAAAAAAATATTGCACAGCAAAAAGGAAAACCCACTCAGCCAATGGGTAAGTGCCACTTACATTTAAAATCATTGCGTAGATGTTCCGAGAAGGCTCTTATCTTTCACTGTCGCATTGAGTAAAATTTTAAAATATAAAAAATAATTGTAGCTCTTATACCAGAGGAAAGTGATTACCTAAACATGTTTCATTATCAGATAACTATGCATCTCATCGCAGTTTACAGGATTTTTACAGAAATTTTGTTTGCTTGAAGGCTAAAGTTGTTAAAAAATTGTAGAGATTTTTTTTTTTTATTTCCTTGTACAGGTCTTTATATATTTTGTGCCAAATATATCTAAAACCAGTTATTCCAGTTATTTTATTTTCAAAGAATGCCATGGCTTTAGAACCTGTGCAGTCATTCCTTCAAGAACAAATGTGATGTCTCAAAAAGAGTCTTAAGATGGTGCTATCCTCCTTTTAATAGTGCAAGCTAAAGTTTCTCGATCGCCTGTGAATCCTGATACATTTTGTATTTTGTTGGAAAAAGTACGTCTTTACAAGGAACAAAAGATGAAGAGTCAACTTAAACAGACTGTTATTCAAAACTTTCAGGGGAGTGTCTCCAAAACAGATGTGGTAATATATTTGATTATATTTCAAATATAGTGAAAAACATGTCAAAAATTATTGTAAAAAATCTATATGCAGATTTTGCACTTTATTCCAAGTGTAATATCCCTAGTCTTCGCAGTTGCTAAATGTTGTGTTCTCTGCCTCAAAATTCAATCTTACTGTGTTATCCTGTTTTAAATTTTATTAATCAGCTTTGAAATGTTCAGTATTTTGTCAGAATTGGAAATTGATGCAACTGAGATCAATTTACTTGAAAATGTGTTGTACCTCTAAGATTTGCATTTACAAATTTATATTGCCTTTCATGTCACATCAAAGCCCCACCTGTTCAAAAAAAATAAAAGGGGGTTCACAGATCTCAGTCTTTCAATCAAAATAAAACTACCTTAGCCAGAGATTTATTACTGATTTCCAACACAGAAGAGTTTCTTTTCTTTTTAGGGCACACAGTATCTTTTGTGCTACAGCTGTTTATTTGGGTGCTGCTGATCCAAGTCTATTAGTCACAAAATTTTGCTTCAAGATCACATCTCCTTGGAACTCCCAAGTTCATAGCTATGAGCATGCTTAAATTCCAGATAAAAGGTTCTTTTACTGCAAGAAGGCTAAATTCTGTAGGGACGCTGTTTTTCCACAGTCAGTGAGCACAACTTGTGTAGCATAAACGTATGCTGGAGAAGCCTGTGTCTTTCACATAAGTTTCCACCTGCAAGGTGAAAAAGTTTTCTACACATGAAATGTGCAATTCTACATCCTAGAATTGTACTGTACTTCAATTTTGGCTACATAGATAAAGTTTAGGTTTGTCAATATCAACCAAAATTTTGTGTTAAATACAGCATATTAGCAAAAGCTGGTATAGACTTACTTCCATCACTAATATGAAGGTAATAAATATAGCTCATATTGAGTTTTCTGTGCAAGCTTTTGTTGTTTTAATCACACAACTTTGACATATCTGGTTCTTGAATTACAATTCTGTTTTATTCATCACATTAGGTTTAGGTTTTTAAAATGCATGTGGATTACAAATGTCAATAATCATGCATGTAGCCCCCACAGAGCAACACAAACCAAGCTTTGAATTAGGAGGACAGTCATTAATACCAGCACTCCACCAGTTAGTTGAGAGGGTTTTTCCAGATACTGGTTTTGTGCAGAGCAGTATTGGCTTTTAGAAGCTTCAGTTTTTAGTGTCATAATCTCCTACACGATTCCATTCTCTCCTCACCTATTTCCTTTCTTCTGTTTAGTTTTTTCCTGAGTTGGCTGCACTGACCTCTCTGTACTCTTCCATTTGATTCTTCTGCATTCATTTTGCAGTTTCTCTTTACTTCTTCAAGTTGTCCTTTCACAATTCCTTCACATTATTTGGAGCCTCACGTTATCTTTTCTTACTACTGGGCTTTTCTACCAAGATTTCCCATTGAAATTGCACAAGTATATTGATTGCTTCAATAATAAATATTGACATCATGTACTGATTGCTGTGTCAGAATATTTTGAAAAAAAATGCTGATAGGAGTGATGTTTTGAAGTAGTTTTGAAATTGAATTCCTATGCTTATGTTTTTCATTCTATGATGTTTCAAATTACTTGATTTAGCCTCTGAATTAACATAGTACAGACTCCACCCTTGTTAGATAGCACTTTGTAAATATTCTGTTTTTTGTTGCGATGTGTTAGACTCCAAGAGAGAAAGCAGATGATAGCGGACATGATTTGACATCAGATTTCTCTGAAATACTGGAAATTATGGAAGAATATCTGAAACCAGTGCTGTCACAGTTTGATTTTTCTGATACCAGGTAAGACATTCAGACTTGCTTTATCATTGTTTGGGAAACGATGGTGACTCAAGTTCTATGGGACTGTGCTTTTTGCAGGAATAGACCCTGTTGGATGAACTTTTTACATCTTGAAAGACGGGTTATGCAATAAGAGGATTGAACCATGTTATAAATTAATGGCCATTTCTAACAAGCACTGCTTTCCAGCTTAACTTCTACAATATTGAGTTCGGGATGAAATGTTACAGTTTAGCTAGCTAAGGATGGAATTTCCAAATGACAGGAACTCTTAAGGGAGTACCTCCTTTGTGTCTCACTGAGATTGAAGCAGTTTTGTGTTTGTGTTTCCATGGAAAAACTTTTACCTACATAAGTATTAGTGCTGGTAATACTTCCACTGTAATTTGTAATTCCTCCTTTTAGTGAACAGAGCACGTCAGTTTCAGCTGCTGAATCGGGAAAAAGAAAAGTGAAAGATAAGGATGCCACACCCACTAAAATGCAGGGTATGTGGACTCTTGAGTACAGTATATGTGTGTATGTGGGTGTGTCTGTGCATATGGACAGATGTAAAAATTTTAGTGTCAATTTTTTTGAACCCAGGGAGAAATAAAAAAAAGCTTTAGCAATGATTTTGTCTGTTTATTTTCTGTTTGAAATCAAATATTTTTAATATACTTCCAAAGCTATTATATGCTGAATGGAGCTATCTTTATGCATGTGTTTACAGTCTTCCAAGCTATACAGGCTTTTGACTGATAAAATGTCTGTATTACAAGCCAGTCCTTTCAGAAGAAGGGCCAAAAGAAAGAAGGTTCTTAAGCAAGTCTGTTGATCTCTTATTTGTTCGTCTTTTCCTGCTTTTTGCTTTATAGACTCTCACAGGTTGGTTGCTTTAGTGTCTCTAAACATGTGCCAAGAGAAGAGGCAATCAAGTGCATGGATTGCTTAGGGAATGAGCTTTATGGTGTGGAGCCATGAAGTTTCTCCATTAAAAATTACTAAAACAGATCTACATTTGCATTTGCTTTTACCTTCAAGAGACTTTTCTGCAATCTGACTGTTGGCTGCTCTGTCATTCTGCAAAGGCTAAATAACTTGTCTTGCATGTATTTGTTGTATATCTGTAGAACATGAAAATGATGTCATAATGATACTTAGTATTTTTCTAAATAACAAACAAGCATTCCCTACAGAAAGATACAGTATTGGTTAAGAGCTCCTTTACAACTCTTTCCTTCTTAGCCAAACATTACTAAGGCAATTTTGCATTTTCTAACATCATTTTCTTGAATACATTTCACACACCTGGACTTCAGTCTGAGATGGCTGGTTATTAATATGGGGATACTTTTCCCTCTGAAGTATCAGTTCTCACAAGTTCATAGGCATAGAAGCTTGACAGCATTTTAGGAGTAACTGTATCAAAAGAAATATTTTTGCATAATGCGCTTAATCCACGGTAAAATGGAGTTCAGGTGTCATGAGGAAATTTAGGGGTTTGCATCTAACTTCAAATATTTCGATACATACTGGGGGCTACTATATCTCAATCATGTTCTGTCACATTTCTTCAGGTACATCTATGGACTTGGGATTGTGTGTGGTAATAGTAGGAGATACCTTACTTATGGAATTGCCTTTAGAAGCTTTGAGTATCTTTAAAGACGAAGGAATATGTTCTGTATCCAGAGATTTTTCTCTCCAGATGCTCTACAATCGAATAAATCTGTCTGAGTCAGGTACTATTAGATAACTATTCTTTGCATTAGCATAATGATGTAGTGAACAAGATACTTTAAATAATAGAAACGTTGTGTTATATTTTACTGGAAGACTGCCACATACAAGAGGTTTCCAGTATTTTAGATTGAATAACTATTACAATAGACTTATTTCAGTAATGTACAGGCTGATTGTAGCTGCTGAGCTAGATAATTTGAAATAGCTTCTACATATTAAAGAAATACATAAAATTCAGTGAAATCTAAAGTGGTTTCCAAAGATTTCATTTTACAGCTATGGTCTTAAAGTCTTCAAAGCTGTTTTCAGCTGCACTGAAAAAAGAATTTGGAGTTCTGATAATTTTTTTAACATGAGTGTAAGACTTTGCACAAAATACCAAATGTAAAAACCTTTTCATCATTGAGCTACTTTCTTTCTGTATAGCTGAGGTTACATTAAGGGCCTTGGTCAGTCCAGCAATTGTTGTGCTGTGCATGAGCAAAATCAGATCCTGCTGGTTTTATGGACCTCTTTCATTACTGCAGAAATTTGCACACTTTGTAAACTCTACAGGGAAATGAGTTTAAGTGAGATAGTTGGTGTGGAATAAAGACAGTTGGACAGCTGGTAAACTTGTCCTTATGACATCTTAAAAATCACTTGTTTATTTTTATTAATTTTTATTCTAAAAGTGAGTAATAAATACAGGCACTAAGCAGGTTTTTTGTATAAATCAAAGATACCTTCTATTACTGAAGTTAAAAATTTGAAGTCACATTTTGCTTCATACATAGAAACGTGTTTTAACTCAAAATATATTATTAAAATTAGTGGGCCTAAGCTAAAAAAATAGGCTAAGTTTAGAAAATCTCACTCTGTTCCATGTAAGTCTTCTATTCCAAAGAGGTTCTTGTATTGTGTTCATATCTGTAATAAGTAGTGACTAAAGCATAACCTGTTCTCTGCCTTTTCCAATTCACCTCTCCTTTCTGAAGGGAAAGAACGGTGAATATTCTGAGCTTAGAATACTTTTAGTCTACATACACATTCATAAGATGTTACAGGTCGTAGAATAGGGTTTGGAACAGGTTTTTAGAACACATGGGGTTGTTTTTCCATTTCTGTTTTTCCCCTTTTTAAAGTGAAACTTCTTATGGTCACATAATTTTAGATGTGGGTAAATGAGAGGAAGCATTGTTAAAAAGTCTGTGTTCATGCAATTACAAAAATAGCCACTGAGTGAGGCTCGTTCGACTCTGTCCTCAACTTGCAACATAATGAAGCATTTTCATGTCTTGAGGTTCACACCTCTTCCATGTTTTCCACTTTCAAGGCATTATTTTTAGGCAGAAGGGTTTGGGAAATGTCTTCACCTTGCTGGGATGTGAAAATAGTTTTTATTTTTCTAGTTTAATCCATTATTACATCATAACAAATGTAAGCAGTCTTTCAAAAACGTTTTACTTTCTAAAACTGCCTGAATCTTGAAAAGAAATATTAATCTGTTCTTTTCAATTCCACAGAGACCAAAGTAAAAAAAGATACTGAAATATCTAAAAAAACAAACCCCAAAGCTCATCAGAAGAAGAATGTCAAAAAGGTGAACTTTGCACACTTTTAAAATAAACTCAATAGGAGTAGCTCTTCTTTTCATGTAAAACTGTTAAAGAACTACAGGCGGTGTGTGTAGAAGCTCATTATATATGCTGGAATTCCGAAGTGGAATAACTATCACATAAGTCCATAAGAACTTGCTTCTTGTTGATTTTGCAGTAATTACAGAGTTGTTTTTTTGAAAAATCATACTGATTGTGTAAAGGTGACACATTTAACAATGCCCCACCCCCACCCCGCCCCCAAAAAAATTTGCTTTGATAATTGAGCATCATGCTGCCTTTAATCCTACCTGCAAAACAGCGGAACATCTTTTTGTTACTTGCTTGACACAGAGAATGCAATACCGTTAATATTTGATTGAGACTTCTGCATGCAATAGAATATGTATTCTTTTTATTTGTAGGCCCAAATTAATCGTGATTTATCCTCTAATTGCTTGCCTGTTGTTGTACATAATTTTAAATGTATCCTTTCAGAAGCTATTAGCTAAGTGTATCAGTTAGACTTTGTCTTTTTATTGTTTACATTGTATTGTTTACACTTAACTGTTTATCAGATATTGTGGATCCCTATAATGAAGGAAGAGAGGCTGGTAATACATATTTAATAACTTTTTCTCCACAAACTACTCATGGAATTTTGAAAGTTTTGTAGCAGAAAATGAAGTCGCAATACAAGATGATGATAAAGATGCTTAGCTTGTCAAATGGTGCACCAGTGAAACAATATAACCTGTTTCAGGTTCAGGAAAGAAACTAGATTGTCTTGTTCTTTCTTTCAGATCACTAAATATTGACCTAATATCACTATGTAAAAAATTACTTGAGTAATCTTTCCTACTATATAATCCACACTTACTTTTAAGCACATCTTACATCATTTTTAATTTTTCAAATACATGCCATTAAGATACAGTATCAGTAGTTCAGGGAAGGATGTAGGTTAATTGAAAGAATATGATGCTTTGTGTCATCTTTGTTATATATGAAATTTGTTAGAAATCCATGAATGGGCTGGGAACAAAGGGAACTGAGTGGCGGTAGATGGTGACAGGAATGGTCAGACTCTCTACACCTCTCCAACAATTCTCAAGCTAAAGACAAAGCACGTGTAACAGTTTTTGCAGCCCTTTGAAAGGTGAAGGGCGCTACGATAGACACAAACAGTCTTCTAAGGATATTTGAGAGTGTTGCTATTTCATTTTGGAATGTCTTTATCAAGGCAATAGGCATTTACTGGAATAGAATGGAATGGTTTTGGTCAGTGGGAAGGGAATCTGGTCTAGCCTAACTGCCTGACCACTTCAGGGCTGACCAAAACCACCCCACAAAGCATTGTCCAAGCAGCTCATGAACCCTGACAGGATTGGAGCATCGACCACCTCTCTAGGAAGCCTGTTCCAACGTTCATAAAGAAATGCTTCCTAATGCTTCCAGTCTGAACCTGCCCTGACACAGCTTTGAGCCATTGCCAGGCATTCTCTCCCTCGATGCCAGGGAGAAGAGCCCATCACCGCCCTCTCCAGGTGCCATCCTCAGGAAGCCCCAGAGAGCAATGAAGTCACCCCCTCAGCCTCCTTATCTCTAAAGGAGACAAAGCCAGAGTCCTTAGCTGCTCTTCATGGGCTTTGTTGCCATGCTCTGAATGAACTGACACAAATGAAAAATGTCACAACTGCTACACTTTTCAAAGCTAGACATGGGTTTCAAAAATACTATGATGTAATGATGACCTAAACCCCCCTAAATATTATAATGCCATTTAAAAATTATTGAAATTAAGATTGACCGATGTCCTTTGCATCTTTTTAAGCTCTTAATGATCAAATTCTGTTGTTACAGAAGCTTTCAGTCCTTCCCAAAAAATAAATGAAATCCTAGAAAAATGCCAGTTCCTGAAGTGGGAAGGAGTTACTGGCAACCTGCACATCCCAAGGTTTGTAATATTCTGTTTGCTCTCCTGTTTTATCCATATTTCTTTTTTGTAAAAAAAGAACCACATTTTGCTGAGCTGGTAAACACAGAACTAACCATTATCTGTTTGTAGACAAGGTATTTTAGGGATCCAAATTACAGTGCTACAAAGTGATTTAGCCAGGCTGGTTGCCTCAGAGTTGATGGATGTGCAGATTACCCAGTTTTGACAAAAAATCTACTGGTGCAGCCTTTGATGAATATTTTAAATGTATATGAGCAGATATGTAATTTCTGTCTTTGCTTATAAGTGGTTTTAAATCCCAGTATTAAAGACTAGCATTTCTATGCACATTGAGCCAGCTGTAAGATTGAAGTGCAGATCTCAGAAGCCAAGTAGTGAAGGTATATCTCACTACTAGCAATTTCAAGCATCTGATTGTAAATACCATTTTTTATAAAAGGACCTTGAGAGGTCAAGTGGAGACAAGTCCTGTGAGTCAACACAGTCATCCCAGGCCTTTCTTAATAACTGCTGCTTTAATCAGTCCTTTGAGATCTTCTTCACTTAGGAAAAATCACAGTGTAGGTGCTCCAGCATGTCTTCATAGCAATTGATGTTACCTCATCAAATGACAGTTTTTGTTGCCAGCTGGGCTCATAATTCCCATCTCTTTTCAAAACCTAAATTCTTCATATCCTGATGGGTGCATACATGAATACTCCCATTGAATGTTAGACTACATACTGTTTTTTCAAAGCTGTACAATGTATATTCATCAACAATTTTAGTTTTTTGGAGAGTCTGGTATTTATCTTAAAAAACACTGTGCCTCTTACTTAGTTTGAGATGTTACTAAACTAAGTATACTTCAAATATTTCTGGAGTAAATAACACTGAAGTGTTTGCTATGGATAATTTGTGAAAAATATTTTTGTAAAACAGTAACACAAGTAACTTCCTTTCTTCTTTCAGCCAAGCTGAATGGGAGCAGCTGCTGACCAACTGCAGTGCATTTCTGTTCTATGGGATGGAGAGATTCATGTCTCATGTTGTACTCAACAGGCTGGTTGCTATGAACATCCCAAGTGAGATAAGCAAGCCGAAAAATATTTTCTTAATTACACCACCTTTTGTTCCCACTTGCGTTTATTTCATACTGTACCATTACCATGGTATTGATATTAGGAATTAAGCACTTTTTTCAAGATCAAGGGGTTTATTTGCAAAAACTTTGCATTATGTAGATTTTAATCTGTAGTGTAGCTTTCTTCTTATTCTTCACAAAAAAGTTTGGTCTTCCTTCACTTCCAAATACTGGAGTTTAAGTTCCAAAAATTGGTCGTCATCTGATGGTTTTCCCAGTAACTTCTCTCTTTTTCTATGAAATGTAGTATTGGGTAACGAAGGGGTTTTTTTATTGTTAAGAGCAACCTCTGCAATACCACGTTTCCAAAATTACTCAATCTTCAGGGAAACAAAGCAGAATTCTCTGTCAGGATGGGGTTAATGCTGAATATTTACTCTGATATTCCAGAGCATTTTGAGTAGATATTTTTTTTCTCTGCCTCTTCACAACTAATTAGTCCTTCTGGTGTTGTAGCATAAGTCTTAGATTCAGGACTGGTTTTGGGGATTCACAGTCTTCCTTTCCAGTTCCCCTTATACATCTGGAAGAAGCTCAACTTTGGACTTAACGCTGAATTTGTTAGGGTAGTTGAATTGCTATATTGCATTGAGATGTAAAATTAAGAAGGACAGTACACGTCAGGTTATGAAGCCCTGCAAAGCAACAGAGAGCTTCTTCAGGAAGCATTGAGTTTCACAGTGATTTAAACATGTACATGTAAATATTACTGGAAATTGCAAAAACCTATTTTCTCATCTACATTGGTCACCCTTGAAAATGAGGCTTCAGATGTCTGTAGGCCAGGTATTTACAGGTCTGGCAACTTCTGGCTTCCTGAGCACATTGTTAACACTTATCCAGTGTCTTGCTCTTAAAATATGACAGGATTCATTCTCCAGTACATCTTAATTTCCTTTAGTGCACAATCATTTCAAATGTATTGATTTTAGTCCTCAAAGGATTTTTCTATTTTCTGATCACCTACAAAACTTTTACCTGTAACCTGGTAAAATTACAGTTGTCTTGAAGGCTGAGTTTGAATCTATTGTAGAAACAATCTTCATGTTCTGTGTACTTCTGTTGATAACTGTGAACTGTGTCTGAGGTTTCTGAGGGCTCTAACCTGGAAAAAATATTATGAAATACTGTTACTGGTAATTTACATGATGAAGTAGAGTATGGCACTGCTGAATCTGGGTACAAGACCTGGCTGAGAAATAGAATGAGGTGGTTCAGCAACTCCTGAAATGCAAGATTAGAATGCAAAATAATTGTGCTTTATGGGTATGATTAGCAGAGCGTAAGTCCATGAAGTTTAGAGAGAGGTGTTGAGCTTGAGCAGAAATAATCAGTTAAACATTAGTATAGTAGAGAGTAGCTGCTTAAGGGGCAGATTGCAGAACAGTCAAGAGGTGAATCACAAAGTAAATTACTTCATCTTGCTTGGGGTGGGGGTGGGGGGGGAAGCTCTGTACAGGGATAAATATACAGGATTTACAGTCATTTACAAGATAACATGAAGAAATTCCCCACTCCAAGAGGAAGGATTGACAGATTGAGGGGAGACATGATAATAGTTCTCGGGTATGCCAAAGGCTTCCCAAAAAGGCAGTTTGCTTCTCATCTCCTTGGATTGGGAGAATAATAGTTTTAAGATGCAGCAAAACAAATGGTAGGGAAAGCTTTTCAATTCTCGGAGTATTCTAGGTTATTTCACTGGAGGCCTTTAAGGAAAATACAGAATGTTTGAGCTGTAACTTGGCCCTAATTTACGAAGAGGAGTTGCTGTAGATAACATTTCCATGCATTTGTCTTACAAGAGTTTCTAACTACAGAATTGTGTTGTGTAGGTCATTAGCCTGTAATAAAATGGTGTGTGGACTTCACTATTAGTTATACTAAGGTAGCACAGGAAAAAAAACCCTGCAAACCAGGTGCTTTGAGGGAGTCACATCAGATTACGTTAGGATTACCTTGTTAATTTTCTTAAACTTGATAATTTTGACTGAACCGTATGAATTTTATATTGCTCGTTTAGACCGTATTCAAGAAAGTCATTAACTTAAGAAAAACATGAATTTACTTATATTTACTACGTTAAGCATTATTATTAGTGCAAATAGCATTGCTGTTACTTAATTTTTTCCAGAATGCCACTTGATGATGCTTCTAGATCTGGTGCGGTCAAAGCAAAGTTATCAAAGAATTACAAACTCCAGTATCCACAAAAGGTAGCATAAAGCTTACTTTGTTAAAGTCCACAGTAAAGCAGATTATTCTTATTTCAAAGCAAAGTTAAATTTTCTCATTTACTTCTGCAAGTAGAAAGGCTCGTATCTACACCTAAGGAAGAAGTTAACCACTATCTTGTAGTTTCATTCTTTACATACAGCTAAACAGGATAAAAGGCAACAGCCAAGAAAACACAACATGGAAACATCGCTACATTACACAGGCCTCTCAGTTTTGAGTTCAGGATTCTCAAAATGTTCTAATTAAATACATAAAACCACCAACAAATGAGTCTGTCTAAGGTTTCACATGCTGAACAGTTTAGCAATCAGCCAGTTTCTTATTTAAATAAAAATAAATTATTTAAATTATAAATAAATTATTATGGTGTGTTAAAGAATGTGTTCAGAATCTCAAAGATTTTTAATCAGAACTTCTTTAGCCTTAACAGAATCTCAGTGTTTTCTTTGCTTTTAAGCTGACCAGCGGCAGGGTTTATATACCTTTATTGTATGCTTATTATGAATTCTTGACATACGGCACACAACAAATAACTTTCAATGTATTGAGAGAAAGTAGAATAGTTATAATGTCCTATTTTTATTCATGAGTTATTTAATCCATGCTGAACTTTCAGATAACTCAGTTAATAGATTAGTGAATTGAGCCACAGAACTCACATGTTTAAACCTAAAAGCTTTTAGAACATTCAGTTAAAACTAAGTCATGTAGCTCCATAGAGAACCATGACAACATCTCCCCAAAAGATTAAAGAAAACTTTCGTTACCGTCTTCTGATAAAGTTACCGTGAGTAGCAGAGGCTAATAAAACTAAAATTCAGCCATCTCCTTACTGCAGTTCCAGCCCTACAAGGTATCACTTCCCCTCCCGTCACTAAAACAGTAATACCAAAGATCCTTACTTAAATAGTCATCAGTAAAAAAATCTAATCCCACTTTACAAATGGTTTTCTTTCAAGCCTCCAAATTAATGCCACACTGAGGACAAAGAGCAGACTTTCAGTTCCTGCAGTATTTTCTGTTTTCCTTTAGCGACCTGAACAGAACTAAACAAGTCTTTTCACCTGATTCCTTGTATTTCAACTGTCTTACAAAGGGTATTCTGCAGTATTTTGTAAAACTTAGTATATTACTACTTCTTTCACACTTCCTGAGGTAACCACAACAGTAATGTAACAGGGAGCAATCCACATGGTAAAATTGCATCATGAAAAGATGTAGCAAGTTATCTACATTTTTGTATTCAATTTTAGGTGCTTTATGAATATTAGAAACACCTTACGCTCAGCATAAAGGAAAGCACAGTCTGGCATTACTTTTTCTCTTCTATTAAAAAGCACTGTATATGTACTTATGTAGTTTGATACATTATGTACATTTCTAGTTTATTGATTTAATACTTTCGATTCTTTTAGTTGTCTACATATTGCTATAGAGAGACCAACAGAGACGGCGATGCTTCTCAGCCTTGCTGGTGTTCGTTCTATAATAGCCAACCAGTGGTACACTACCTTGCAAGAGAATGCAGAAAGGATGGATGTTTTGTCTGAGAGTAAGGATTTGTATTCATCTTCGCTTGCATGTGTATAGTGCAGACATTTATATCCATGCCCTCGTGGAGTGTAGACATACTTGTATATCTGCTTATCTCCCAGCTCTTCTCTTTATTGGCTCCTCACCAAATTTTGCCCAGAGTATCTACCAGAGGTAAACTGCCTGCAGGACACACCATGTTGTTGACAGTTTGCTCTTTCAAACAGAACGGTAACCTACTGAAATATGTTTTAGTGGAAGGTTTGTATGGTGAGGAGCAGTGCCTTAGGACTTGCAGATACCTAACTATGGTTTAACATGTCATCTGAATACAAAAGTAAATCTGTGAATATATCCTTTTTCATTATGTTTTAATAGTGAAGACACCAGGCTGTATGGTTGATATTTTCTTGTTTTTTTCAAACTTTGACTAAAAGCTCACAGAAACTAACCTTTTGTTCCAGATTTGTTGGCCATTGGTAGAACAACTGGCCAGACAGTCCGTCTTCTTCAAAAGAGTCATAGTCACTGGGAAAAAGATTCCATTAAAAGTAAGAATTTAAAAGCTTAGTACAAAAGGCTGGCAGTGTGTGTTAACTAGAACCTGGTAGACCTATGCGTAGATCACAGGTAGAAGTGAAATCTTTCAGATGAGCTATGACAAATTTTTGTGATGCTTTTTACAAGAGTTGAGAGTGGGATACAATACTGATACAATATTATAAATGGAGTAGCACTGTGTTGCTCATTATAAAATTCTGGGGAGACTATGTCATAGCTGACCAAAAGCTAAAATTTACATTGCATGGAACCATTAAAAAATGAAGCAGTGTGACTGAAAAGGGACATCGGGAAGGAGCATGACCCGAACCATATAAATGGCATGGATTGTAGACCACAAAAAGATACGTGGAACCTGCAGTGTTTAGACAATAAAGGGCATTGTAAGAACTCTACACTATATATGAAATTCCACCTGGTGTCTTGTTGAAGAGAAGAGAGGGATTCTTGAATAAAGAAACATTTAATATACTATTGTACAATTATATAGATATTTTTCATTGTATAGGACTTGTCTCTTAAAAAAAGAGTAAATAAAATTTATGACTGACACTGTCAATAGAATTGAAGAGTGAAAGTTCAAACCAGAAGCATTGCCTAGTTTTCAGGTTGGTTTTTTTCTTCAGAGAATGCTTGTTGGATATAATGACAGTTATTGATATGATAAAAAGAGTGTAAGAGAGACAGAGGTATTAGTCTAAGAGAGGTTGCAATCAAATACTGCACTTAAAGCATTCTTCTGTCCAGTAGTATTCAGAAATAACGATGTTTTTAAAATATTTTTATAGCTGAAGAGGATTCTCACAGCTCTCCTAGAGACAAAGCAGAACAGACCACTCAGGCTTCCTCAGATCTTTCTGCAACTCATCCATCATTTTTTAATTGTGTGCTATATGGTTTACCCAACATCATTATTATGTAATTTGTGTCAGACTTTTCATACTGGGAATAACACTATACTGTGCTTAGAGCACACATTGCACTTAAAGGTGTAGCAGATGTATATTTCTATATAGTCTGAGAGGTGAGCTGAAGAAAGTGTACTTTTTTGCTCATGGATTGATTTCTGTTTGGGATGTAAACAGAATAAATGTCAGGGAGATATCAAAGAACTTTTATTTGAGAGATTTCAGTTAGTACTCTCTGGTTTTCTGAATTCGGTGAATCCCTTAAAAGAATTTTGTGAGTACCAACACACCTTAAAGGAAGTTAGGCTCCTATTTTTGAGCATTGATGCATGAGTGAAATTGGAACCTATCATTGTTTGTAGTTCCATTTGGGAAAACTTCTCCTTGATGTGTTTTCTTTTTACATGGAAGATTATCAGAGGCATAGATGAAAAATTTACCAAGTCACTTTGCTCTTAGTTAATTTAGTTCTAAATTTTTATATAGCACTAGTTGTAGTTTAATTGGTAAACAAAGTAGTATTAAATAAAAAGTTTAATAAGCTTTGCTTTCTTTATTTCCCTATAGTTTTCCTGAATAACATTTGAAGATATATGAAATTATTCCAAAATACCCACAAAAATTATTACATGCGTATATTTTGTAACATGCATTTTTAAAGTACATACTTCAAAACTTTATTTTTAGTGATAATGGTAGAAATAAATGTAAAATAATTTAGCACTTCTGGAAAATACAAAGCTTTGATCGTTACTGCAACTAAAACCATTTATCTTTTTTCCAAGAAGGTGGTTATGTCTGTTTCCTGTGATACATTTTTGTGTGTTCCTGATAGAGCATTAAAATGGCACTGAAAAGATACTGTTCTTGTCTACTTGCTGTGCTATAGTTAATTAGAACCTGTGTAGAGTTATAGGGCTATGTAGACCATAATTTCAAAATCATGACATGCAAAATACCCTGCCTATGCATAGAAGAGAAAAGAATTTAAATAAAATCTGTGCTTCCTTCCCCCTTGCTCTCAGAATTTAATTAGATGGCCTTACATGAACTGCAGCTGCTCTGTCAAACTGTGTTCCGTAACATGCATTTGATTATAGTAAAGAAGAGATCATAGACTGTAGTGAAGTTATCCAGCTTGAAAATTGATACAACTTAAGGTATTTTCAAGTCTCTGAACTTGCCATTTTTCACCAGGTACTGGCATGAGTCCCTTTCCCCAAGTTACTGCATTCATTTGGTTGTTTATATTTGGGTCTTAACGGGTACCTTTTCATTCTGTCACTATAGCACAGCTGCTTCTTAAAAATCCTACACATGGTATTTGGGAAGCTCCAGTATTTCTCATTTTGAATCAGGAATGCCATCTTTCCAGTGCCGTCGTTGGTTTGGTTTGGTTAGGTTTTTTGTTTTGTTTTGTGTTTTGTTGTTGTTGTTGTTGTTGTTGTTGTTGTTGTTGTTGTTGTTGTTGTTGTTGTTGTTGTTGTTGTTGTTGTTGTTGTTGTTGTTGTTGTTGTTGTTGTTGTTGTTGTTTTGTTTTTGTGTGGGTTGGGTTTTTTTTGGCTTTTTTTGTGGGTTTTTTTGTAACATTAAAGGCTTTGGAAAAAAAGTGTATTCAATGGGAATCATGAAGCCTTGTCTGCCTTGCTACGTGACAAGTTTTCCTGATTTTGTATTAACTTCCACCCTATTGAAATAAGAAATTTCATAAATAGTAAAGTCCAGAAAAGTTTCGGTGCTTCAAAAGTGACAGTGCTGTTCTTTGAGAATAATCCAGGTTAAAACCTGCACGACTGCAAAGGTTACAACAGCCACTGGTATCCAGGTACAATGGGCTTATTCAATAGTTTACTACTGTGGTTTTATTTATGAAACTGAGAGAAGTAACTTAATCTACCCAAGTGTTTTTCTCCAAAAATATTCCCATTTGTGTTTGATACTTTAGCCCTAACTACATTGCAACAACCTCTGTCAGAAAGATGAAGGAGTATGACCAAAAATTTCTTTACAGTCTGACAGCACTACTTTATCAGAAAGCATTGATAAAAAGTAATGTCCTTTTCCAGGCAACTTCAGAACTGAAAGCTTTACTTGTTGGGAGTAAGATACCGAAAATACTAATCAGAGAAGCTGGGGCAGAATAACTACAGCTGGGCAATGTATGCTGGGGAAGTATAGTAAAAGTGGATGGCATGCATTGTATGTCTGATTTGAATTTCTGAGGCATTAAAAAAACAATTGACTAAGGGACATGAAGTGTAGTCATAACCAAATTGCCTGGGGAATTATGTGAGTGGTCTCTGTATAGTGCTAAATACCAGTCAGTAAAATCATTAATAGTAGTAGTACTCCATGAGTAGATGATAAACTCTACTTTAGGGGACATAAGAAGACATCCAGCTCATTCCTTCACACTTAAGAACCCCTACTTTCTCAGCCTTTCTTCAGAGGAGAGGTTCTCCAGCCCTCTGACTCACTCTAGAAGGTCCATGTCTTTTTTGTGCTGGGGCCTCCTGAAATGGATGTAGTACTCCAGACAGGATCTCACAAGAGCAAGAAATTTTGTGATATTAAGTGAGAAATTATTTTTTTAAAAAAAAAAAGTATTTTTACTAAATTTTATTTAGTAGTATTGCAGAGAATGCTCTCCATTTATCAGATTGTGAGCTCTTAATTTTAAAAAAATATTATATATTGTTCAGCAGCTTTGTCGAAAAAGTTCTACTAATGACCAAGGAATAAATTACAGTAGATACAGCTTAGGACATATGAGCTCTCTACTAGAAAGACACTGGCACAAGCCCAAACAACAAGAATAAAAGCTTCTGAAAATATTTCATCCCCATGGCACCACATCGTTCCCTTGTGTTGTATCCATTCATACGAGAAATATTAAACAGTTACAGCTAGTCCATGTATCAACGGCTTTAAAATAACTTTCTGAATTATGTCTCGGCAACATAACAAATCACATTATCAATTAGCTTTTATAACAGAAATGACATTCCATAATATATTTGAGCATGAAAAGAATTGGGCTGCTAAAATATATGTAATCTAAAAAATGTGAGGAGGAAAAAAAATCCTGGTGAATTTATTGATAATGTTCTAAGACAAGAACATAATTTGAGTGGTAGGTAGCTGTCCAAGAAAAGCGTGGAGTTCTAAATGGTCTGCAGGGAAGAACTGCAGCAGGTTTGCTACAAAAATTATTATAAAGAAATGAGAGAAGCTCTGTCATTGGTCCCTGGTGTATCTGCTCTAAAATTAAACTGCCATAAGCAATTGTTCAAGGGTTTCTCATCAGACTCATGGAGTGCTCCTCACTCCGAAGCTGGGATAGCTGGTCTGCTCAGTATGTCTGTGTGCCCAATTTGAAAAGGGATGTGGTAGTGCAGATCCCAAAACTTAGCAGTTGATGGCTGCAGGTATTTGAAGGCAGGGTAATTAGAGCAGGTTTGAGATTGTTGTAGAAAGACATTTCCAGGACTTTTTAAGACCGTTTGTTTGAATTCAAATACTTCTTTAATGCCTTTACAACCTGCTAAGCCTTTTGACCCCTGCTTTGGCATCCTGTCTGACCTGAAAGCTACCCAGAAGTGGGATGTCAGAGGGGAGCCAGCTGTCCTACATGAATATGAATCCCTTCCTCTCTGTCCTGTGATGAATGACCACCTCAATGGCTGTAAAGCCCCAAGGAAGAGTTTTTTTAATTCATGCCTCCAACTGAAGCATCTTTATGTGGGTATAACAACAGACAGCTACTAGCAAAGATTTGAAGAGTGTGGTCAAGTTAAAACCAAAGGTGCGTTTATATACATGGAAATATTTGTCAGTCTGTGGAAGATCTGACTCATTACTCAGGTAATGAGTAGATAAGAGTATTTCTTTGCCAGTGAAAGCAGAACATGAGCGATCTTTCATGAACCTAGTAGGTACCATTTTCAAAAGCTGTAGTCGCAAAAGTCTTCATTTAAGTATAAGAAGAGAGGAAACAATAAATTGCAACTTTCCAGAGTTACAGTACAGAGCTACTTTCTTGACTTACACTACAAGGAATAATTGTAGATAATTTAATCCCATTTTTACCAAAATGCAGTATATGTTAACAATGCTGCTGGTATATAAAATATCTATCTTAGTATTCCCTGAAATTTGAATCTTCCTATTTATTACTGTATATATTTAAAGATGTTAAAATAAACATTGTACTCACAGTAGCACATCTGTTATGCAATGTATTTTTCCCCTGTCAAGACAGTATACATATACTAAGTCAGGGTTAAGTTCAGTACAGTTGAAGTCAACAAAATAAAGACCCTTTTCAGAAGTAAAGTCCTGTATCTTTCATAAAGAAGCCTTTCAGTATGAAGATTCATAAAGAAAATATTCCTTAATAATAATCTTAAGTCTCAGCGTTTTGTGTCACCTTCAGCAAATGAAGGTGCTGTAAATGGAAATTGTATTAATTAGACAAACATACCATCCTCCTCTTTACATTTAGCTTTTCTGTTTGTTGGCCATGACCATTACTGTGGGAAATATTTAGGGAGCTATTTCTTTATCACTAAATTACTTGTGTGATTTGTTTTTCCTTTATTTCATATAATGCTTCAGCCTGACACATGATGGCAGAAGAGAGTGAAAACTGGTGGAACTGAAAGTAAGATCTGTACTGAGCTCTAGCACTGCGTTCTTTCCTGTAGCTGAGTGACTGATCCCTTTTCTCAATGGTCTTCTGTTTCACATTTACCATTTGAAACTGTTAGGAGAAATGAGATGTCCACAAAGATGAACAGCTTTTCCAGAAACCTCTATCAGAGCTGCACTAACTAATTTGGAATTTGTGCTTATTTGCTGAGTGTACAGCTGAAGATATTTTTTAGAATGTTCTGGATTTCCCTCTAGACTTTCTGATGACTTACTTTATTTAGGGGAAGGAAAGGCACTGTCACAAGACAAGTTTCCTACCAGAATGGATTATTCAGACTTCTGGGCCTGCATTACCACTGTTCAACAATTCAATAATTCAAGAGTTGGCGTAACTTTTCCATGCTACAGGTGCACTGAGGTAAGCTACAGATAGGAGCACCGAAGTAAACTGAACCAAATCAGTCCATTATTGTCTAAAATACTTCTTAATTTTGAGGATTTTTTCTTAATTTTGTACAAGTATGTCAACTGTGAAAGAAGTCAATAGCAGCTACACTGCAGGGAGAGTTGCAGGAAAAAAAAAAAGAAAGAAAGAAAAAAGTGGGGGGTGTGGGTGTGTGTTTCGGAAGTGCAGCTAGTAATTTTCCTGGACAATCATGAGCTATACTGACTTCCTTATCAAAATATTACATATTATGGGCATTTTATTATCTGACTGGTACTAGACCATACTTGTTAATCATATCACAGTGACAATGTCCACACTACTACTCTAGTATTTTTCTTTTCAGTGTCAAAATGTTAAGAGACAGATCACTGCTCACAATTTGTTTTGATGAGCATATTGAAGGCATGAGCACAGAGGATCACTAATGGAAAGTGGTTTTGTACTGTAGGCCAGAAGTGTTGGTTTAGAAAACTGCTGTGAATGGCATGGAGAACAAGCTCTTAAGTATAAAGCAAACTTTATGAGAGAACAGTGACCATGGAATTAGAGACAGATCTGTAGTCTGCAATTTCCTGGAAGAGAAATGTGGAGGAAAAGCATTAAAAAAAAAATAAAAATGCAGTGACTCCATTCAGAAAAGATTTGGAGAGAATAGTGCCATCTTTTCTATGCAGACAGCTGCCTGTGGTCCAGCACAGTAAAACTTCCCAAATTCCCAGCCCCCAACAGCCTTCATCACTACCTGAGCAGAGTGCCATGAAATGATTTTTCAAGAAAATAAAAGAAAAAGCAGATTCTGCTTTTTCTACCTGTATCATTTCCCTGCTAAAGCATCAGTCACAGTGTCCAAGAAATGTAAATTATTTCTCTCCTGGTCATATACAGCAGCCACTGCTTTTCTTGCAAAAGTAAACGGAAATGTTTTCTTCTGTCATTTTACTTCAGCAAAGTCACTTGGCTATTGTACTCCATTACACATTCTTGCCTGAAAGCTGTCTCCTAGCTATCACTGCTGGTGAGCTTCTTCCAGAAACACAGAAATGTCAGTCAAATCAAGGCTTGTTTACTCTCTCTGTGCAGTACATAAACTACCCAACTGCCAGCCCCCCAGCCATAGGACTACCCAGCTGTCAGCACCCAGCCATAGGACCCTTGGATGTTCTTGGCCCTGCTTTCGTTGCAGGTACTTGGACTACTCACTGGCTGCTCACTAGCTTAGTTTAGCAGATGGAAGTTTACTCCTGTTCACACCTGCCTACTCTGAACAGAGAGCACAGCCACACAGCATATCTGTGTGAAGCAGGATTAATGACAGGATAGGTTGTAGGCATCTAGCGCAGGGCTCATTCAGATAACACACTGGTCAGCAGCCCCCTTTAGCCCTATTCCCCTCTGTCTCCCTGCACCTGACACATGGTTATTTTCCTGACCTAAAAGTATGTGTTCTGTCTCTGGGCCAGGCAGAGAGAATTTAAGCAGCACTATTCCCATAGGTAAAAGAGACGATCATTTTTACTCCCTCAGCCTAGTCCCATCTGTGCGATGGAGGAGTGTCTGCACTGGTACCAGCACTCTGGCTTCTCTGCTGGTTTTACAGGTTGCTTTTTTCTCCTCCAACAGAGTTCATTAGTATTTGTCCTGAATGACATTGAGTTTTATTCCATCTGAAAATATCTATTTAGTATTTTCTTGTTATTAGCATTGCAAATAGTGACATTAGAAACCTAAATGGTAACATATATTGAAATAAATTTGCACTGGAGTTCTGCAAGCCTTTCTGCTGCTTCATCGGTATGATTCAAGGGATATGGCCCACATCTGTACTCATCCAGACAGGGCCACGTTGGCCAATATAATCTAATTGTTTGACATTTTTATAGCAATTCATTGAGACTAAAGAGAGATGACTACATTAATATCTTGATGCAGCTAGGTAATAGCTGAGCTAAAACTGATGTGCCAAATTACTGAAAGGCTCTTAAATTCTTACAGATTTTAACTCTTTATGACAAAGAAAAGGAAAGAGGCTTCAATATTGATGTAATAAAGAGAAAGAATAGTACAATTTATAATATGAAGTATTATAATAAAGAACATTATCATAAATTTTCTAAGAAGCTTGTCTTCGCTAATCATTAACAAATTATATTTCTCAATAATTGCGATGAGAATTATTGTTAATGTCTGTGACGCTTTTTTTTCTTGGATAATAATTTTCACTGAGGTTGAAATTAAGCAGAAAAGGTTTTAACTGATGAATATGTATTTTATTCCTCTATCTAGACTGTGAACAAACTTGCCCACGCTGCATATATTTTTGGGACTGGTCAGGCTGCAGCAGTGGTAGAGGAATGCTACAGAGCCTCAAAGCATATGTGCATGCTTGACCTTCTTAGGCTTAGACAAGTCACCTCATCTCACTGAAGGATCCCATCAAAACCCTCTCTCCTTTATGACTGTATTTGTCATGAGAAAAGGTGTCTCAGTGGGGTCACAGATCTGCAAGTAATAGCAAGCTTAAAGAGAACAGAAATGTTTCACCTGAGAGGGTTTGGTCTGAGTCTGGAGAAGAAGCAAATGGAAAAGAAAGTGGGGAACAAAAAGCAGGAGCTGATATTGCAGCTAAAGCCAGAGACATGGAGAAAAATTTTTATCAAACTCAATTTGTTTGCTAACTGGCTTTTTGCTTTTAGAGCCCTTGGCAGTGGAAACTCAGTGTGGGCAAGGATGAGGTCTTGTTACTCCCAAGTGGAAACTCTGAGATGTAATTAAGTGCATTTTTAACAAAAACAAGGTAAAAATATTTGCAAAAGGAGCAACCTGATTATTGTGAGATGCAAGTGGAGGAATGGTTAATAGTCATCTCCCCTACTTCAGAGTTACACTGGAATGATGCTGCCTGTGATGAACTTTAGTAGAGCTGGTCCCTAGTAAGAATCTCAGCCTTCTCCATGCCCTTTCACTGTGAGCAGGTAGTATCTCCTCTAGCAGTACTCTGCAGTTATGGGTGATTCTAGAAGAAACAAAATCTGCGTATTAAGGTATTTTTATCTTCAGAAAGCAGTAGTGAAGCCTTAGAGAAGCTGTGATGTCCATTGCCAGTGCAAGAACATGAAAACTTTTAAGTGCCCCAACGCATCAGGCAGTGGCTAAGCCCTCACCTTCTTACCTGCTAGTGAGCGGTGAGGAGACTTGATCTTACAACATTTGAAAATGTACTTTGCCTCTAGATTTGAGGCTAAGGAGAACAGGCTGGACAGTCTGCTTTTAAACCCCAGCATTTTCTGTCTTACTGAAATAATTGACTTTGAAAGCTATTTTGAAATTTGGTTGTTTGTTTTGTTTTTTGGTTCCCCCCTGTCAAAATTCACCCAGGAGCTTGTCTTTATTTCTGAAGAATCTACAGCCTTGAGAACAGAGTGGTTTACTTGTTTTTCAATAGCAAGTACTGGCACAGCTGTAAATGTGGAGTAGCTGTCACGAGCCACTACAGAAGACACTGTAATTAGGATATGGTGATTTCAGGCAGAATCAAGGCAGAGCTGAACCACAGGCCTTGGCTGCAGAGACCTGTGTGTCAACATGGGTGACCTACTCTATGACGGGAGCACGTGCCATGGCAGCCATATACCCTGCCTTCCACAATGCCACCTGTATGAGCTGCTTCTAAGACCTCATTCCTATGGAGATGTGTGAAGGTGTAACACACTCACTGAAGCTTGGTAAGATGCAAATAATGTGTCTTAAAGAATAGCACCACCAGGTACTTAAGTTTTCAACTGAGGTCTCCATGTAAACAAGAGTTTCTGAGCAGGTTCTAACTACACTTACCCATCCAAGTATGTCTGGCAGCTCACCTTCACCTGCGTGTACGTATGTTCCCCTGCTATCAGCCATGAAATGTGACCAAATCCATTAAGCCTCTGCTAAACTGTTTTCACAGGCTAGCATGGGAGAAAATAGCAACTGAAATAAGCACACATGCAAGAAAAATAGGAACTGGCAATAAGTGTGTCTCTTCAACACAAGGACAGAGCAATGCTCCACAGCAGTTTTTGGGAATAAGGTTGCTTTAACTTTGGTAGAAGCATCTGTGTCTGCATTATCTAATGCTCTTCAGAGGCAACCTGAATTGACACAGCCTATGTCACAGTCTGCGTTAGCAAGGACTTCTCTTTCTGCAGCTAAGAATGATTGTACTGGTACTTCACTCACAAACAGCACACTTTCAGCTCCCACCACCACCTGTGCGAGATGATCCCAATGCACCGCTGCTGGCAATTGTCAATATGAACAAATCACCTCTGGTCCCTGCATCAACAGGCAGGGGATTTGCAGTCCGATGCCACTGTTCTGAAGGGGTAGTTATCTCTGGTGTAGTTGCCATTGTATGTTTATGCTGAGTGATTTAAGGGGAAGGGTTGATATCCACATTGCTCCATGGGCTCAGTAACATTGCAGTAAAACCCCTCACATTTAAGATACTAATCCTGTCTTTCAGACCTAGTTTTCTTTTCTTATGGTAGTCTTCAACTCTCTGCGTCTCCTCCCAAAGACAAGCTACATGTAGTTTTGCAAGCAGGAGAATTTGATATTGTTCAAGTGATCAAATGTCCTGGCAAAGAATGTAGATATTGCCACACAGTTACACATAAGTTCCCTTGAGTTCGTATGACTTGACTGTGCAGAGAGGCAGGAGCTGGTTCTGATCATGGGGGTGGGGGGATTCTGTCACGGCAGGGTCTATATGTTGTTCATTTGTCCCAGCTTCCTGGTTTCACTGAAGAAACTCGCCCTAGTGCTGTTTTATTCCTCACAAACTGGGGAATCTTTTTTTTCCCTGTTTCCCCAAAGCTCTGCAGTCATGAGTGATGTCTGCTGCTCCGGTAACCGCACCGTGCAGAGGAGCTTGTGCTCTGTTGCAGAAGCAGCCCTGAGGTCAGAGACGCTTCTGACTTTCGTGCAGAGTTAGCCCAGCCAGCCTGTGCTCCGGGTCCGCCCGTGCTGCCTGGCGCCTTCGCCAGCCCAGGGGGACCGGGCGCCGTGTGTGTCCTGTTCCGCAGGTCAGGCACCGAGCTGCAGGGATGGGTGTTACTTCCCCTGGGCTGGGAACGGGCTGATCCCAGAGGACCCTCTCCCTCGTATCTCTTTGGAGTTCAGAGTAAGCGCAGAGCAGCGAGGACTCTCTGGAGTGCTCTGCTCCCTCAGCTCTCTTCCACTACCAAGGGCTGGATAAAACAAAGAACCCTCGGGGGAAAAAAAAATCTCCCTTCACCTTTTATGTAAGTCAGTCAGAGACCGGGCGGAAGAGCCTCTGCTACAGGCTGACCTCTCGGTGCCGTGATGAGGCTCCCGGCTTCCGGGGGCCGGCAGAGACGCAGAAAATAAAGCGGCGCTTGCGTGTAACTCTCGGGCAAGAGAGTCGCGTGCTGCTTTCAGGTGCTTTAGCAGCGTCTGCTGCAGC
>VWZY01000266.1:0-10001 GCA_013399075.1 Chloroceryle aenea
GCCCCTCTAACTATGACACATCCGTAGAGTACATTTTTAGAGCTATGTATAAAAATTATTCTTAAATTTACTAATACTGTGACTAAGAGTGAGACTATGACTAATACTAAGACTGTGGAAATGTAATGCACACACACAACGCCTTTTTAAGGCACAGCATAATGTGGAAGATGACAGGTGAATAAAGAAAGTCTCATATAGTGTATATTCTTCTTAAAAGCAAGGGTCTCAAGTGGAATTTTAGATCACAACTTTTTGAAAAACACACACAAAAAAAGAAATCAGTCCAAATAAATAGGTAATCTTGCTTTTAAGACTTCAAAAATGTTACATCAGCTAAAATGCAAAGAAAAATACCAAATCTCTATAATAAAGTCCAAACAACTGGGTAATAACCAATCAAATCAATCAATCATCAATCAACCAATCATTTAAGTCAAGTTATGTAACTATTGAGAGAGGTCAGATACGTATAGGATTGCTTTTGCATACTACCAAATACACTGATACTTTGGATAAAATCAGATGACATGTACAAATCATTATCTGTTTCAGGCAATGTGACAAGTGTTTGTTCCTTTTTGTTCCAGAGTACATAGAAACAAAACCATATAAAAAAAAACCTGTAGTTGTTTGTCCCTAAATTTATTTAGATGGTTTATGTGAGTAAGGTATAGTTAATGGTATTTTTCTCATATATGTGCATAGAGTTGTGTTAGAGTAATTTTTTGCATCAAATTCATCCAATGGGAAAGATTGCCTTCAGGTTAAAGTTTATTTCTAATTCCTGATATATTTAGAAAATAAACAGCTTCTATTCCTTCCTACTGTGAACAATATTAGTTACGAGAGCTACAGCAAAAGTAGAGCAAGAGAAAAAACTCCACCAGTTTCCTCAATTGCTTCTCCTGACCTCAAAGAAGAGCTGAAGGTTTGTAATGGTAAGATGAATTTCAACAATAGCTGAAAGAAGCTTCAAAAGAAAGAGTCAAGGAGCAATTTATGGCCAAAATGGCTTGCAATTACTTCTGCTAGCCAACATGTACAGAAAGGTTGCTTGTCAGCTCACTAGGAATTGCTTCTGAGATATTGATTTCATTTTTCCACCTTGTATAACCCATTTTCAGTTCTTTTCTTCACCTGACACTGATGGGACTTTAGAAGAAGTAACAAACAGCCCCCTCAAATCTTCTTGTTTCTGCTGCTGGAGTAAAACCAAAACACCATCACTATTATTTTCTGTGGTATAAAGTAGAAGGGGAAAGTACTGAAAAGGAAGAATTGTGGTTTTTGTATGTGGGCTGTAGTGTATATAGGGAGTCAATATAGTGTTACAGTATTCTAGAATAAAAGCCAAGAGCAGAAGAAAGGCTGTTAAATAGAGACTGGTAGATCCAACATGAAGAACAGATACTGCAAGAGTGCAAAACACAGCAGTGGAGGCATCAATGATGGATAAAACTGTAAGAAGAGTGACTAATACAAACACAGTTTAATTTAAAGGAACAGGAAAATGGACAGAAAGAGGAAACAATGGCAATGTGATAAAAGGCAATGAGGTAAAGAAGAAAAGACAAGCCAAAGTGTAGTTGTGTTTCAGACAGCAGGTCGTCAAGTCAGGCTAGTTTAGATTATGACCATCCAAGCTTTTGCTCTAACTGAAAGTGTGTTTCTTGGAGTTTTAACTTTATGCATGACAAAAGTAGTGAAACGAATTACTTCATATCCAGTAAGAAGGCTGAGCTGAAAATCTTAGGCAGCTTCCATTACAGTACGTGTAAGTAGGAGAGAACCATGAAAGTCAGTTTTAGCTTAGGGTTGAAAAGTTCCAATTTAAGACTAAATCTAGTTCTCCCACAATTCAGAGTGATTTATTATTATTATTATTATTATTTTATATTCTTTTGGGCTCTTATTTTAATTCTACTGCAAGTAGCATTTATAGGCTGTAGACTTCAAAATGAAGATGATTCAGTTGCCAGACCAAACTTTGGGTTTAAAGCTATCTGGGCTGAACATAGATATGTTGTTCCTGACAGAATGGTCCTAGAAGATGCTTTATATAATAGTCATTTTACAGTAAGTTTAGACTTATTCTTCTGATTTAGTGCAGAACAGTTTGACATCAAGCACAGTTGCTGGTGGGAAATAAAAGAACAGAGAAAATGAAAATAGGGAAAACATTCATGCTGTGTTTTACAGGGAAACTTCAAACAGCTATCAGATAGCCCAGGAGCCATATTAGCTCCATACTCAAATATTTTGTGCTCTAGCTACTACTGAAGATTGGTATCTTGTACCAAAGAAGGTGAAAAACAAAGTGATATGACAGAGCAAAGATAGCTAATTCCTGAAATTCAGCAGCTGGCTGCTGCTGTGGGAGCTGAGCTTCCAAGAGCAAAGAAATGTAGTTAGCATAATCAGATCAAGCTGTCACTAACAAGTAACCTCATCTACAAGAGTCTACACATTTAGCTAAAACCAAACTGTCCCTGGACTAGCCTTTCACTAGGCAGTATCTATGTTGCCAGCAGCAGCCAGCTGTCTTGGCTAAATTCTTTTCTTGTGACTAACATTTTTGTCTTTTCTATCCCATAACATATCTCTTTGAGTGGTTGGCATACCCATTTTTTATTCACTTAAGCTTCTAATTTTCCTGAGAGCTGATATAGTACTGTCTGTCTATGCCTCATCCTGCCATGGAGCACATTTCTGCTTCTGGTAGATGTCATTTCCTAGTAAGAATGAAAACTCATGCTCAGCTTCATCTTTGCAAAACTCTGTATGTGACAAGCCAGGCTGGAGACAGCACTCATTGAAAAGGCAGGCAAATGGAGCAGATACTTATGCCCAACAGCAGTGAGTAATGGTGTTTTCACTACTTAATTCAGATCCCTCCTTGCATGCCTGTGAAAATCCATCATTGTGCCTTGACCTTACTGGCAATGATTTAGAAGGTACCCTGAAAACACAGCAGAGCTGGACCACGGAGCTTAAGCACTCTATACTACTAGGGTATTAGTGCTATGATGAAAAATGGGCAACAGAGCAACACACTGCCAGACTTCACTATTTTTTGTGATAAAGAACACAGATTCAATTCCCAGGAACAATTTCTCTAAAACTGCTATGACATCTTTATGGTAAATATTACTTCCAAATAATGACCAGTAGGAATAATCTCTGTTTTTCATTGTAGGTTATTAAAGACTTCATTCGAAACAAGAGGAAATCTCTTATTGGTAGACTATGTAAACAAAGATCAAGTTACTGTCTCCTAGATAAAACTTGGATTAAACTCTTAGGGAATTTATCTTTGCCAATGGTAGTTATTCAAAACAAAACAAAACAACAGCATATAACAGGTCATTTGCAACATTTTTTTTTTTTTAATTAGCTTTTTTCTGTGGGTACCAAGGTTATTTCTAAAAAGAATAACAATAAACAATGCAAACACAACATACATATAAAATATAATGAAATAAGTAAATCTCATATGTATCTTCTTGCACAAAGGTGGAATGTGAATGTCTGAAGTAATGACAGCCATTTTGAAAGTTGACATCAACCAGCTGAACAGCAAGTCAACCACAAGGGTTCAGTGAGAGAAATGTGAGCAGCCTTAAATACCTTCATACTGATATCCATAAGCTTTGTTACTACTAGCCACTTAGTGCATTTTTTAATACAGAAAACACAAATTAATAGATACATTGAAAGGTGTGGAATCACACCCTTGAAATGTGAAATCAACACAATTTTTCCCGTGACCATGTTCACAAGATAATTAGTTAACAATTAGATCTAACCTTACTGTTATTTAGCAATCCCAGCAATAATTATTTATACAAGTTACATGACTGTTTTCTTAGTAAATGAGAAGATATTATGGGAAATGACATTGTAAAAATAGTTACTTCATGGAGAATGATTTATTCTTCGTAGTGGTAGAGATTAAACACTTCTTTCAGGACCTTGCTCTTTTTTTGGGCAATCTCTAATGTCTCTCTTTCCTCCCCCTAAGCTTAAGTGATACACACATACAAATAGAGGCATATTTCTAACCACAAATTATTACAGCATTAGAGGGTTTCCTAAGACAGAAGTGGTGAATGTGAACTGTACTGCCTGATGGAGAGAGGTTGAGATCACCAGTTAGGACACTTCAGTAAATTCTGTAATCTCTTGAAAATCTAAATTAAATGACAAAA
Source organism: Chloroceryle aenea (assembly GCA_013399075.1). NCBI lineage: Eukaryota > Metazoa > Chordata > Aves > Coraciiformes > Cerylidae > Chloroceryle > Chloroceryle aenea. Next base: position 4,212 of record VWZY01000266.1, read on the forward strand.
TTTTGATTATTTTCAAAATGAGATGATGTCCTCAACATTTTTTTGAGAAGAGTAAAATCCTTATGCCAGTTAAAATCTAACCCCAAAGGTTGCTCAGTATTTAGCTTCTCATTTTATTAACGTTCTATAATAAATGTCCAAGGCAGTATTTGTGTTTGCCTAAGGTTCACTTTATTTGGAATTCTCTCTCATACTAGATTTGACCTTCACAAATTCTGTTCCATAAGGGTTGACCTTTAGATTAGCTTCCTGTGTAAAGAAGTGACTATGTTATCTGATGCTTTTCATTCTGCAAGTTACTAAACCAAAAATATATGAATAATTTTAAATGTCTGTTATAAATACCCCACTTTGTTAATGTATCCCAAACAAAATAACATCCTTTCTAATATTTTCAAAGTCCCAAGAGTATTTTTCATTACTTCTTAACCTGAAAAGATTTAAAGCTTTTCATTATAGAGACTTTTTTCCTGTGTTTACCAGAAATATGAGGACATTTAGAGTGAAAAGTTTCATGAACATAAATTTAACTTGCATTTTCTTCTGTTCCATTAAAATGTTAATGATTTAATAGTATTTAATTCTAAATATATTCAGATGCAAAAGAAAATGGAAAAAAAAATTAGTCTGAGAAATATACCCATGTTGCTGTTGAGTCAAATGTTGGCAGTAATAGCACAATGGTTCCTTTAAAAAAATATCACTTCAGGAATGTTACCATTCCAAAATACGAAAAAGTAACAGATGTAATTTGAACAGAAATGGTTCTGAGTTCATACATGAAAAAAACCAAAACATCCAGTGGACAAGGACGCATTGGAGGGGGTTGCCCACACACACCACATGGTCTCCACCTTTTCAGTATTTTCAAGACCCAGTTGGACATAGCCCCAAGCAACCTTGTCTGATGCATATGAAGGAACATCATGGGAATGGTTTTGTTCGTCATGGTGCTTTGAAAGGATACCAGTCTTTCAGAACTTTGTCTTATATTTTAGAGCAGAATAAGTTATTGAAATTCTAGGACCATTGTATGTTAGAGATTTTTAAATGATAGTTCAGCAAATGGGGATATTCTGCAAAACAATTATATACAGTCTTGCTGCTTCTCCTTGCTTTATGGTATATTATAGGCAAAGAAAAAATATACTGAAGATATTCTGAGTACAAGATATTCATGCATCAGTTGCTATTATCGCTAGAGGACTCTGTGAGATGGTAAAATGACCAGAAAAGGTAGCTTAGGCAATATAATCTCTCTTATGACATGGTTTAAACATCCTGAGAGCTCAGAAGATTCTTTTAACTGTCAAAATAGTATCCCTGCCTACTCCCACATTAATGAAGAGCTTCTGCCTTGCACATGTCAAAAACAATAAGGCCATAAAAAGTTGTTATAAACTTTCTGAAAATACAAAATAATAATATCATATTTCTTTAAAATTACGTCAAATCTCTGTTCCTACTTAGAAACACTCTATCATGTTTCTTTACTATATTGTTATATGCTGAAAGGACAAATGACAATTGTAGCTAAGTGTATGAACCTTCTGCCATGTTATGATCTGTCAGTAAGACAACCCTCTGGGCTTGTTTTAAATTCCCCAGACAGGTGAAACCAACTGAAGAGAATAAATTGAAACCTACATAGTAGAGATTCCTGGGCGGTTGACTTGTGTAATGAAGTGAAATATAAAGCTGCTGTGTTCTACTTGCAAGTGCACCTGAACTGTAAAGAGAGGTGAAACACTCATCTAGATAAAAATCTAGATGGAAATGCTAATGCCAGTGCTCAAGTCAGGCTTCTTTCTTGATCAAGTATTCCACTGGCTTGCACAACAGACACTTAAGTCAATGCTTCTTAAGATGTATTTCTCAAACATTAGCTTGACAAAGCACATCACAGCCTCATTAGAAATGTACAAATAATCTTTGAGTCACCCAGATTTAGAATTAATTTCTGTAAGCATAGTTTAAACACGGGGACGTAGGACTTTGGATTTTTTACATTCATTATAAAATAATAATGATTAAAAAATGTGAAGCAAGGTGAGGTGTGGTGAACAAGTTTCTTCAGTCTAATTTTTGGTTCAGGCTTTCAGTCAACATCTAAGTCTTTCCAAATGCAGTGAAATGCATATATTTGGTATATGCTTCTAATAACATGACTTGCTCTTTTACACATTTCATATGACTTCAGTATTTAATTCCATCCAAGTTTAACATAGATGAGTACCAGTGACTGTCTGTTTAGAAAGGAATGAAAGAATGTGAACTGTGGAGCAGCAAGGGAAGATGCGGTCAATCAATATGATTGGTAGGCGAAACTCCGTTTATTAGCTATCAGCACAGTACTTTTATATGGTCACCTCATTAATAGTCACACTTGTCCATCCTCTATTGGTTCAGTCCACAGGGTCTTTTAGCAGAACCCAACCCCTCTGATGGTTACAGAAGGCTGCTACTCCCTCAGTCCTTCAACCACAATGTTCTATTATTGTACAATTTATCAGCTCAAGGTCATGCTGTCCCTGCACATTTCTTGCAAGGATTGCTGCTGAGCTTAACAGCTTGCATCAGATGACATTTCTCGTAAAGGTACATGACCCTTGTCTTTTAGCCATTCTCCAACAGTGAACTATTATTTCGATAAAAGAAATAAAGAAGAAATTGAAACCATTTCTGTATCTCTGGATATATTTTTGAAGCTAATGGAATATTTAAGAATATTTTTTATGATACATGTATGGACAAGCTCATTTGTCAGTCAAAAACTGCTTTGACTCTAGCTTGATCTGATTTCAAGTCTTTCATTAGAATTATGTTAGCAGTGACAATAGCAACTACTAAAGGATAACAAAACTTTTCAATGCCATCTATAATTTGTGCAGCAAAGTATTGAATTGCAAAGCACAGTATGGACTGTGTTCAAATTAACTTTTTTTGTCATGGTAAGGAACCTCAACTAGAGTGGAGCAGAAAAATGTAAATCTATTGGAGGGCTTTGATATATCAAATATTCATTCCCATAAAACCCAAACTATTATAATTTTTAAATTCTTTGTGAAAGATAACACAATATTGACTATGTGGATGCCACCTGGATATCTGACTCAATAGCAGTAACTTTAGGAGCCCTGGGGTCTTTGATCCTGGCTGTGTGCTTTAAAACCTAGACTTTCTAGCCACTAAGTAAATCAGTTTTCACACAAGTCTAAACACTGCTTGATATTCATGCAAATTTTATTGAAACAGAATAAACTTTGACAAATGTTTGAATTTTGGCAGTTTATGTCCATGCCTATTCATAAAGCGAGTGATTGCTACTGACTTAGACTGTATTCTATGATGGTATACTGAGAAAATGTGTGATCTTCTGCAAGGCAGACTCACCAGTCTGTGACATCATTACTTATATAATTTATCTTTAAATATAAAAAAAAAGTCTCAGGTGTCTTCAACTCTGTATGCAGTTCAAAGACCAGTGCTAACCTTGAAAGCAAAACAAGTCTGTACAAATTCCATTCATTGTATACTAGTAATTTTAGATAAGTTTAACTTAAAGAGCACAGCAGTATGTGAATGTTCACGTTCTCATAAGTTAAAAATTCAGACCGTATTTATTCCTGAAGTAAGGAGTGCCTAAGCTTTCTAAGGGGGAATTTATTAACAATTCTAAATAAACTTACAGTTTTGATGTGTAAAAGAAGATTTTAAGTCTTTACAATAATGACAAGAAAGCACAAATTTTTTTTGACATAAGCAAAAACAAAATAGCTTTGAAATGGCAAAGAATATTTTTCCCACTAATGAAGTCCAAAGGAAACATCTCCAAAAGAAATAAAATAAACCTAATAACTTCATACAGCTTTTTAAATCTTATCTGTTCAAATCTTATCTGTTCCAGAGAGGTTGTGAATTCTCCTTCTCTGCAGACTTTCAGGACTCCCTGGATCTGTTCCTGTGTGGCCTGCCCTGGGTGTTCCTGTGCTGGCAGGGAGGTTGGATTAGATGATCTCCAGAGATTTCTTCCAACACCTACAATTCTATGATTCTATTATTCTATTCTTGTTGTTCCAACTAGGAAGTCCCCATGTAAATCCTTGGGAGACTGACAGTGCTGCTTCACCTAGTGTAAAAAATATTTTAAAATTCTGTGAAAATAAGTAATATTCCAGAGAAAGAATGATAGAAAACAAAACTGATAGGATGGTTTCTTCTTCATTCAGTTATTTTCTAACATTTATTCCTCACTGCAAAATTTTTTTTGTGTGTGCTCGAATTGCAGGGCATATGAACAAATAGATACTATGAACACCAGCTCCATAAATACTTATTTCATCTTTAAACTGTAGTGTTGCCAACCACCTATACTGTGCTGTTCAACATATACAGTTTCTTGACAATTCTTAATGCCATCTTACCGTGTGAATAGGTACTGCTGCCCTTTTGCCTGCTATCTTCTCTTTTTCTCTGGTGTGAACAAGTGAATGTCATTTTGAAATCTGATCACTAATAAAATCAACTCCATGTTTCTTTTTGTTATGACATCCAGTTCAGGAGAAATTAATTATTGTTTTGAAATGCCAATTTATTATCAGCATCTGTGCAGGCACAGTAAAAAACTGTATCACAAGTAGATCCAATGATGATACTGCTCCAAGTTAAGAAATCTCACTACATTCCATATGGTTGGGTATGCACCATTATTAAGGTACTGAACCTTGGCTTGATTGTTTGAATATTTCTGGGGGGATTTTTTTTTTTTTTAATTTTACTTTATAACTCTGTTTAACAGAATTCAATGACAGTGGTCTTTTTTTGATTATAATTAATCCATCAATCTGTAAGCAACAGCTTTTGGTTTTGACAGACATTTTTATCATGGTTGTCTTTTACAGGAGAACAGGTGATAAACTGTGACTTACTATGCTGAAAACTGATGATGTAAGATGCAGAGCTCTGCATCAAACCAATTGTCTCTGACCTATGGGACTTACTACAGTAATTTTATGTACCAGTTTAAAGACATGCTCACTTCAGGATTTTGTGCGCTGAAGTATTACTTGTACTACTCATTTAAATGGTATTCACTCTGCTGGTTTGTGGCAGTTTCAATCTCAGATGTGAGACTGACCCAATCACTTTTTTTTTTCATTATCCATTCCCCATGACATTCAGCTACCTGAAAAGGAACAAAAAATTACAGAAAGAGTTATGCCTGATTGCCTAGAACAGTAAATTATCTAAGTCTAAATTTGAGACAGAAATATAAAACAATATTTCTCAAAGAGTAGCAAGTTAAAAATAGAGAAAATACTTGTACCATAGACTCAGATAAAACAGATGGATCTCGAGAGATCCAACCACCAGATTCAAAGCTGCACTAGTTGGAATGTGAAAAATTAAAAAAAAATATTTTCCCATAAGTGTGGTCAATAATTGGAACAAGTTGTGAAATCTTCATCTTCAAGAAAATAAAGATTCAGCTGGATGTTGTGTTGAGAAACTTGGTTTGATAAGGAATGCGTTGAGCAGGAGACTGTGCTAGATTATTTCTGGAGGTCCCTTCCAACCTAAATGATTCCTGATTCTCTGATTCCATGCTGCAAACCAATTTATTGAAAAACTCTTGAGAATCCTAGTAGCATATTCAACAAGAAAAAAAATCGTTTTAGATTAGTTTCCAAAACTTGATCAAAGGTTTGCTGTGAAGCTGAAGAAAAGTAATTTTCCTTGAACTTAGTTCTGATTTCTAGGTGTTTGGGGTTTTATTTGCTTTTTTTTTTT
>VWZY01000266.1:10022-24815 GCA_013399075.1 Chloroceryle aenea
TTTTTTTTTTTTTTTTTTCCTTCAAGAATAGTGTTTTGTTTTTAGAACAATGGGTGTTTAGTTTAAGACATCAAGGCAATGTAACATTGTAACATTTTCTGAATTTTCTACCAAATAATGGCAAATTCATGGCATTCAGGTGTTTGGAATGTTAATTAATTCCCATGGACATGGAATAGTGGTCTCTGTTGATGCTAATCAAAAGTATACATAAGATTACATAAATTAATCACTTAACATGATTCCAAAAATTATGATTTCTCTGTGTGTTATTAATATCTAAATACATATGCTAAAGGTGAGGAATTTTCCTATGCAATCATAACTATAATAATGAACTTCTTCCATTATCCCTGAAATCTTTCAAGAGGTTTTGAAGAAGTTCAAGATGTATATTTCTAGACAGAATTTTGCTTGCACTTCAGTCTACTAAGCATTCTTTTTGACTCTCATTAACTGAAAATAAAGTCTTATTTGGGGAGTTTGAGAAATAATGAAAAGAGGATTACTGATACTATAAAAATGTTGAGTATTTTCAAGGACAATGGTCATCAAAAAATTTCCTTCGGTGAAGATAGGCATTTTCTTGAATGTAGACATTCAATGTTGAGTTTGGAAAATTTTCCAGTATCCAGAGAAATTTATTAATTTATAAACAATATTTTATTATTTCTGTAGAAATTAAAGGTAGATTTACAGGTTCTGGACAGAGAATATCAAAATAAGTACAGTAGGGAAAACAGTATGAAGAGACACAGACTGGAAAAGTAGTCTACCCACACCCTGAGGAAAAGGAAGAAAAGGCCTGAGGTTATACTGGCACTATGGTACTGTAATGTTTGACAGACAGTTAATTAAGACACAGGTCTCTTATCACAAGCACAAGTAATTTCTGTTATTTATAGCCTGCTCTGCTAAAATCATAAAGTGACCAGAGCTGACATGATTATAGAAAGCAAAAGCCACCTTAAGGTTGGTTGCCTTCTTAAGGTACTCTACCTATGATTGGAGGTTATAGCAACTTTAAATTTGCTGTTTTATAAAGAATTAATCAATTCTTCAAGCTGTGTCCCCAATGTGTCCACGATGGTATCTTTTTGGAACCTAAAATAGTGTAATTTCACTGTTATGGTAAACAGGAGGAAATACCGTATTGTCTAAATGAGAGGAGAGCCTTATCTTCTATTCACTCCCAAACAAATCATAGAGTTTATCAAAGTTTACTGCTGTTTAAGGCACAAGCCTCTAGCCCTTCATAAAGTAATTTTATTATATTTTATACATTAAATGTCTCCATTTTAAACCATTTAAAACAACAAAATAGTATGTAAGTCTCTGGGTTCCTATGTGCCTTTAATTTGAGACTGGATTTTCTCCTTATTTAAGATGCAATTTAGAACAGAACTTGTATCTTTATATATTAAGTTCAACCTGAACTTAATATATATTCTATGGATTTAGATAATGGGATGTAGTTTTCACTACAGGACTCCTAGGCACAGTTTATTGTTGCACTGTGCAAATATATATGTAAATAATTTACTCAGTCTATATACACGATTTGTTTGTTTAATGTGTTGGAAATAATTTGATATATTATAGTTGCTGTTGTTGTTGTCACCACATTACTAAAATATATCTCATTTGGTCTTCTGAAAACAATTCTTAAGTGCAGATGATTGACTCTTTAATGCTATTGTTACAAGTTCTCTGCTAATAAACACACAGTGGCATTATGTCATAAGAAACCAAGACTTCAGAAGTAATTCTTTTTGATTAATCAGTCTCATTCTCATTTAAACCATAAAGACCAATATCATTCATACTCTCAATAACATACAATATATAAGGAAAAAAAAAGTAATCCATGCAAAATGGGTGAAAAAATGATTGCAAAAAAAAAAACCCAGTCTGACCTGAGAACAATATAAAGGAATTTTTACACAATCTTTCCATTGTCATCTTCACACATCCAACCCAGAAACTTTAAAATAAGTCAGGAGAGTTTGCTTATCTTGCTTCCTATAAGCAATATGACAGAATTTTCTTTCTTTTCTGTTAAGAATCCAAGACTTATTTGCATATTAAAAGTATAGAGACATGGAGATTTATCTCATAATTATGAATAGTCTATTGACCTAACAGTAAGATCAGACAGGGCCTTTTGTGTGCACAACAGCTCTTTCAGATCAAAACAGATTTGAAGGCTACTAGAAAGCAAACTATATAAATTCTATAATTCACCTGCTACTATTCTTTACTGTCTTGTAAGAAGGTGTTTAACTCTTCATTTTTTCCCTTTGAGTGTGTGCCTTCTGCCATTAGTATGCACTATTTCAACTCTCCTCCAAGTAAGAATTATTCATTTCTGCATGGCTTTTCTGTGTAATCAATAGAATGACATGATAAGAAATATTTTTATGTTTTCATACCCTATGAGAGGTCAGTGTGGTGTCATCTTCCCATCTGTGTGGGGAACTAAGAATCAGAGAAACAAATCCCTTTCACAACTGGCGTCAACAAAACTTCTTACGCCAACAAGCAGATAGGTTTGGAAGCCCAAGTATGAATTTTTATCTCTTTATTGTTTGTTAGTAACTTCTTAACTTGACAGTTAAGCAAGCAGATTTTTTTTTCTTTATTCCTTTTTATTTTATTTCCCTCTCCCCCAAGAAGATAACTGTGAAATTCTGGAATGTATTTAGAATTTATTCTGATCTTGTAGTCAGAAGCCTCTCTGAAACCATTTTCGCCCTTACTTTCAAAATTGCAAAATACATCAAATACAGGTTATATCAGAATTTCTGAGTTTCAATTGTTTTTGGAAACAAGCAGGAAAATAGAAAAAAGTTACTGTATTTCTTGAAGAATCAGAAAGCAAGTTGTAAAGCACTGATTTTATTTTTAAAGATATCAAAAGAAAGGACTTATTTTGAGGCTATTGATGAAGCTTATTTGTTTTAAAATATCTCTCTTTGCCTAGCACACTTTTTTCCTATTAAAAGAAGCAATAATAGTAATATTTAGGCTCAGTCAGCTGTTTTCTTGGTGGAAAACCTTAGCATATATCTTATTACACTAAATAATTTTATACATTTATCTAAATTTACCAGATGAATGTGTCTGAATTTATCTGTCAGGTAGAGGAAAAGTAAGAAATGGACTACTGAAGCTCTGAAATTTTAAGAGAAATTTTGGGCCAATTGTAAAACATCTGGTATTCTACTTTTCTAAGGCTTAGCATTTGCTAAAGATCCAAAGGAGTCTCTGAGCACCCAGACATGAAGTTAACTCACACAAACACTATTGCTTAGTTAAAATCTACTAGCAAAGAACAAAAGGGAGTCGCATCTTTCAAGTCCATTTTTAATTTGTTACAGATTCCTTGACACAAAATTTTGCATTATAATTTCTTTACAGTTTCCAATTCACAAAGTTCAACATTCCAGAAGTATGTGAAGCCACATACATATTATTAACGTAACTGTTGTTAAGCTACCATGTTAGTGCAAGCAAGTGGGGTTTTTTGGAACAAGAACTCAGGTTTTGGTTTTTCCTTCCTAATAGAAACTTTTCAGACATATTTCGTTGTTACTTCTTCTATGAGAACATGACTAACATCAGCCTATAGTAAATTATTTAATCAAACATATAGTTTCACTATTTTAGTATTATATCAGTTAAGATAATAGAATATCAATTTATCTCCTACCACATCCACTTTCAGTTTATCTAGATTTTTGACAGTAAATAGCTTGGATTTGCAATGTGAAGTCTGCATACTAACAGTAATTTAGAAAGCTTCTATCTTAGCTTCAAATGCCAATCTTTTCCCAGAATAGACCACAGGAGTAGAGAGAAAAGGAGCCTGAGCATATTTCCTTCCACTCCACAGAAGAGGACATTCTGTGTCTTGTCAAGCTAAGTGCAGGTAAGGGCATGGGAGAAGTAAATTTTAGATGAGTTCAGCATGAGAAAGGTGACTAAGGGCAGTATGGACAGAAGAATGAATCATCCTAAAAGGGACTTAATCTGTGTTTCCAGCTGAAAACCTCTAGGTTTTCCAAGTGAGAACCTCTACTTTTTCTCTATGCCCGCCCTTGTCTCTTAATGATTGGTTCTTAAAATCTTTGTTCTCACACAGAGGTCAATGGTCAGAGTCAGAAAAAGGGTGTGGCAGAAAAGGGGTGTAGAAAGTGACTACTGAGTTCAACAAGCAGAAGCACAGGGCACTGGTGAACAATCATTCTCCTGAGCTGCCTTCAGCCTTGCCCTTCTCAAACAACTTCAGGGCAGAATGAATTTCAAGATGATTTTAACTCCATGTTCATTTTGAAGTATCTGGAACATTTCTCATCTTTATACAAAATTATCTCTATCAGAAAAGAACTAGTATTCTAATATGATAAACTAAACCAGCTGTGTATAATTCACATAATTTTCACATGATATTCTCCCACCTTGAAAGAACAGCCACACAGGCACAGCATACAAGTTCATGTTGTTCGGTGTCCTGTGGACTACTATCCCTCCAGTAGAGGAAAAAATGCATGAGGAGGTATAGAAAGAAGGCAATCATAAAAGGATAGTGCCTCCACCCCCTCCTTAGTACTCCAAACACCATCAATTCTCAGCTCGGGGGATTTTCTAAGTAGAACACTGTTCCATAGAAGTCATTATTTCTATATATTTCTCTTCCCTTTACCTGTCTCTACTTGAATCCTAACAGAGCATGAACTGGTATCTGCTTGTGTATTAAAAATAGATTTTGACCTGTTATTTTCTTCATGTTGCACACACACTTCAGCAGCATTATTCATGCATCTTGCCTCTCTTAGTAGCACTCAAAGTGAAAATACTCGTTTTCAAGTATGTAGCAATAGGTCTATTATAAAAAGACAACTTTTAAGACTATATACTATTGAAATGCTGATGAATCTGCATCCACTTTGTAGTGGTAGGTTAATATCTATAAGAAATTATTCCTATGGACTTTCAAACAGTAAACAGTATGGGCATTTGTAAAAATGTATCCTAATTGGCAATTGGCTATAGTCAGAAAATATCTAACATTTCTCTTATTCAGTCAAAAATTCAGAAGTATGGAAAATACTTATTGACTGAAGATATATTCTACAAAAGGGAATCTTCATCAAAATTATATGTAGAAATATTGCAAATCCATTTTTGTTATGGTCCCTACTTAAACATTAACTACTGGATGGAATATTGAAGCAAATGAACATGAAACTATTAACAACTGATATTGTTTCAACTACCTTCATTACCTAGCAAAGCTTTTAGCAGAAGGCAGGGCAGGATGACATCCAAATGTTCCCTCTAAATTTGAGTTATTCTATAATTGTGTATGCTTAAGTAGAAAAAAACCCCAAGCAAACAGACCAAAAAACACAAGGCCAAAATCCAACCAATTTATGAAGAAGTCTAAAAAGGTTGGTTAACTGCTAAGACACTATCTCATATTCTGAACTGACAAATTTTATTCAGGCTAGCTATTATTGACATTAGGTTAGGAAATTGAAAATGTAGACATTATAGAGAAATGCATTATTTAGAATTTCTTATTATTCAAAAAACACATGTAAGTAGTTATACTGTAAGCAGGGCACAGAGTGATGAACTGAATTCATCAAGTGTTCAAAAGTAAAGTCCATAAACAGAATGCCAGACAGTGCTTCAAACAGTGTTTCAAACTGAGTTTGTCAGAAGACAAGAGCATGCAAGTAACAGTGGAACTTCTAATAGACTATGTGAATTTCTAGTTCATGGACTATGGATTTTTATGATACAGGTTTATTTATTTTCTTCTCCATAGAAGAGGAATGATTTGAAATTGTAAACAGCTTATTGCATGGAAAAGTCACAACAAAATAAATAAACAAAAAAAAAGAGATTTATATAAATTTTCACAAAGAGTTGTTGATTTTACTTGCTTGCCACCTGAATGAATATGGCTTCAGGGATCTATTACTTTAGATCACTTCACTATACATCTGTAAGTCAAAAAGTCACTGAATGAATTTTACATAGTGTTTACTTCCATCAATCTATATGCAATAAATAAACAATATGTTTTTATAGTGTTAATCACAGATAAATCTTGGTTTAGTATGTAAATTTATTTTCTTCTTCACACATTTTTTCAATACCATATGCAAATTTATATTTTGTTTATTAATTTTTATTTGGAATATCTGTGAGACCATATACTTTTTTAAAAAAAAATACTTTTGCCAGGTAGAAGACACTATCAGTAATGCAGCATTCTAAAACTAGGAGTCCTGGAAATGATGCTAATATTTTCACTTTTTTTTTTTTTAACTGCAAAAGTAAATTAGCTCTGCTTGTTCTATGATATTTACCTAGTAAATTTCTGTCATTATAAGCACAGATTGTATTTTTTTTTATTTGATTTATACTCTACCCATTCCAAGCAACTCTTATTCAAATTACATTTGATGGATTTTTATAGGCATTTCATATTAATTTTTTATTGGTTATTAGAACTTATGAGAGTTTCTCCTAGAGCAGCTGATCTGTAGCTTAGAGCAGCAAGTTTGTGTAATTTCTTATGCAACATTTTATGAATTGAGTCAACAATAGCTAACAGAGATGGCACCTACTGTCAAATTTCACTTTCCAGCTATCCTAGCACAAAAAGAAGTACATATGAGCTGTGAAAAAAAAAAAAAAAAAGGAAACTTAGATTATTTTTTACATCAAACAACCCTCAAATTTTAAAAGAACCAAGGGAAGTTGTTCTATTGCTTGTGTAATATAAGATGAATGCTGTTGATGCAAAATTTGGTCATAAAAACTCAGTGCATCTTACTTAAACCAATCTTGAATGTTAAAGCAGCATGGTGTAAACTTACAGGTTTTCTGTTGTAATTTATTTTAGATAGTACTTTCTGACTAAATGCAGTGTCATGGTCCTGAGGGCATCATTAGCCTTGACTGTCCCTGTTCAGCCCTCTGGGGATCCCTGTACCCTGCTCACAGCCCAGGACTCCATTTGTGGCCACAGGGGCCTTTTAGTCCCTGCCACAGCTATGCCACAACAGAGCCTATATCTGGTTCTCACAGCCCTGCCCTGCTGGGCCCTGCTGAGCTGGGCCTACCTACAGGTCCACATCCCATCCTGACCTTGGCCCACCTCCATCCCCAGGGAGGCGCCTAATGCCTGGGGCTGCCTGAGTGCTAATGGAAGGACAGGCCCTGGTCTGCAGGCTCTGCACTGACCTAGATGCTCCTGACACCTGGCCGCTACAACACCCTGACATGCAGTTCTACCTGAAATTTCTGTTCTCTGCTTTGAACTCATGTAACTGACACAAACTGTCACATGTGTTCTCAGAGAAGACCAACATGAGACAGCTGTTTCAGTTTTCATGCAAGACCACATATTTATGTTATCTTCTGAACTGATCCCTACAGTTGTCATCTTTGAACTCTACGTGCAAGAAACAGTAGCTTGCTGAAAAAATAATAAAAAAAATTATAAGTACTTAAGCATCTAAATTAGATAGAGCCGAATAGTCAAATGTAAACATACAGTTGATAATCTAACAAAAGCTAGCATTTTTTTATCATTTCCACCAAGTTTATTTAGTTAGCTGACAAAATATATTAGTGCCATAAGATTCTTTTAACAAGTTAAAATCATTTTGAGGACATATATTGTGTTTTGAGGACATATTTCCAGCTTTCAGAAATTGACATAGAATCAATATCAGTCTTCCTTACAAAATTCTATGAAATACATAAGGTAAACATCAGAGGCTGTTTTTTCCACAGGCAAAAACCTGATGAGAATGGGAAGGATGGTTGATACTGTGTTGAAAGCCCGGAGTTGGGTGTACAGTTCCTTGAAATTGACCAAGTTATTTGAGATTTATGTCTGAAGTACCATGAAAAAAATATTCTAATAATCTGTCAATGGTGCTATTTTTAAACTTAGCTTCTACTCATAGCACCGACTATATCTAAAGTCTGTAATAAAAAGTCTTACATGAGTCACCCCTTAGTATCAGTGTGAAAAGGATGCCTTGAACATTAACTTCATGTACCCAAGTGCAAGTCATGAAATCCCAGTACAAATAGTAATTTTAAATTAATGGGGGGGGGGAGGTGACACACAAATGCAATACCAGTGAAATTCCTAATGTTCAAGTAATCTGTTTTTCCACCTGCATTGAAATGTCTATGAAGAAGTCTTTTAAAAGCTTGTAATTTTATTTGTATGTGAACTTTGATTGGCTTATCACTTAAAATATGATTTCTGAAATCACAATCCAGACACCTTGAATATGTAGAAGTATGACATTTATAAGTTATGCTTACATAGACATGTACATTAAAAAAAAACAAAAACAAACAAACCCTTCCTAACAAGCACAGATCAAAACAGCATGAACTTTAAGAGTTCTACATGCTAGTTGTCTTTGTTATACATAAAATTTCACTGAGAAATTTTTTCTCCTATTTTTGTACTTGAATATAATTAAGAAAGAAGAGCAGTCCTTCCCAATGTAAAAGGTTTCAGGGTTTTATTTTGTTTAGTTTCTTTAAAGTTATCCTGTCAATGGGCTTTAATATTTTCCTTATTATATAATAACTTATAGTTGGTAAAATGAGTATTATCAGTTGGGGATATTTTGATGAAATACTTTTGCTTAGAAGACCTAGAATCATCAAAATTTATGAGCATGACAAATCAGAGAACTAGTGTTTTTTGTGAGAAAAGACTGAAGATTCAGGATGTGATTCCATTTAAACTACATGGGAGGAAGTGATTCAAGATTATGGAAGATGTATCAATCTCAATATATTCAAGGCCTTATTCTTTAGAGAATTTCCTGCATATGATAACTATGGCTCAGGTGTCTACCAGTGGAACCAAGGACTGGAAGAAAAATAATAAAAATCAAATTCATTTGCAGTGCGTAAAACAATACAAACCCCCTTTTCGATCACACAGAAGTCAAAAAGTAAATATTTTCTTATATTTGCATTGCTACAGGATCAAAATAATAGAACTTTGACCCTGAAATTATAAATTAATACAACAAAAAGAGACTCTCATTACACAAATTGATTATCAAAACTGTAAGAAAGATTAGTAGTGTGAATATAGAACATTAAAGAATAAATACAAATTATACACTCTACAGATATTTGAAACCCAGTACTTCTAACATTACACCAAAATCTCTCAACTACTTGCACATACTGTTCTGAAGTTAGACGTCAATGTGAAGAACTTCTACTGGAAGAGTCCTTAATCAATAAATAACATTATAATCCCAAACACATGAAATCTTGACCTTGGGCACGGAGTGGCTGGAGAGCAGCCAGGTGGAAAGGGACCTGGGGGNGGGGAAGTTTAGGTTAGATGTTAGGAAGAAATTCTTTACCGAGAGGGTAATCAGGCATTGGAACGGCCTGCCCAGAGAGGTGGTGGATTCACCATCCCTGGAGGTTTTTAAAAAGAGACTGGACATGGCCCTTAGTGCCATGATATAGTAATTGGAGTTGGATCAGGGGTTGGACTCGATGATCTTGGAGGTCTTTTCCAACACAATCTATTCTATTCTATTCTATAATAAATATATTATCTATGAAAAAAATGTACTCTTCAATAGCTCAGAACACAATCAGTTATCAAAACCCTTTGCATATTCAGAATACATGCAAACTGTAAAATCCAGATATAAAACCCTCAATAAAGCTGAGGGAACAGACATAGCATATTCAAGAAGCTTCCATACATGAGTGTTACTCTCTGTTTCTGTTACAAAAAAAAAATTTCAGTTAAGAAACGCCTCCATTAACAAATGCATGATGACCAGCTAGGAAGACTGGGAAGTAAAAGGGGATAAGGTATAAGTTTATATTTATTTCTGAGGAATTTTTCATGAAGATTAACAATGTTAATATCGAGCCAGTGCACTTCATTTTTTTTAGTGAATATTTGTACAAAGGTCAACATCCACCAGTACAGATATTAATTCCTTCACTACTAAATTACATACATGTTAATAGAAAATTCATGATTAAAAGAAAGAGCTAGAATTCTAACCTTGAACACATACATAAAATACATTCATTGAACTCATTTGAACTCAAAATTGATTTTTACTAAACATCACTCAAGGCTAAGTGAATTTTAGTTAAAAAGTTACTGTGGCATCATCTGTCCTTCTAACAAGGACGTCAAAAATAGCCTCTGGTATACTTCCAACTGAGCTCTTATCTTTTACAGAAACCCATCTGCTGAAACATCAATGATTTTTTCTCAAGTATGATTCAAATGCATTGACATTTATTTGAGGTACTGTATCATGTATGTCTATTAAATTTGCTTATTACTTTACATTTTTAAGTGAACTATAGACAACAAAAAGAAATTTTGTTATAGTCCATGGAATTCATTTAAGGAGGATTTGTAAAACCAAGCGTTCCTTTCCGTTGAATCTCTTAACAAACTGACTTGCTTCTCTAGTATAGATTACAAGACAAGAAAAGGATTCTCCTGGAGATACTGGATCAAATTTAGACCATCCCCGAGAAAATACAATCTCATTGGGAATTGTGTGCACTGAATTGCAACAGAAATTAACTTGTATTTGTGATATTTACTCTATAGTTTGTAAGCACAACAGGAAAGTCTTGCCCCCTGACAGGACCAGAGGCAACAGGCACAAACTGAAATACAGAAGTTTCCATCAGAACTTATGAGAATGATTATTTTAACTGTGAGGGTGACTGAGTACTGTCACAAGTTGACCATAGAGGTTGTGGAGATATTTAAAAGTCATCTTGACATGGTCCCAGGCAACTGGCTATAGGTGGCCTTACTTGAGTAGGGGAGGTTGAACAAGACAGCCTTGAGAGAGGTCCCTTTTAGCCTCAGTAATCCTGGGATTCTGTGAATGAGGGGATGAGTTGCAAGGTTCAGGTAAAGTAAAGTGAAACTAGAAGGAGATTACAATATTCAATGTAAGGATTAATTTAATTTTTTTCTCCCAACTGCATGAATATTTTTTTAATGAAATCTGTTTCTCTGCTATTCAGAATTCTCATCTATAAAATAGAGACTATTTGTCTGTCTTACTGGCATGTTTATTAATTTATACACCTGAAGGCATTTTACAGAAACAGCTAGAGAACCACTAAATTTATTAATAATAAAATGAATACAATATAGTGGTAGTAAAACTGAAATACAAGCAAAAACAAAGGAGAAGAAAAAAATTGGGATTTTTTCTGCACTACTAATCCAACGTATAACATAAACGTTACTTTACTGCCGTTGTACACACATAATAAATGAAGATAGAATTGGGAAGAGAAGTTTTATTTCAGGATGCACATGTAGTCATAGCATTAAAAAAATAACACATCACATGTGTTACTTTTAGGAAGCTAGGAGTAACTAGTTTACCTTCAAGGAAGACCTGACTACTGTTTTTCTGCCTGGGTAATACAATACCTAGTTAAACAAGCCATTCTATTGATCAGCAGATCCATAAATTAGATATCTGATCTATCTTTAGTATTGTCTTTTATACAACCCAGACAAATCCAAAGATCCCATTGTGTGTTTATTTATAATCCTTATTGCATAATGAAGGCACACTTACTTGTAACTGTTTGTTGATCCCCTGCTTTAACTTTGGATTTTGTTAACAATTAAGATTAGGCCTAAACTGTAGATATTTCATCAGAAAACCGAAGGAGCATGCACATCCCACATTAAGTATGTTATTTCATATTCAGGGAAAAAAAAAAAAAAAGCAGCCATTTATATAACTTCTCCAATGTAATCTTTCTTCAAGCTTTTCAATATCAGAAGTTCAATACCTAAAATAGGCATTTAAGAACAAGTTTCATACTTAAAGTGATCCATGGCAACTGCCATTACTTCACTGAGTGAAACCTGAGGTTGTGATCGAGGAAAATGGGACTGCACAGCTAAGAAAACAGACCAGAAAAGAAAAATTATGGGAAAGCAAGCCATTTTAACAGGGAAATATTATCACAGAAAAAGCTTCCCAGTTTAAGTTGAGAAGTGGTACACTTCACTGGGGTGAGGAACAAGAACATAGGTGAGTTGAGTGCTTGGAAGCAAAGGGAATCTATGACATAGCAGCTGCAGAGGTTTACTTAAGCCATTGTTATTAAGAATGGTCCTGGCAAGTCACTTAACCTTCTTTGTTTGTAAAATGTGGTTGATTACTTTGTCATCTGCTATCAAAGTAATAAGAGTTCATCTACGAAAAATCCATCTGCACTTATTTCTGGAACAGTCATCCTGCTCTATACCTTCCCCAACAACCTACTTTGAATCTGGGACAGATCTGTCAAAAAAGATTGCTATGTTGATGTGAATTTTCCTTCATAAAGAGTAATAAAAAACTGATTATTTCTCTGCATGTTTCATAAACATGCACTAACTATTTTGACTTAATTATTATTCCAAAAGCTTCAAATGAAACAATTCAGGAAGTATTTCTAACAAAAAAGGGTAAGAAATAATCTGAGTAATAGCAATTTGCCTGCCAATATGTAACCTTATTTATATACTTTATGTAATACAGGAGGGACAGACTGCTAAGGAAGAAGACACATCATGAAAATGAAAACATGAACAATTTGTCCTTGCTTTCTACTGCTCTGCAAATTTCCTAGATACCACAGTCTTTTCTATCCCCTTAAGCCTCACACTCTGAGGAAGCAGCTCTCTTCCAGTGCCCAGCCATTAGTTTTCCAATGGAAAAAGGAAATCTTTAATAATGTGTTACTCCAGCTGTGTCAGTATTAATAAGCCATGTTTGCTTTATGTTCATACACACAGATTTCTTATTATGACATCATTAAGCATTTGGCTTTACATCATTGAAACTGTAATCATGTACAGGAATGTAAAGTACAAGTACCCTGAACTAGGGTAAGGGGATCGTAATGATGAATTTTGACACTTCTGTGCATGTAAACTCACAAACCCTAAAAATTACAAATACACAAAAAATTTACAGGACACTCCCATCATATGTCTAGTAACTCTAAGAGATTGAATGATATAAGGTTTTACTGCTCTTGTTTTTGGAAACTATATAACAGTAAAAAACAAACAAAAACAAGTAGAAAATACATAAAACATATAAACTTGTAAGTGATGAGTTTTTTATTGTAAGGGGTTATGCCTATCTTTTTTTTTTGAGGCTGTAATCTCTATATCTCTGTAGTAGATGCTGTTTTCAGTAACTGCATCTGTGAATGACCTTGTCTGTCACTATTATGACAGGAAGAAATAGAATCACATTAAGCACAGCACATCTGTAGTGTAACAATAAAAAAGGTGTCATAAAATACAGATTCAAAGACTTGCATCTAGTAAGGTATTTTGTGAAGAGGTTGAGTGGTAGTTTTTCATTTCATCATATTATGAAGAATATTTGTATTTTGGTGGATAGGAATAGTAAACATACAAATTGACAAAAGCAATGCAAGATGAGAATTTGTGTCATGCTAGAAGTTGGATTTTATTTTCCCAGTGCCACAAAGCTTTCGAAACATCTTTCTGGAAACTGGAATTGTGTTCTTATACCCTTTCTGTTGAAAGTTTAACTGTACGGCATGTACTTCTTTAATATAAATGCTGTTAAGAATAATTCCAACTGTGTTGGCTGTATCACCCTTTTTCCTCAGGTAATTAAAAATTTTTCAGGATACACGACTGTAAAGAACTGCCATCATGCAGTTGTATTACACAAGGTAGAGTGATGTTAATGTGTTCCATATGTTGGTTTGGGGTTTTTTTTAGTATTAAAGAGAGTATTTAAAAGTATTTTGCAACTATTCAGAAGTTTGTGGTTTGTTTTGTTTTGTGTTTTTTTTTAAAGTAGTAATTTTTTCATCTGACAGTTTTATAGAAAGTACTTAAGCATACACAAGTAATTATGAAAATGCTTTTAAAAAATCATGAGCAAACATCTGGCATGTAGAGAATTTTCTGACATTGATATTAGAGGCTATTTAGTATTCACAAGTGGAAAATCTGTAACAGCTGTAATGATTAAGTGATTACAAGAGAAAATGCATCATTAACACAGATACAGCACTTCCTCTGACTTCTTTTCAGTTATAGCTTTTTTATGCATAAATTTTCTTTACATTTTCAATAGTCTTTGTTGATCTATTTTCACAAGACACTTCATATAGAACTAGCTGTGATCACTACATTTCCCTCATGAATTAGAATATGTTAGATTTGTGCTCTCTCTTTCAGGACATTCACAAAATTGGGCTAGTCTGTTACTGTGTATTTAGCTTCTGTCCCTCCTAATAATCTGTCCTTTTGTCAGATCTTTAACTATTCATACTATTAATACTATTCATACTATTAATTCTGTTGTTGATGTTGAAGTCATCTAAACATGTTTCTACACTAGATAAAAAAAGATTCCAGTGTTTTGCCTTTTTTTTTTTTTTAGGCTGACAAAATGTGACTGTTGAGCCATATATGACTACAAGTTGTCACACAGTTCCTTCTGTATACTTCATAATTTTAAACAGTAAATAAATATTAACTGTATTAACTGTCATAACTTACGACTTTTTTAGAAGAGCTTGCCTTTAACCATCATAACTTATGTTCCTTAGAAAAGCATGCCTTTTTTTTTTTTTATTTTCCCCTCAGAACTGTCAAGAGAGAAATAAACAGGTCATTTTTTTTTTTTTTTTCTTTTTTTTTTTTTCTTTATTTTT
>VWZY01000266.1:24833-38643 GCA_013399075.1 Chloroceryle aenea
TTTTTTTTTTTTTTTTTTTTTCCCAGGGGAACATAAAAATATGATGTTATCTTACTAGAAAAGAACTCTTAAGCAGCAAATCACTCTTTATACTCCATTTCCCGCCCTTTATTTAGAAAACTGCCTGAAATAGCTACCCCTTTGAGAAAAATGCAGTTGCCTGAACAATGACAAACCATGAAACTTAATGAAGGAATAATAATAATAATCTTCATGTTTCTATTTATTGCCCCTGTGGTTAAGTTTTCACAAAAATACACTCAATTCTCCATCAAAACTCCTGAAAAGCAAAACTGGGTTCCTCATTGCACCACAATGACTTCTGAATTCAGTTCAACTGGCTGCTGAAGCTCAAAGTAGAATTTTGCAACGTTTTAATGCCAAACGGGGAATGTCAATATTTTTTCTCATATTGCTAGAGGTATGTGTCTCCTTGTAGCAATGTAGCTGCAACCGTGGTCTGTAATAAAGATACAACTCTAAAACCATGGTGTAATCGCTCTCCCTCATGTGGAATGCTAGCACAGATAAACTAGATTCCTGATTGTGCTATCGGAATGATTAATAAGAAACAAAATACTACATAAAACAGCACTCCATACTAATGAGTAATACATTAATGTAAATAAATGCAGTAAAGAGTGCCTTCTACCATGATTAATCTTCCTGACATTGACTACTACTGGCAGAATAATAATAAGGATTGTATGTAGAGTTTTTTTAAGACATCTGCTTTCTTTTGTTTTAAAATAATTATCTTCCCAACCTTCACAGTCTATATTTGCAAAGTAATTAATTCAGGATGAAATAGCCTCCAACTCCTTATAATCCTACTTTCTTCATTAGGGAACCAAAATTAAGAAAAGTTCTCCACTGAGGTTTACTAATGTCAGATTACTGGTGAAATCCCTGTTACACACCTTTCACTTGCACAAAACTGTACCAGAAAGCGCAGCAAATAAAATATTCTGGCTGAGCTTTGGCTTTACACACATGTCCTTTCACATAACATCATATTTTTGATTCTTGATAGTACCATATCTAACTTTGAAAGCAGGGTGCTTGATCATCAACAAATTAGACTTGAAAGCCCCTTCTAATGTAATCTTTGGATATAACTTTCTAAGCAGAGGGAATATTTTATCAAGGACAAGAAAAACATGTAAATTAAACCATCTTGGATGATCCTCTGGATGTCACTGGGGCTGCATAATTTTTATGCATCTTTCTATTTCAAGTCAGATGTTACAGCATTTCTTTGTAAAAATGCTTAGTTTAATTTTGAATCTATTATTTTCTATTTGGTCAGCATTGTGTTTCTTTCAGGATTTAACATAAAAGCACCTGAAATAATAATGAAGACTTTTCTCAAATCTCTGGAATTGTAATAATGCTGAACAAAGTGGAACGATGATAAAATTAGTGTTCTTTTACTTTACACAGCAAAAAAAAGAGGTTTTAAAAAAAACCAAAACAGTACAGTATTGCTTATTGGAAAAGATTATTTGCTGATAAAATAAAGATCTGCATTAAAGACTGGGCATAGTGCAAGCCACAAGACAAAAATCTAGTTTTACATCCCTCCAACTACTCACCATGAGGTTTAGTAAGAAACTTTAGGGAATGATGTAACAGTTTTAAATAAATAAATAAATAACAAAAAATGGAGATACTATAAATGTCAAATTTGTAAGAATCTGAGAGCAAATTTTGACAGGCCAGTGCTATCCTGCATAGAAAAATTGGAATACTAGCAAACACTGTCAAGTAGGGCCATTTTCATCTCTGTGGAGAAGCTGAATGAAAATGTTTTGTGTTGTTACAAACACAATTTCCTGCTCAAATAGATTTTAGTGAATAAATTTCATCCCATTTTACTTACAACTGGTGCTTGGTCTCACTCCTGCAGGTGCAGCAGTATAGACATTGCAGTTTTAAACACTGCAAAGGCAGATGTGAAGAAAGAAAGAGCTTTCATGTTTCAAGTGGGTGGTATCTGAAAAACAGTAACACTACGTTTTAACTCTGATCCCAAAATAATTGAAATAGTTCTCCAGACCATGACCATTTTCCTGTCCTTAAATTGTATCAGTTCAGAAATACTGCTAATTTTTCTGAGTTTTTTAAGCCTCCATTGTCCTAAGCTTCAGCAGAGAACAACCTACATCACGCTGTCTAAAAGATAATTTCTGGCTTTATTATTAAATGTAACTTAATCTCCCATGGCAAATTTGTATGTTTTTTAATAGTGAAAAAACTTTTAGTTAAGCAAACTGTGATTCTAGTAGCCTCTATTACCTAACCTGGAAATCTTATTAAAACTTCCTTCTTTTTAGTAACAGGTTTAAAGTTTCAATATCTCATTTGGAATTGTCAGTGTTTGTATGAAAACAATAAAAGCAATGATGCGTATTGGGAATAAATAATAACACGGAAGATGAAAGACAGCAATTATTTTCAATTTAGAAGCATTGTACTAAGGAAAAACTCCCAGTATGCTGTACATTATGTTATTGGCATAATACTTTATCTTCATTTCTCAGGTTTCCGTCTTAAAGATAAGTGTAAATTGCTGATTAACTCTTTTCCAGCTTCAAAAATGTTGAAATATTTAACATTAGTAATGTTTATGGAGAAAATGTTTTCTATCTCAAATTATTTAGTGTTATAAAGTTATCCTGATTTTGGTTTCATATCATTGTTAATAGCAACTACTCACAGGTATGGATAACAACAGCAGCACAGTATGGATAATAACTGCCATGAAATCTTGCTGATCTTTTAATTTTTAATAATTTTAATAATAGTAAAGTAGGAATAGGCTAAGCAAATTTCCTTCCCATTTTGCTCAGCATAATTTTGAACAGAATAATTGAATGTCAAATGACCAATATTTTTTGCCTCAATTTTGGCTTAATGCTGTTTCACACTATGTTTTAGATCTCATGGACATATGTGTAATATTTTTACCAAATTCAGAGCACTGAACAGTACAAATCTGAATGATAGCATCTAGCCAATTTGCAACAGAAACACACAAACATTGGGACTGAAGTGCAGTCAGACTATCTAACTACTGTTTTGTATATCACCCAGACTTCCTAAGAAGCAGCTACAAAAGTACGTATTTTTTGGTCCAAAGTTTTTTATAGCCTATAGAAGATCACATATCACGATGCCCATCTTAATTCTAACAAAATATGTCTTAGGAAGGTGATTTTTTTTTTTTTTTTACTATAATTCTCTCATTGGGGATTAATATAGAATGATTAGTTTAGTGATTCCCACCCTGACTTTATTAAGAGACTTTTTTTTTTTCCTTCCTTGTTCCTGTGTTACAGTTTGGCTTTTGACCATTTGGACTCTATATTTTCTTTTCTATATTGCTATACTCTAAGTAGCTCTGTGTCTGCTTCATTTTCAAAATGTGTATCTAGAAGTGAGTAGCCAGAATTATATTAAATACTCCAGATGGAAGGGATTTCATTAGATTCGTATAGTCACCAATACTACCTGTTTCAATTGGAAATAGTTGTACTGATGTATTGTCTTTCTCATGTCTGAATTTTCCAATGATCAATTCATCCATCTAGGCTTTTTATAAGCATATTACGATTTTGTTTTTGTTTTTGTTTAGTCCCCAAACATATGATCTTGGTGTGGCTTTTTGTTTGATGGTTGTTTGTTTGTTTGTTTGTTTGTTTTTGTTGGTTGGTTTGGTTTGGCTTTTTGGGAGACAGGGTTATTTGGTTTTGGTTGGTTGGCTGCTTTCCTTTTCTGTTCCTCATGTGACAGGTTAATTTTGTAACCTCTCCAGTATTTTTCTACTTTCAGTAATACTGCCATCTCCTTACTTAGTTTGCAATTCATTATTAATCACTCTTTTCCTCTGTTAAAATGACTTATGTAACACCTTCCCAGAATCAAGCACATTATCCTCTGAAGTTCCTCTGACATAAATTTTGTCTTCAGTGATGAATTTTTTCCCATTTTCTGTTCACCTTTAACACCATCTCTTAAATGAGGTGAAACAATTGTCTACCATTGAACAGATCTGTTCTCCCTAGTCTTTTTTACCTCCAGGTGCCATATTTGTTATCAATCATTATTTTTTTTCCTCAAAGTTATTCTTTTTCCCCTGAACCTTTTATTTTTTTTGCTGTTCATGAGACACAAAATGATATGGCAATGATATGACAAGAGAAGGATGGGTAAATATGGCAGAATTAAAACAAGTTTTTAAACATTAATTACATATTTTATAAAATCCCTGACATTAATCTCACACAGTGGCACAGTGACTTCTTTCCAAGGCTGTATAAAAAAAAAAAAAATTGAAAGAAAATCACTAACTTAAATCATGATACCTGAATTCTGTTATCACTGATATTCTTTTCAGTGTTGAAACTGAACTAAGTTGGAGGACATTTGTGGAAATACAGACTGAAATAACAGAGTAGGAGGTTAGTGAAAAAGTGGCTTAACCCTCAGGTTCAAATAGTAGTGATCAACAGCTCAAAGTCTGAGTAAGTTTTAGTCAGAACTACAATATGGAAGAAAGGACAATGCATGATCATGAGATAGATGTTAGCCCTCACCCTCCTGGCAGCTGCAAGGCCTTGCAAAACTGAACTAATGTTATGTAGGATGTACTTAGAATGATTTTCACCACAGCTACGTATCATTTGGTTTGAAAGATGGAGAACAATTTTTTTTAAGTACCCAAGACAATATGCCTCAAAACCCAGTAGAAATCAGGTATCTGAAAACTTAACACTAAACTAAAAAACACTAAAAAGAAGTACCTTAATTTTGGATTATCTGAATTTGAGAGCAGGAGAAGATGGTCTGAAATTATATTACCTACACATGGTATTACTTAGCATTTATGTTCATGGACAATTTTCAATGCCTTTGCTTTCCTAACCCACAAGTTTTGAAAGTATTCACTGGGATACCGAGAAGTTCATATAATACAAGATTTCACTGACATTGACTTTTTTTAACATCAAATTTATATTCCTGCACTTAGCTGTTTCTGCAAAATGAATTCATATTTCTTCTGTTTCAAATAATGCATTTCTAGTCTCTTTTTTTCTACAAAACTAAGATTTTTTGTTATGCCCTTTTCTGGTAGTTTCTGTATTCTATCTTTAAGCCCTTCCACCACTAAATACACTACATGATTTCAATCCAGCATGGGGATACTGGAACTAGTCTCTTTATCCTATATATATCAGGACAGTGATGTCAAAAGTATTGACTCCAAGAAAATATAGTTTTAAACAGCAGGCTGCTACAATTTTCTTATCTTTCCTAAGAAAACGCAGTGATAACACTCATTCAATTTTCAAAACAAGCTCATTCAGAGGAAGGCTCAGCTATTTCAGTTAAATCTCTAAATCTGGACAAGTTTTATTCTGCCTGACAAACCTAGTGGCCTTCTACAATGAAGTGACTGAATCAGTCGACAAGGGTAGACCTATGGATGTCTTCTGTCTGGACTTCTGCCAGGTCTTTGACACAATCCTTCAAAACAGCCTTATCTTTAAGTTGGGGAATTACGGATTTGATGGGTGGACTGTTCAGAGGATAAAGAACTGGATAGACGACACTCTGACAGAGTTGGAGCTATTCAGCCTGGAGAAGAGAAGGCTCCATGGGGACCTTATAGTGACCTTCCAGTACCTAAAGGGGGACTACATGAAGGCTGGGGAAGGTCTATTCAAAAGGATTTGTCATGACAGGACAAGGAGCAATGGTTTTATGTTGGGAAAGGACAGGTTTAGACCGGATATTAGAAATAAGTTCTTTAATATGAGGGTGATAGATCAAGGGAATGGGATGCCATTCAAGGCATTCAAGGTCAGACTTGATGGGGCTCTGAGCAACCTGCCCAAGGTAGAGATGTACCTATGAGTTGGAGGTTGGACCAGATGATCTCTAGAGGTTCCTTCCAGCCTAAACCATTCTATGATACTATATTGTTTGTTTCCACAATTTTATAGTGCAATAGTTTTATATCTTATCCAAAAAGGAGTATTTAACAATTGGACATATGTCAAATGCCCTTCCTGAAAATGTTTATCACTGAACCAAAGCTTCTTATCTCAGGCTCTCATAAATACTCAAAGAGGCTTCCCAAACCTGTATTTTCAGTCCCCTGATCTTATGGGCATCCATTTCACATAATTTCTCTAATAAATGTTAATATGCTTCTGATATTTTCTGAAGAATATTATTATATATTTTTCAGTTGTTTGTAACCAGTTTACACTTGTTTGTTCTTGTGGCAATATTGTCTTTCTTCTCTCATCCAATATCTATTCACTCCATGTAGCAAGGTGTTAAGAGTAATGCAGTAATCTTCCTACCTTTCTTACAAAAAAATAACTTCTACAGTTCAGGCTAGAATCTCAGATATTTCATATATGTGTTTGAAAAATGACAGAAGAGACAACTAAGATATGCTGCTCTTTGGGAGTCAGGGAAATAACAGTGAATTGCCTCCACACTTTGTGACCTTTCCTCTCAACTCCCACCAACTTTTTATGAAATCCTTGTTCCGTCTGCTCTTTTTGCTATTATACTATTTTCACTTTGTCTACAAGGGTATTTATTAAGTTTAAGAATATGAACTGACACCCCAAAACACTGTGCAATAGGACAAATCCAAAACAAAATTTAACCAACAATCAACAACAGCAGGTCATGTATGTTCATATGAGGCAAATTCTAGAGATCAACCACACATATGTAAGAAATGTGACACTGGTTCAGCATTGTATTTTGATCCTGTTTTCATTGCACAGATGTATTATAGACATATATTGCTGTATAAATACACCAATATTTATGTAACAGCTTCTTTTGGAAACATCTGCAGGGAAGAAGGCTAGTAGGTTTTAGATCATCTGTAGAGAAAGATTCTTTACAAGCTGTATTTCTGTGAAGTTGGCTAAATTTGCAATAACTCAGGTTAATCATGAGTAATTATGTTGTACATCTGCCCCCATGCATGTTTTTGATCTGCTGTTTTCAAAGTTTGCTTGTTTTTCAGTGATAGAGTAGGTGTTTAAAAACACAAGTTTTCAGAAAAGCTTAAACCTGTCAGCACAATTGAAGTCAGACATAGTGGCAAGTCCAGCATCTACATTTGATAATTGACAAGTAGATTCTTAATTTTCCTCTATCCTGAAATACCAAAAAGTTTCCTTACATAAATATTTTATTTAAAGCCAGCATACCACATCATTAAAAAAAAAAAAAAAATCATTTAAAAGTTGTGGAAGTAATTGTAAGATGTTATAGACTCAACAGGAAATATTTGCAGAATTAAACCTTCACTTATGATCATAAATCTCTGTCATGTTCTTTAAAAACTACTGCTTCAGTTTCAGAAACTCCACTATTGGATAATTTATTTGTCCTTTATGAGTTCTCAACACTTTATATTACATAGTCTTCCTGACTGCAGCAGGTATTGTCTCCTGAAAAGGAATTTCTTGTAATGAATAACACAAATTACTTACAATGTTCTTGAAAAAAATAAACACATAAATATACACCTTAATATAATTTTCTCATATGCTGACAAGGATTCTTTTAATATCACAAAATTTGGTGACAGGAAGAGGAAGGAAAGCTTTCAAACCAGGTGAAGAATGTAAGCCCCTTTTCTGACAAGAATGGAATTTGAGCTACATACAGTGAAACAAAACCCAAATGCTAAAATGAGAATAAATGTATTTGTTTTTCATTAGCAGTAATGAAAGTAATTGAAATTAATTATGGAAAATAAACCACTTTGAAATACTAAAATTTAGGAATTGTTTTTTCCTCATGCAAATTTGTATGTCAAAATATTGGATGCGGGGGAACATGTTGGACAATCACACGCAGACCAATGTGATCAGGTGAATGCCAGTTTATTAGCTACAGGGTGCGGTTTATATAATCATCTCCTCTATGTTTATGCTACTTGTAACATTATCAATGGCTAATTAATGTAAGCTCACTCTTAACTGGTGCAGCAAGCAAGCAGAAAGCGTACAGTGGTGTATGGCAGCATATGGTGGCATACAGCGGTGGTATGCGGCGTACAGTGGTCTCTTATCTCTCATGTGCTTCTCAGCATTTGGGAGTTGTCTGCTCCATTCACTTACTCCCTTCTTTTCGCCTCCAAGTGTCCTTGACTGAGGCTTAGACTTCTTCTGCTAAATAGGCCGGATTGCACACATGTCCATTCCTTGCTCATAAATCCTCAACAATTGGAAGTCCATTTACACATATAATTATTTCGGTATTCTATTGTCTTTGCCTATCTTTCTTATTAAGTTGTATCTTTGTCTAAAAATTATCTTGTACAATGTCTCTGTTACATGATTTGAACCTTTGTAGAGCAACAGAATAAACCTAAACCAGTTGTAATAAACAGTTTGTCTACTGTTACTCAGAATATATTCTTCATTTCCCCCAAAGCAGTACCAGATACCAAAACAAAGCAGAAAGATCAGTTACCACATTCATTCTTTTGACACTGCATTTGTAAGATAAAGTCCTTTTAATATTTGTGCTTTAAGACTGTATTTTTAAATGGCCTGAAGAAGTAATTCCCTGCATGAAAACAGCAGTCATGTTCAATAAAGAAATAACATATCTCAAAAGGAAGATACAAATAACTGAATTACCAAAAAAGAATGAGGGCAATTTAGATACATTTTTAATTGATAAATAGGGAAGATTTTTTTTTTCTTTGCCATCTTGTAAAGTTGTAATGCTGAACCAAGACATTCAGCTACAAGAGGATGAAGGAATTTCAGTGATGTGATATCATCAGGAAAATTACAATCCTGAATTACATAAAGAATGACAGTTCTTTCCAGTACATGGATACTGAATTTCCTTACTGAGAAAGCTTTAAAACGTATTTAGATTAAACAGCTAAAGTAACTAATTAAAATCTGAGCATTGCACTTATAGAAAAAATTCTGTCTACTGAGCCTCATAAACTCCCATAAATGGGAGAGATCCAATATAATTATAACCCTCTGTGAGCACATAATCTTAAATCTAAAAATATCATGTTTAATACTGTATTGAGTTTCATAATTGTATTTCATCACAAAAAAAATAATTTCTAAAACAGTTTATAATAATTGGCAGCAGGTTGGCCAACTTGGTCAGGAAGGCTTTAAAATGAAGGACTCAGGGGGGTGGGGTCCAAAGTGGAAATGCTCATGTCATCACATCCAGCTGGAGTATATGCCAGGACAACCAAAAAGGTGACAAATGCTCCTTAGCTGCCTTGCAAGGTAAGAGACAGAAGGTAAACCATCTCAAGTCTGGGTATGACAATAGTGGTTCCTCTTGCACCCCTCCAAGGAAAACTTCTTGATTCAGTCTCTGAAATGTCTGTACACTAATGCATGCAGCATGGAGAATAAGCAGAAAGAAATAAAGATCTGGGTTCAGTTGTACGGCCACAATCTCATTACAATTACAAACATTAGTGGGGTGGCTCACATGACTGGAACAATGTCATGGATGGTTACATACATTTTAGGAAAGACGGGCCAGCAAGGTGAGTAGATGGAGTTGTTCTTTTTGTGCGAGACTAACTGGAATGTATCAAGATCTGCCTCGGGGGGATGAAAAACTTGTTCCAAATCTTGAATTCTTCTATGGTGGCTGCACCCAGATCAATATTTTACTCTCTCTTTATACACTTGGGCTATAGGTGGCATCCCCAATTTCCACTGGAAGCACTGAAAGGTGGTGCTAATTTGCATGAGCCCCTTCTGGCACATTGGCCACTATGGAGCTCCCTTTGGTCCAGTCCAACAGTTAGCAGAAGAAAGTCACACAGGGAAAAGACCCCATCCCATCTACAAAGAATTTGTCTCTTGCTATTGTTACTTTATCTGCAAGGAGACAGGGGAGAATGGCAGAGTCATTGAGGGGCTATGTAGATCCATTGGCATCTCCTCTCTCCAGACAGGCCTTGCTCATTTTCTGTCCACATCTTATCACCACACAAGGTCTGAGACATCAGTAATTGAGCTCTTGCAGTGGAGAAAATAAACAAAGAAACAGTAGCAAAACCCAAACTGACAGTAAAGAACAGTTATCAACAGAGCTAACAATGCGCCACTCTGTGTGAAAGTGAAGCTTTGGAAAAAAAAACCAAAAATGTATCAGCTTATCCCCACTGTAATATCAACATAATTGATACTAGACATCAATGGGGTGGATACATGTATCCTGTAGAACATAAGTAAGAATTAAACCTCAGTACTGCTTAAGGGTTAAGGGAAAAATGGTTGGGTTTTTATTCTCATTGAATTGAAATGGGCAATAACAGAATAATTTCTAGTACTTTTGCTCTACCATGCAATTCCCACCACTCAGTGCTCCAAGCTGGCAAGTTAACTACTTCTCTAAAGGCATAATATATCCCAACACATCCTAACAGCACATCTCAACAACCAGAGGCAAAAACATGACATATTTCAAAGGAGCTATGCAAATATTACAGGTAAAAAGTTCTCTCCTTGTAGAGAGCAGACAAAAAAAACATAGCAGTATTTGCAGACTATGTAAATAGCTATCTCCTCGAATACATACCTATTGTCAGAGAGCATTGTTTGAACTAGCCCTATGTTATGGTTATCTGAAATGACATATGTCTGAACCCAGAAAGCTGTACAGCAAACAATGCCCTGTCATATGACATGACATATGCATGCACCCATGCTATGGAGCTGCCACATTAATAAGGCCTTTTCTGACTTAATAGATGAGCTCTCTATTAACATGATACCTTTAAAATAATATTTTCTTCTTCTTTAAGCTTGCTTGTAATAGGGAGTCAACAAAAACCTGAAAGAGGAGAAATTAAG
This sequence comes from Chloroceryle aenea, assembly GCA_013399075.1. Lineage (NCBI taxonomy): Eukaryota > Metazoa > Chordata > Aves > Coraciiformes > Cerylidae > Chloroceryle > Chloroceryle aenea. Next base: position 35,735 of record VWZY01000266.1, read on the forward strand.
GTCTTCCTTCCGGTTGCCTTCTTCCTCCATTCTGTATTTGTTTAAAGTCTATCAGCATGAAAAAACGTATGTGATACTTAACACATCTGAATTTAAATCAACAATCTGTAATTATAGTTGCCTATGAGATGCCATTTATGTGATACATTGTCATTTTCTGAAGTGATGCAGTTAAAAAGTTAAGTATCTTGCAGAAACTTCTGATAATACAGGTGCTGTGTGAGCTGATGCAATTCTATCATTCCCATGGAAATAAATAGTAGAATAGGTAAAGTGTTATTAAAACATTGCAGATAATGTTTATTTAGTGACCAATGACTCAATGGTCTCAATGGTTCTGGATTTAAAGAGAGATGGAAGAAAAGTATAAATATTTGAAATAAACAATAATCCAAAGAAGTACATTGTTGTAGAATGGCTGAAAGACCAGGGTCATGTACCTTTAAGAGAAGTATCATCTGAAGCAAGCTGTTAGGCTCAGCAGCAATCCTTGCAAGGAACAGACACAGCATGACCTTGAGCTGATAAGTTGTACAATAATAGAATATTGTGGAATGAGGGTCTAACAGGTTTCTGTTACCGCGAGAGGGGTTGGGTTATGCTAAGTAGACCCTGTGGATTGAACCAATAGAGGATGGACAGGTGTGACTATTAATGAGGTGACTGTATAAAAGTTCTGCACTGATAGTTAATAAACAGAGTTTCGCCTACCAATCACATTGATTGACCGCGTCTTCCCTCGTTGCTCCACAGTGCATTTCTTAATGAACAATGGAATTTGAAAGTAACAAAATCATGGGGAAACACTTTTACTGCTTATTAAGAACTGAAAACCCCAACAAGTGTGTAGAGATTACAGCTGTAAAGTTCTTAAAACACCCATAAACCAATATTCCTACAAAATTAATTAGCTTTCACTTTATTAATTAGGTATTCTAATGTCATAGTTAGAGGGGCCGGGACCAGTTTATCGTTATGTGGTTAGAAGCAAAACCGTGTATTCTATACTGTCCATGTCATTGCTCACGGGCTGTTAACAAGTAAGTCATGAGTAGCAGTTGCCCAGCATCCGGGACTGGGACCCTGACCCTGCCCCCACCGGATTTCCGGCCTGCTCGGCGCCTTTCGGGACCCTGCTCGGAGCCCTGCGCAGAGCGGTGTGGATCTGTTTGGAGCAGCGGCCGGTCTTCTCCGGAGAGCACCAAACCTTTCTCCACGGCATCGCTGCTTTCAGCGGGACTACTGCTGCACCAGGACTGTTTCACCGGGACTGCTACCACCCCCCCAGCCGGCAGTGTCGGGTTGTATGCGGACTCTGTTTTGGGTGTTTTCTTTGTACTGTTAAATGTCCCTTGTTTTATATTTCTGACTTGAGTCCCTCGCTGTTTTGCTTTTCAAATCATTACATCTAAAAATAACAGAAAACCATGTGTTGGTATGCCTGCTAAGGGATATAGACAAATGGGGCTGGAAGAGAGAAGGCTAATGAGGATCTTATTTATGTCTAAAAATACTTGATAGGAAGGGATGAAGATGATGGAGCTACTCTTTTCAGTGTTGCCCACTGACAGGACAAGTGACAACAGGCACAAATTGAAGAACAGGAATTTTCATGTGAACATTAACCCCAACTTTTTTATTTTTTTTTTTTTTGGGGGGTGGTCAAACACTGGCCCAGGGACGTTGTGGAGTCTCTAACATTGGAGATATGCAAAACCTAACTAAACACAGACCGTGACAATCTGCTGTAGCTGATCCTGATCAAATGTTGCACTAAATGATCTCAAGAGGTCCCTTTCAACCTAAACAATTCTGTGATTCTATGAAGTAGTTTACAGGAAGGCAATAATCAAAATAATCATGACTACTCTCTTTATATGTCCCACTGCAGGAATTTCCTAGTCTCTGATATTGTAGTGATATTGTAGTAGAAAAGGAGGAAAAAGAGGAATTGGAGAGGGAAGGATAAAAAAAGGAAAAAAAAAAATAAACTGAGGGGGGAGGACTAGGAAAAAATGAGAAGAGAAGAGAAGAGAAGAGAAGAGAAGAGAAGAGAAGAGAAGAGAAGAGAAGGAGACAAGAAGAAAAAACATGAAGAAATTCCTATTAAAGAGGCATTGAATTGTACTATCTGATGGTTAAACAAGAGATGTGAGAGTAATAAGAAAAATCAGGGTAGGAGATGAATGTTTTAGAAAATAGACTATGAACTTTTCAACACTTACTCCTTAGGTCCAAGAATAGACTGCTAGAGACCCTTAAGCTTCTAGGCCCCGCAGAGAGTTATAACTCATTCTTACTACTGAGATTTGTTCTCTGCATAAAGAGACCTACATGGCACCACTCCCTGTCATCAAAACTAAGGGCAGGATATAAAGCTGATAGTTATCCTCAGAGAACAAAAGGCCACCTTCTCTCTCTGTGCCAATTCATGTAGCCAAGAAAAGCAAACAGAATAAGAGGGATACTGGAAGCAGATATCATGACTGACATTATCTACATTATCTTTCAGTATTTGTCGACACCTCTAATTCACATAGTTTAAGAGTAAAAATTTGAAAATCATATTAAAGAATAATAATTTTCTGTGATGTATCACTGATGGTCTTCAGATTAAATGAGAGAGTAGAAATGCACAACTACCAACACAGGATAAAGCTTATCAGAAGCTATGCATCATCATTAAAGGTAAGAAACTGCCCGGTTTCCTCATGCTATGCTGTGAAAGGAATTCTGCATTTCTATTAGCACCTTTCTGAATTCTACTTAGATGTTAGGACACAACTTTCATAAATCCTGACACTCATTTGTTTGGCTATTGAGACATGGAGATAATCCTTTATCACTTATTTTTTCCCCTTCCCCTCCTTATATTACCAGTGATTTTATAATTAGATCAAAAAAAAAAA
>VWZY01000266.1:38661-50257 GCA_013399075.1 Chloroceryle aenea
AAAAAAAAGATTTATTGTAAATAGGTTATAATACTAAGCTCTTTTTAAAACCTTATTGATATTTTCATGCAGATGAATAGCTGTACTGGTTGCCAGTAGGTAGGTAAAGCTAACCATGAGTTTCAAGAAGCAGTATTACTAGTCTCTTGATACAAAAGGTCTGCCTTACACAATGGTAAGGAAAATAATATGAATGCCTAAGTCAGTAAATAACTTGTATCTTCATAATTTTTTGAGTCAAGTATGCTGTCCAAGGACAGTTTATTTATGCATAAGCTAAATTTTGAATAGTAGCATATATTCAAGGTTAACTACAGATACCTGTATGTCATGATTGAATAAGCGATGAGGCATATCTTGAGCATAAATTTGCTGAATATTTTATTTGTAATCTCCTGATAACAAGTTAAATGAAAATGTAAAATGTTACATAAAAAATCAATTTACATTAATATATTCACAGTAGCATTCTTTCCTTTCTTTTTGTCAGGTGAGACTTTGTTCTTTGCCTTAAAGACAGAAGCACAATCTATTAAGTTAAAGGCTCAGGTACATTCAATGAAGGTCAAAGCTCTATCGTATTGTGAACAACATCTCAGTAAACAAAACTCTTGATGAAAGAATTCTGGAAGTCACAGGCAAGAATATGAAAAAATAGGTTCATCTACAGAGTGGGTATTTCAACATGGCTTGAACATGTTCTGAATATCTTATTTAAATCAGTTATATTTTTACTGTTTATGAGCATATACTTAAAACCCCAAATTATACAAAGAGAATGCAAAAAATCCTTTCAAGTTAATTTTTAGGAAACGTCTTTTAAAAATTGCCTTTTCTAAAATGGTTCTGATGACATTTCTTTAATTTTTTTTCGAATTCTTCAATGGCAAAATGAAGCCATATAATGTATTAATTAAAAAAAAAAACACTTAATTGGTTGTTCATCAAAAAGCTCAACTCTGATATATTCCCATATGTAGGAGTTGAATTTCAGAGGACTGCTGTATATATATATTAATTAGAGGAAACTAATCTCAATAGTCCAACAGATATAATATTGAAAGTTATTACCTAGTGAGAACTCAAGTAGAAATTTCTTAAATCATAGCATATTCTGTGTTACATTAAAGTCTTACTTTAAAGGTTACTTCCTTGCTAGAAAATATGTAATTACTCCATCTGCCAACCCTACAGCATTTCAGTACTGTCAAAAGTGCCATATGTGGAAAAGTCAGACTGTTGGTCTGTTTATCTAATATAATATTCTATAGAACCTGTGAAACCAAATGGTAACATCTCTCAACAGATCTCAAAATACATTGGGAATGGTTGTTTTACTTTTTCCCTTTTACATAAGTGTAGGTGAAATGGAATAGTTAGAATGAGCTCATCAAATTTATTATTGTATCTCAGGAAGTCTAGTTTATTCTACTCACCACTGTAGACCTGAGTTTTCTGAACAGATTCACACACTAAAGAAACATAATTGTAAGTTTATCCTTTTAAAGAACCATGAGTTTTGGCCAAAATAATTTGTTCAACTCCCAGTCTTTTTATTTCCATCTTGTAAGCATCTGGGTGCAATAAATAGTATTTATGAACTTACTATTTTAAACAAGCAATCAAGATTGTTAGTCTGAAAAACCTGGAGTAAAAGGAAATGTTAACTCCTATTTGTTCTTTGTTAACAAATGATGGACAAAGAGCCCTTGTTTGTGTTCATCTTTTTAGTGTACAAGTGAACAGAAAGTGGTAAATGATTAATATCTTGAAGTGTAATGTACATTGTAGGTTTTACATATAGCTTTACTGTAAGTCAAGTGATTAGAACTAGAACAAAATTACATTTGTAAAAAAGGAGTACTATTTGCAACCTTTTCTCTGGGGAAACAAACCCAACAGATTTGCTAAAGTTACCAGATCTTCTCCTCTAAGTATCTGCTTTTCTGTTTATGGTGCCTCTCCTCAAATAAAATCACTAGAGGAACATGATGTCCATTATTGACAGCCTGTAATGCTGCATTATAAGTTGTAATTCAATAAAGCTACTTCACTCTACACAAATATTATCTTCCTTTAAAAGAAGGCTCATAACCTAAGGCAGCAAGATACATATTTGCCCTGCTAATATATTTACAAGTAATTTCAACTACTTTGTTCGTGCATGAGAGTCACCTGAATACTAACTTTGTTTAGGATGACATAATGAAAAATGCTTAGTTGGAATCAAAGCACTTTTAAAAGACATTGAAAATAGTATCAACTCTAAACTTGAAAAAGACTGTCTCCAAAGCAGGCAAAAAAAAAAATCACGTGAGTGTTCAAAGCTTCCTTTCTTTCTTTAATTCCTTCCTCTCAATCTTTATGAGCTGGTACAGGTAGTTATGAATGAAAAACTGATGGATCAGCATGAATAAAATCCCACCACTCCATCCCAAAATTATCATCTGCAGTCCATGCTGGTTGATAACCCCCTGAGTCCTCTGGGTAACCAAAGTAAGGGTTGTACCCAGTGTTCATTCTTGGGCATAGTTTTTCTGGTGGTCACCTATTGCATGGTTGTTGCACTTGCCAAATTATTTCAACTGGAAATGTATGACTGTATTATAAGGTCCTAAAACAAGAGATACATGAAACAAAGAAACAAAACTTGCTTGATCTGTTTATAATTTGTTTACATCTACTGCAAAAGAACTGTTGCCTAAGAGGAGAAATACTTCATTCCAGACTGACTTAGGAAGCATTTGTGAGAAATTTTCATAAATCAAAATTTCATAATTTTACATAAACACTCTCTACACAAATGCACATGTGCACTCACATAGAGAAAGGATCAGTCCTAATTCCTTGACATACAGTATAAGGAATTTTTTTCCACACTCTAGTTCTTGGACAGTGTTTCCTGACTTCTTCATATATCTGTCCATTTACTCTGTAGGATAGATCCACTCTTTGATAGGTTTTAGAGATGAGTGATTTGAGTTGTATGCTTATGAAAAAGTATTTTCAGAATACATAGTGTTAATGATGTTAGTGGTTTATTGTCTGTTCCAGATAGTATTTACCAAAGGGCAGAAAGACTGGTTTTCTTACTTTTACTTCCCCCAAGTACGTTTGAAAATTATGAGTTATGGTCACTCATAGTGACCAACAGAGCTCAAACACAAGAGAATTAGCTCCATCCCCTCACCTATTGTGTGATCAGCTCTGTAATTTCTCACCATTGTAAACAAAAGAAATAAATTTTTTCTATGTGCAACTAATATCCCTTATGTAGAAAATACATGATTTAGAGAAAAGATTTTATTCTAAAGTTGGGAAAGATAAACACAAATCTTTCAGTAATGTGTTTGAAGTAATGCCACAATTTCCCCTAAATAAGAAAAAAAATAAGTCACTTAAAAAGAGGGCTTTGGATGACATCAAAACAGTCATTTTTTCATCTTTTCTGTCCCACTGGGTCATACATTATAACCTTTGCTCCCTTTTTTTCTCTCAAAAAAAAAAAAAAAAAAATCATGTGCCTTTTCCCTCTTCCTACACCATTTACTTTCCTTTGGGTTGTGACTTTTTATATTCTCATTTCTTTTGATATATTATTCCTTCCAGTCTAGATTTTAATGAAAAGCATCCAAATGTAAAAAACATCTCCATGGAGGAGAACTTGGAGAATACAATAGAGACAACTACTGTTGCCCATGCCACAATTTTATAAGACCTTCTATATGATGGACAAAATCAGAATGTTAAAGACTCATAAAATGCAATGTCAAAGTCATGAAAAACAGCTAGAATTAAACTTTTCTCCCTCATGCTCAGAAGAGGGTTACCAAGTCAGGATCTGAAACAGGACTGTTGCAAGAACCAGTCCAAAGTTGTTTCTCAGGTTGCACAACTGGAATGACCCATGGTTCATCTTTCTGGCTAAGCTCCTGTCCTTCCTGATTGGTTCTGTTTCTCCAGAATAAAGCTCCAGAACAAACCTCGTAAGTGTTTCAGCAACTACATTATTTGAGTGTCAATTCCCTCCTCCTTCTGTTGGGTGCACTCTCAGGCAAATTCTTCTTGGCAAAAGTGAAGGAACTAGAGAGATTTCTTTTCCAGTTTTGCCATCACTATCTTTTCCTGTTGAATTTGGTCCTTGGTTATAAAGCTGGGAAATTTTTGGTCTGATTGATTGGTTTACAAGAACAACGTACAAGGAGGAAAAGGCTGCTCTATTCCCCGTCATCTATCCTTTGCCATGAGAAAAGGAGAAGAAACAAGACAGTCAGGCCCACAGCTACTAGACTGTTTCCAAACTAGAGGATAAGTTGTCCTGACTCTATGAAGAAATGCACAAAACCTGCCTGTTCTTTTGCTTGTCTGATACATATACTTTCCACCTTATTCAGAAATAAGATTGATACGTAAACCTCTCCTCTTTCTTTGCTGTTCAGAAAAAAAAAAAGAGAGACAGGGAAGGAGAAGCTCTCAACAGTAGAACAGAGACCAGATTTCGATTTCTGTAGAAAGGTTAGTGAGAAAAATGAAATGGATGCCTATTTTGGAGCAAGGGTATTACTACATGCTTCTAGCTATACCATAGATGCGGTCCTGTCTTAATTGTGTAACGATCTGGCCTCAAAGTGCCACACCAGGCACCAGGACCCCTCCTCTGTTGAAATCAAAGCACAGAAACAACCCTTTTCCTCAGAGCAATCCAGAAGAAGGCAGAGTTAGAAACCTTTTATCCTTCCAAATATACTGAGGAAGAGTAAACTCATACTTGCTCTGGCACCTTTCTTAAAATAGTAGCAGGATCATTTAAATGCATTTTAAATCACTAGGAAAGACATCAGCATCTGAAAAAAACACAGGTATTACCTTTATTGTCCAGTGACAACAGCCTGCATCACAAACTTGAAGAGGAAATGTTCCCATACCAAATGGGACCATTCAGCTTTTGACTTCAACTTTCTCCTAATTCTCCTACCAAGTATAAAGTAATATTGCTTTCAGACATAAAAGTAATTGAAAGAAGTTCTTCAGAACAGGTCTCAAAACTGTCTTCTTTTAGAATGTATATTGTTTTAAACATGTGTGACATGCAAAATATTTCTCCTGTATTTTCAAGTCAAAATATTTTTCCTAAAAAATATTTCAATGTGTGTTTACTTTTTGAAAAATGATATTAGTATAAGAGTAAACAAGACTAAAGAAAATTAAAACAAACCAAGTATAGAGGAGAACAATGAGATTAGCAGCAGATAAGTAAAATGGTTACTTTAACCTTCTGCTTGTTTCCCTAATTTCAATTTTAATGACTTTCCCTCCTCTTCTTCACTTTGAAGATAAAAAGTCATGCTGACAATTTTTAACTTCTGATAAAGTCTTGATAATGTAAATATTCACTGACCTTTCTTCAGAAGTAAATATATAAAGGAGTTAGTTTAATATACAGGGTTTACCATATCATCTTGTACTCCCTCCCACCCAGATTTTACTACACAATATCAAGTCATCATGAAGTAAAAAAAAAATTCATGATTTATGGAATGCTCAAATATGGATTGTCTGCAAAGCAGTAATTTAATCCCACTGTGTGTATGATTATGATAATCCTTTAGATATGTAATTACACAGTATTTTATTCCATATTATCATACATTGTTCCTGCAGCAGAAGGGTTGTGCTTGGTTATTGAAGAGCTAGTCACATTCAGCTTCATTTTTATGTGCAGGATCAGTTACTGCACAGTATTCAACCCTGTTCTGAACAAAGCATTATTAGCTTCATTATGAACTTTTCTACAAGGATCATCAATGTAATAGAAGTGCATTTAATACATTTAAATTTGTAGAACCATTGTTAATTGTGAGTGGTGCATTAGGGTAATTATACAGACGGGGGCAGAGACTACAAAATCAAAGAATTCACTATATTCACACAGTTAATATAAGAGATACAGAATATAACTTTCAATATTGCTTTGTGTTTTGTAGCTTCATGTATTTAAAATGCATTAATTTCTGTTTCAGTTATCAATTCCTCCAAACTGAGCAGCCAGAAAATGAGAAACACACAACTAATAACTGCCTTTGTGTTACTGAATGTCACACAGAGTCTTTGATAGTGGTGTAGACAGCACTCCAGATCTTCAGAGCAGTAATGAACTACATCAACTATGCAGACTTATTTTTCTTCCTAGGCACACTTGCTTCTGTGAAAGGCTGAGTTACCCATCTAAGCTGCCTCTGAACTCTGAGATGAGCAGGAGCTATGAGACTGTGGTGCTCAGGATTCCATAGCTCCCAGCCGAACTCAGGGAAAAGCAGCTTTCCCAGTAGCATTTTCTGGGAATGGGAGCTAGGTAGCTAGCTGATGGGCAGCTAAAATCTACTTTACACTCCAAGATGCAACATGTTAGGGATGGAAAAGCTGCTCTTAAAACAGTAAAAGGAATCTGAATTTCTCTAAAGCAAAATTGTGCTTTTTTCTGTTTTGCAAAGCTAGTTTAATTACCAAAATTGCTGGTGAATGATCTGCACACAGTAAAGTTCTGACATTAAGCTTTCAAATAAAAGAAATCCCAGCACAAGCAATGTTAAAATCCAAAAGGTTGTTTATACTACCTTCAAAGAAGCTTTATCAAAATCAATTAAAGGACTATTCTAAGCCAGGGGGTATTTCACCCTTTCTTGCTTCTCTGCTTTATACTGGCTTTTTACCTAATAAGGCTAATCTTGACAACAAATTCAAATTACAGTAATTCACACAGAGAAAATAGATCTTCAGAACCTCTGAGTTGCAGTGATTCAGTTAGAATACAATTTATTTTAAATGGAAATTCAAATTTTTGAATCCTTCCCTTTAAATTTCATTCTAATGAAAGATTTTATTAAACAAAAAATGGAAACAATTATTGCTTCTAAACTGATCCAAAACAATTTTTACTCAAGTTGGAACTGAACTGGAATAATCATTCTGAGGTATATATTGAAACATGGCAGACAGCAAAAGATTATTTTCTCATTAGTCATTCAGAATACAGGTTTAATTAAAATATTATTTGTTCTATTAGGCATTTACTCAGCATAGAAATAATTTCCAGCTCCTAAGGACTTCAGGACAGCAACAGATAGCTGACTGTTCTCCTGCATCTTTACTTTGCAATGTGAATCAGCACATACTGTGCACCCTCATGCTTCAGTATTGTGAGTCTGTTGTACACTGGTCTGTTGGTTGGAGCATGGCAAGTTCTGTATCGGCCTGTTACTAGCACTAGCTAAATAGCTACACATCTCAGCAGATCAAAATAGTAGGGTTCTGCCCATATCTTGCAGGTTTTTTTCTCCTCAGTAAACTATCTGTTGCTGCAGTGGTGATCTTCATGGATCTATATCCCTATATGCATGTAGAGGTGCTGCTTTATCTCTGTGTAGTAGGAATAAGATGTAGTGTATTTCTGAACTATGTAGAAAAAAAAAAAAAAGAAGATGGAATACATGGCATTATGTTTCAGAAAAACATTTGGTTTGTTTTCTTGAGTAATAAACCACAGTGGTTTGTTGTTTTTTGTTTATTTTGATTTTGCTTTTTGTTGTTGTTTTGCATTGCTTTGTTTGGTTAGGTTTTTTTGATTGGGTCTTTGGGGTTTTATTTATAATGGATTTATAGAAAATTCTTGCTTAGGTCTGACATTATTCAGCATATTTATAAAAACTTTCATAGTTCGCTTAAGAGGAGAATTTTAAAAATCCATTAAAATCATTAAACAGTACTGAATGTCAGATGAAGATCTTGAAGTGCTTGAAAAGTGCCTTAATTTAGAGATGGGATTTTCGATATTACAAGTGAAGTAGAAACACAAGGTTTCATTAAAGTATTTTTAAAATGCCACACAACTCTCTGCTCCTTATGAAACATGCTATTAAAGTTTTTGTAGCTCACAGAAAAGTGGTTCAAAGTGGCTTGTATAAAGTCAGAGTCATCATCAAATCATGTGCAATATCTTAGATCTTGCTACAGGCAAAAGGGGCAGAACATACAATTGAACCTAAGAATGTATCGTTAGTCCAAATAAAATTTTAAGTCTAATAGACCAAAGTAGTTAATTAATAAAGAAAATCCTTGCTAATAAAACAGTTAAAACTGTGATGGCAAAAACCTCCTCGCTGTCCTACTGTTTCCCTCTTCCATGCTGTTAATGCTCTACCCTTGGGCATCCTTCTGGGTGTTGAGGTGGACAGTTTCACTCTCACTTAGGAAATGAAGAGAATTACAGTGTTTCAGCATCCTCAGGACTTCACTGAGAGAACTCTTGATGCTTTGGGAGGCTATCCTTTCCTCCTCAATTTTGGGACCATTTAAGTTTTTTGTATTCCTTTCCTCAGTGTGACCCACACCACCAACAGTATCTCACAGTCATAGTACACCCTGTAGAAGTGAGAGCCACCCTCAGGCAGCAAGGTCAACCAACACCACCTGGACCAGGACCATGACACGGGCAGTCTCACAGGGCCCAGACCCTGCTCCCCTAAGGCACTGTGGGGCTGGAGTGTTTCTGTTAATACCAAAAATCACATTTACTGGGATACACATCTAGTACAAAAATGAAGGAATCTCAGATGAAATTGATTGAAGTTTCAAAATAAACAAAAAATAAGTTGTTCTTAAGAGGACATAATTTCTGGGAGACACTGTGGATACTAAAAAATAATAAGGGTTCTAAAAGTGATTAGCTTCATGTTTCAAATTCATGAGAAAAAGGAAAAATGCTTAGCCTAGAAATAAAAGATGCCATTTGGAAATCAGAAATTCAATTAGCTCTAAATTAATGGAAGCTGGGACAGCATCTGTGTATTTTTACTCTCTGCCACTGTTCTCTTACTCTTAACTAAGCATCTGCTGCAGACAGCATCTGTCAGAGACACAGTAGTTGGTTTGTCAGAACTTGAATCTGACCCATACCACTCTTTGTTCAATCTTACCATTTGGAAGGATAGGAATTTAACACGTTCTGTGAGTATCATAAGAAGCATTATAAAATAATTGGAAATGCATTCAAAATATAGGTACTCTTCATAGTCTTTACCTTTGTGTGACTAGATTTACAGAATAATGTAAAAGTAAATGTTTTTCCCCAAATTGTGAGTGTCCAGGCTAATATAGTGGTCAAGTAACTAATGAGACAAAATTATTGGGAGCAGTACAAAGTTTAACTACGGGATCTATAATAAGTTTAATAGAATAGCAGAATACTGTGTGAAATGAATCACTCTCTACTTAACCCAGCTTTGAATATTAAATTTCCATTAACAAATGAACAAGAAGAGTGAAGACCATATACTTTAAACATTGGGGATAACAAGCAAAACTTAGCTCAATTTACACCACTGAAATCAATAACATTACATTGCTGAGAAATCAACGTAAGTAGGATAACAGTTGGTAGAAATATTTTAATGTTTTTCTGAGTCTCCAAAATGGAATTTACGTTATATTAACTCTATTCCTGTTACAGAATATGCAGCTTATGTGGATATTAATTGATCTATAATACTTCAGATTTATGAAGACTTCTACTTGTCTTAGACATGTAGATAAAAAGAAAAGATAGAAGTATTGTGGTTTAATTAGGTTTCACTATATTTATTAATCTGAGAGCATCTGGCCACAACTCATGCAGTGCAGGTCATGGTTCATTTTTATTTCTACCTGGACAAGACATTGTCATGAGTTGCCTTTGTTCACCCAACATGCAATCTTTTCATATGAAGACCTTTCAGCACACAGCACTTCCAGATTGCTAATCTTTTGCCTAACAGTCGAAAGAACTTGTTTTTATCAGTTTACCTAATAAAATGGAAATGGCTTCAGGTTCATGAGGAGAGGTTTCAAATAGATATGACAAAAAGATTCTTCACCAAAGGGGTTTTCAAGCATTCAAACAGGCTGCCCAGGGATCTGGTTGAGTCACCATCACTGGAGACATGTAGACATGGTGCTTAGGAACTGTCTGCCCTTGTCAACATACTCTCAAGTCTGATCATCTTGACCTTGGCAATGACAAACAAGAGCCATGTGTTCCATGGTGTTGTATGCTAACAGATAATTTCAGGTAAATTTGTAAAGAACAATAATTTTTTAAGTGTAGCAATGATTGATAGCTATTAAGAACTGAACACTGGGAATGTGTATCCAATCCAGTAAAGAGTTGCTTTGAAGTCTTAAACTGGCCTATTGTGTTAGTTTTTAAACAATCCCATCACAGTGGTATCTAATTTCCTGACAGATATTCAGATTCATGTATTTAATTACAACAGTGGTCAAATACAGCTGTGCAGTTTAGCATATGCAGACCTTTTCAGCAATTTCCAAGCGGCTCAAGAAGTAGGTCTGTGTTATTTTTCTATTTGATTACAATACTGATAGAAATGATGTCTTGCTCCTTACATATAGAGTCCCATACTATCCATGATATAATTTTCACATTGTTCCCAGATAGTTTATAACTGTTCAACATCATTTTTTTCACACATACTTTTCTCACCAATGAGAAACAAATATAAAGTCATTAAAGCTTAGTCTACCTGCTTGGGAAGACATTGCTTACAGGTTAAAATACTATTTATAGGAACATTCTCTTTAGGTCTTCGCCAGTCTGTTCTTGTAATACATTCCTTCAACTGTGCTGTCAGAAGTGTGCCACCATAGAAGTATGGCTAAAATACAAAACAGAGTGCATGTACATACATTGACACATTCTGGAGTCCTATTCATGTTCATGATGCTGAAGGAAGAGACAAACACAAATATATATGAATTTTAATATGCATAAATTTATATAATTTTTTCTTTTTTTTTTAGGTGACTAGATGATCAGATAAGTATAGAGCTCCCTATACTTCACTGATTTGGATGTCACTAGATACTGCTGTTTAAAATTCTATTTTAGGTGGTATTAGAGTTGTAATTAAACTGAACCTGAACAAATAAGATGAATTTCATCAAGACACCTTGAACAGTACATGCTCCTCTTTGACTTCAGTGTTAATTTCATTTCCCTCCCCTATGTCACAAATTAACAACACCTGCAGTATCAACATATTGCTAAGCCAATTGGTACTGGCTTGATCAGGCAAATGTTAACATCTTCATCGGCTTCTCAGACCATACTCCTTTTGCCATGTCTCAGTGGTTTTAATATTTAAATATCAGTTCTTGTCCAATTTTCAAAAATTTCTGTATTCAAAGACAAAGGTATCTCAGCAAAATTGAAGTTAGAATATGACAGATGTTCTGTGTTAATTACAGAAATATATTGGAACTTCTGTCTCAAAATACCACAGTAAACAGTAGCAGTCTATCCACCACAGAAAGCTCAAAGAAGAGGTGAGACAGATCATATTTTTTCTGAGATGCTGTGAGGTGGGAGCATGTATACATGGATGCATGCAAGATTTGTGGAGAAGCTAATGCACATAAAGGTCATACTACATTTTAACGTGTACTTTTACCCGCTAACATCCAACTGCAAAATGCAGCTATCTTAGCAAAGCTCTTCCCCCAGCAGGTTGAAGAGTACTGAACATGATTCTTTTTTTTTTTTTTT